>JAYKAV010003351.1:23915-211124 GCA_035582835.1 Phoebastria nigripes
CAGGGCCTGTTGCGACAGGACAAGGGGGAATGGTTTTAAACTAAAAGAGGGTAGATTTAGCCTAGATATAAGGAAGAAATTTTTTACGCTGAGGGTGGTGAAACCCTGGAACAGGTTGCCCAGAGAGGTGGTAGATGCCCCATCCCTGGAAACATTCAAGGTGAGGTTGGACAGGGCTCTGAGCAACCTGATCTAGTTGAAGATGTCCCTGCCCACAGCAGGGCGGTTGGACTAGATGACCTTTAAAGGTCCCTTCCAACCCAAACTTTTCTATGATTCTATAAGAGGCAAGCCTCTGTCTGCCATTTCTTAATTTGGAGTACTCGGAAATTTTGTATTTCCTTAATGTGTCCTTCTCTGTATGTATTTTCTAAAATGTAAACTAAAGTAAAACAAAATGAAACAGAAAATGTTGTATCATGGTGATGGCCTGTATAGGTCATCAGTGAAATTGTGAACTACAACAGAGGGTTAATGACACTCAAGGAGTATCTACTTCAACCCTAGTTTCTGAATAGGAGCACGTGACTGTGGTCGCAGAGCCTTTTGCAGTCTTTACCCACTCTTTTCCACCTTCTTCAATTTGTTCCACACCAGGTTCTTCCCCCATGGGTTACCTGTTTTTTCCCTTTTCCGTTCTTCTTGACTGCACAATGATGATTTCCCCCTTTCAGCATCTCACTCCCACAGTTTGTACATCTTGTCTCAATACTTGACTAATAATCAGATTTGTCCCTGATGATCCCAGCTGCCAAGCTTGGGTTCCTCCCTCCCTGTCCCAGTTCTGCTAAGCTGTGTATCACGGCCTCCTCCTTTGCTTCCAGCTGACAGTCCAGGATTTTCCACCTCTATATTTGAGGCAGGCACTCAGAGAGATTTTCATAAAATGATCCTCCAGTTCAGAGAAGAGGCCCAATTTAGAAGCCTCTCTCTCTTCACGAACTCTACAGGATTTTAAAGCAAAATGGCTTTGTAACTTGCAAGCCTAATTTTAGGTGGTACATACATCATCTATAGTGCCTGGGCAGTGACAGCAGTGATGGGAGTTCCCTTATTTATCCTGGCATATAATCTTAATTTGTTTACTGATTAAATCTAAGAAATCTACCCAGTGGTTGTATACGACAGTTCTTCAAAAACTAGAATGGCTGGATTTTGAAAGGGACAGCAAAAGATGATGGAAATTTAGCATAGTGGGCTACCTCTATTTTCACGAGCAAATGTTCAAAAAGAAGGAACATTCTAAAAGAGACTCCGTTATGTTACCATAAAAATAAATATCCCTAATGTTTTCTTCTACATAACAGAAGTTAATGGGAAACCTCTTCTAGGTAAGTATCTTAGTGTGATCATTCACAACATCTTATACAATAAGAGTACATTAGTATATCACTACTTGCATAAAAACTGCCACTGTGTGGAACTATCATTTTTCTATTTTTTCAGAGCAAATCAACAATTTGTGTGGCATTACACTTTGCAGTTTTGTTTTCCATTAGTAACGATATGTTTACTGTTGGTTTATGTTGGCTTTTTTTTTCATRAGAAGTGTTGCAATTTGAAATGTGTTTGGGTGACACCTATTTTTCAGGTGCTAARTTCTAAAATATCTTGTAGTCAGACAGCATCGCTGGACACTCAATCTCAGAACCGTAAAAATCACTAACAGAAAATTCCTGGGTAGCAGCTCTGATCCTCTCTAAAAGCAGATGATGATCTGAATGGGCTATTAAATCATTGTATTAATTATAACACTGGTTATGTGCTGGTGGCTTCCATTGTACAAGGCTAGCTCTTGAGTGATGACTTCTCTGTAATTCATGACTGACATTGACTTGATAGGGAGATGTAAGCAAAATTTTCTTTTTACACTGAAAAAATTTACGATGAGGAAGGCTCTAGCATTCAAATTTTCCAAGCATTTTCTCGGAAGTCAGTCTGTCTTCAATATTTAAGGTGGGTGAGGTTTTTTTATTTAGAACATTATCTGATTACCAAAGGTATAGTTTCATTTGGATTTATTCATTTATTTATGTTAATTTCTGCATTTGTTCCCAATGATTCAAGTAAGATTGATAAGCTTTTATTCTCGTGGGTGATATGTTATTTGAATGAGTCAATTATAATGAGAATTTATAATTTGAATCTGAAAGAAGGCACTCAAGTCAAAATTATTTTATTTTAAATTGTTAGCATCAATCCGAACTCCTATAATTATGAAAATTTTCAAATACCATGATGTAGCTGAACTATGCGATTTCATACTACACACACTGTGTATTTTCCACCTAATTATCTAGTTTCTGGGGATCATACACTAAATCCTGTGATCCAGTGATCCAGTACAAAAATTGGTAAGAGGTAAGGAGGTGTAAAGCTCACTCATGTATTCTGCCATTACATTTTCCATGTATTGAACCAAATCCCTAGCTTCCTAGTCCCCACAGGGTCCAGCTGTAGGATACCAGTTTTATACCAGTTTGTGGCTCCACTCTTAGCCACATCCAACTCATTCRGGGCATAAAATCCTCTCCAAAGTCCAAGGTGCTACTGCCATTAATTTAAAAGAGCCCTGGAAATGTCAGAATGGYGTAAGAACAAAAAAGTTACCGAGTCCATCTCCCTCTACTGAGGCAGGCTAGACCATTCTTAACAGATGKTCACCTAGCCTCTCTTTCAAAGCCTCCACTAACAGAAATACTATTTTTACACTAGGCAGCCTGTTCCTGTTATTAATTATCAATGTGTTTTGAATATTATCTTTTTCCATTTAACTTAAACCTCTGTTGTTGCAAATTCAGCCAATATTGTCCTTGTCCTCCAGYGGACATGAAAGGTGTCCAACTGAATACCACTATGTAACAGACTGTATATACTGGAGGATGTATCCTTTAACAGTCTTATTTTTCTAGACTAAGTTAACTCAGTGCTTTCAAATTCTCCTCAGAGATCATATTGTCTAAATCTTTTAGCATTTTTAGCTATACTCTGAACTCATTCTAACTTGCTTACATCTTTCATACAGAGTAATTCCTAAAATTAGACACATCACTTTAGCCAAGGCCTCACTAGACCTGGAAAAAGCAGAATAATTACTACCTGTGTTATACATAACACAGCTGCTAATACCCCCCCTTGAATTGAATTTACATTTTTTTAACCACATCACACTGTTGATTTACATTTATTATGTTGCTGTATGCTATAGCTCCAAAATCCTTTTCTGTAATTCTTCTGCCTAAGGAGTGATTCCCCATTTTGTATCTGTGTAATATTTTTTTTTTGATCCYCAAGTGCCTTAATACACATTTTTTTCTTTATTGGATTTCATCTTATTGACTTCAGATCATTTCTCTAAAATATCATTAAATTCTCACTTTTTTTTTATTGAGATATTTTGCTGTTGCAAAATTTAATTAACTCTTTAGTTGAGTTGTAACTTTCTACCCTGATAGTCATCCTTCTTTCATTCTATCTTCCCAAAACACCCTACCTAACAGCACTTTGAATTTGCTAAGTCTCCTTTGTAGAAATATACTTCTGTCAGTCTTTATCCTCCTCTTCCATCCATGCATCCTCTTCCTAGAATCTAAGATACATCATAATCACTTACATCAACATGTCTTCTGTCTGGATTTTCAAGTGGTACTGTCTGGCTAGTTAGACTCACATCTAAAACTGCTACTGCTAACCATTTATTCAAATAAAAATATTGTGTCCATCTGACAAGTTGTTATTCCTTGTGTGAAAAGCAAAATTAGTCCTCCAAAGATACAAACTTAATTAAAACCATCTATTACAACCCTGCTATTTCAATGCRTTACATAGCTACACAAAAATAGCCTCATCCACCTACTCCTTCTGTTTGGCAGTTTATAGTAAATCCCTACCATTACATTAACCTTATTCTTTTCCCCTTTCATCTTCACCCAAGTATCCAACCACACTGCCTCCTCCTGAACTTCAGAGCAGGTATGTGTACATTCTTGATCCACAGAGCAACAGTTCCCTGTGTTTCTCCTTCAGCATGGGCAGGGTTTCACCCTATATTTAAACCAGACATGAGCATTGTAACTATTTCACATAAACGTTGACTTATATCCTGAAGCCTCAGAACTTGCCTGCGTACTTTTCAGAGAAAACAAAGGATGACCTATTGTAGTGACCTGCATGTGTACCAGCCCAAGAACAATGCAGACTAGAAGTGCGTGTAAGGAGAAGCTGGCTAAGTAGGGATTAAAATGTATGAACATAAAAAGGCAGTATTTTATTAACACAACAAAATGCCGCACAACATAGCCAAGCGAGTAAACAAGAAAAATCTGTAACAGCCCTGTAATTATCATGTAAATTGAGATTAATAATAGCAGAAATACTCATCCCATGCTCTTCTAATCAACAAATAGTAGATTACAGGGTAATTAGTAGGGAATTTATATATGATTATTAGGCTCTAGATTACACGGTGACTAATTATAGTAGCAATCTGAAGGCATGCTAATGACCATGGAATCATCTGGCAAAAAGTACATAAATTAAAGGCGTAGCATGTCCTAGAATTGTACACATGATCAAACACTAATATAAATATAACAAAATATTTTTCATTATTTATCCATTTCTCCAAAATAATGAAAAATAAGGCATCTAAGTAATATTTTTGAAAAACGACAAGGTAGGTTATCAGCACAGGATTTAGTAGAAAATATTATTCATGGTTTATTGAATAACCATTAACATAAAAATATCTGTATCAGTTTCAATAATTTCAAAAAAGGACAATTCAGAGAAAATTTGAAAGCCTAAGCAGTATGACGGACACATGGGATTTTTGTGGCTGTCACTCCTAATTAATTCCAGTGAGCAATGTATAGGACAATCTCTGTCCTTTCAAATGAGAGCACATCCTTAAGAACTTAAAAACAATGTGAATTCTTCCTGAAAATGTAAAAATAAAATTTATGATATTTTGTAATTCGACCAGATCTAAAACTGGCTTCCTACATCCACATAGGGACACCAATAGTATGATTTTCTGATGTGGTAGGGTATGCAGCAACTGTCTTGGGTGAAACTACCRGAGACTAAGCATTAATGAAACTCAGACCTTAATTTAGGAGCCAAAAGTGAACTTTCAGTCTTAAGTTTAGACAGCCTTAAAAACAATCCTCAGAAGAAATTACCATAAAGCACTATTTCAGTATGATTATTTTAAAACAATGATAATTTATTTCCTGGCAAAAACAGAAGAGTGGGTAATTTCTGGGCAATAGAGGAGAACGTTTGTACAGCCACTGCCATATCCACCCCTTCATTTATCAACGTCTGCTTTCTACTGCAATCCAAACCAATAACAATTATCTTTAAAATCGATAGAGACTCTGGAACAGGCATGAAAAGAGAGCAGGAGAGGTAATGGAACAGAGCATACACTCAGCAGAATGTAATTAGAAGTATGGAAAAGTTAAACGCTAGTAAAAAGAATAAAGTGTGGGAGAAAGRACATCTAATGAGAAATAATATGGAAAGAGTGTGGACTATACTCTAGTAGCTGCCTAAACCAGCTTGACTTAAGTTCTAGTTATAAATGCTAAACAAGATCAAAAGACTTGTTCTGAAGTGAACGATTTGACATTCTTATATTAATAAGGACCTGGGAATGTGCTAGAGAACATGAAACTGTCCAGTGCTGCTTAGTCCTGTGGAAGATGCTTCAGAAAGYCACAAAGTTACACAAAGGCTGAATTCTGCTTATCAATTAGCAGTTCTTATAAACTGGGAAGAGCACTTATAGAATCAGGACATATATCATTTGATCTGTGAATCTTCCATTACTCAAGGCAGGAATTATTTCTGAAACTCTAGAACTGCCTGATATCTTTTCAGATTCAGCCTGGGAGGAGACCTGGCACGTACAGTTCTTCCCCCTGCAGCGCAGAAGACTGGCTTGGTTGCCCCTCTGGCATCATCCAGCCTCCTTAAGCTGGTACAGAAATGCCATGGGCCTAGAAATCACACAGAGAAGAAGAAATGGTTATTGAGCAGCCCATCTTCTGGAGCTAGTGATGCAGGGATCAAAAACAGAGGGTTGTCCTCAACCTCAAAAAAAGATTAGGAAGCCTGAGGCTATTCCTTTTCATTTTGTGCTAATATTTTACACCTTCTCTGTAGGGCTTTTCTCCAGGGCCTTTTGCCAGACAACGCTTAGCAGTCAAGTGGCTCCAGTATTGCTGTGAAGAGCACAGTGAGGCCAGAGGTGGAAATGGATGCCTTGGCCTGCGAGATGCAGTTAAAGCAGCAGACTTTATAATGACTTATTCAGCATGTTTCTCCTCTTCAGCTGAATTTTTATTTCCATATGGTCCTCACTGATGTTTTCTTAAAAATGTTCCCATGCTAAGGTCACAACTACACGGCCCAATAGTGTTAATATATTCACCTGGTACAACATAGAAGCAGCATTGCTGTATTAGCTATCATCGCACCTGAGTTAAAAAGCCCTGTCAGCTGGGTACTTGCATGACTTCACTGCTTCCAAAATCCCAAGTGAGGAAAACTACAGACTCTGGTCTACCCTTCACTCCACAGTGAAAACAAATTCTAACTTTTTCCTGATTTGCTATCCTTTTTAGGGAAATCCAGCTGCTATATTTACCTTATGCTCATTTATCACCAATCATAGCAACAATTAATCAACCCATTAATCACTCAAAGGGAATTTTTGCCAAACAGATTTTGAAAAAAATTAAGGGTTCAGCTGATAAAATAAATACATGTGAAATGGATGAGAAGGACAGAGAAGGACAATGGCATAGGAAATCTGCTACATTTTTAAAGACACGTATGCAAGACATAAACAGATAGAAATGCCGCTACGGAAGGTGAAATAAATCTAAAACAGCAGAGGGAAAGACAGTTGTGAGTGAGAATGAGTGAAATATGCCAGAAATTGTTACATGTTTTACAGAAACGAAAATTAGATAGAATGGAGGGTAAGTAAGTTTGTAGGCTACCAAACAACAAAAAAATAGCAAGAGCTCCAAAACAGATTGTTTGTATTCCAGAATGATGAAATAGATGAAAGATAGGGAGAAATATAGAGGAATAGAAATGTTAAATACATCATGAGGTAGAACAAAACCTAACACAGGTAAGTTAAGATGTATTTTACAGTAGCGCAGGGTCTAATCTTCAAACTAACAGCCATGACAGATTTCACATATTTTGTACTGTAAATGGTGAGATGCAATTACAGAAGAAAGAAAAGAAGGTTGTTAAAGACAGGAAAAACAGAGATGTGAAATAACGGAAAAAGGAATGAAAAAATGTSAAAAATCAGAAAAGATAATAGCACCTTGATAATAACTGTTGAGAAATTCATATTGGGACCTGTCCAATATTTGTGGCAATGTGTTTCAAAGGAAGATAGTAAAGAACTATGAATGATAAAAAGAAGTCAAGATTGGCAAGATCTTGGGTTGAATTTGGCTCAGATGAGAGACTGCAGTAATAAGATTACAGCAAAACAAATAGACATTAGAATGTCAGATTTCTTTTTCAACTGCATGAAGATGGGTTCTTCCCAAATACTTGTGAGGATAAGGCCAAAATAAGAAAAAAAGACAACAACAAAAGACATGTCTATGTTATAAAAGGTAGATAATGCACTATAGGAATGCAAAAGAAATAGGAATACAAAAGAAATCACTTCACTTGGAATCAACTCATGGAGTATATTGTCAAGGACTACAGTTCAAGAATCAGCTGTGAATGCAGTCCAAAGGATGCTAGAAATCACTAAAGACCGGTTTCACTATCTTTGTGTCTTTTCTGATTCTTCTCATTAATTTTGATGAACCAGATTATTTCTTAGGTAAAACAACCAACTTCATAATGAAATGCAGATAAGCAAATGTAAGCTGTTTTTTGGTTTTGGGTTTGTTTTTTTTTTTTTTTTGAAGAACAGCAGTCTTATAAAACAGCTTTAGATGATACCTGGATTCTGGAGGAAACACAGGTGTTGTGACTCCACTATATTTTGTAGTGAGTCAATGGCAAGAAATAGTCTGACAAAAATAGGTCTGTGAGGTCATCATCTTATGGGGGTTTCTTCAGCTGCAGCACCATCGCACATGGCTCACATACATCCTCTGTTCCTGACCACCTCTTCCATTTTTCTGACAGAGCTATTTTTGCAGCTGTGTGATGACCCAAACCAAGGAACTGGTGAGGCTGAAAAAATCCCTCTCTTTTTATTACATCAGTTTTCAGCCTGATGACTTTGCCAGGACAGTTCACTGCATGGTTGTGCAACTAAGGGGACAAATGGAAGGGGCTGGGGGAGAAAGAAACAATCAGCTGAGGGCTGCTTAACTTGGCCTGAATCCCAGTTTGCCGCAATGGCTGAGGTGATAAGGCACCTGCATTTCCATCTTGATTTTGTATACTACTAATCTGCATATCAAAGGTAAAGCTTTGCCAACACCGCACCTGCCCTTGCCTCCTCTCGCCTCCACTCACTCATGGATGACTACTAGTTCCTCACTCAGTGCACTGGGCTCTGCAACTCTGGTTTCAGTATCATATCAGTGTAGTTAGCAGTGCTCATTCTTTCTTCTTTTTATGCCACAGAAATAATCTAGTCCTTCAGGGAGAAACAAAGAGCATTTTGCAGAGTGAAAATAAAAAACAGGTAATTCCCCTGCACTCACAGAAATAGAATTTTGTCCAGAAAGCTGTGTGCTATCTTGAATAAATGTGCCAGTTTTCAAAATTTAAACAGTGAAAAAGCTCAATTTTAGATGAGATTTCTAAAAGAGAATCAAAGATACAGCATGGCATTTTACATTGTAATTATATGCTTTTGAGAAAGTGCAAAGCATAACTGTCATAGAGGCACTCAAGTAATTATCAAATGTGTCTCTAGAAGAAAAATGTTAGCAGTGTTTGGTTTAAATTTGAAACATTTTGTTTCAAACTAAAATATGGTAATATAAATTCTGATTCTAACGTAGTTTTAAAGTTCCCTGCGTCAGGTAAATGAACTACTCAGAAAATGTCTGATTTTCATTAGCATAAACCTAGATAAAACCAGGAATACTGAAACAGACTGAAATAAGTGGTAGACTACTTAATGTTCATGTTTACATGTTACAAAAGCAAAAACTAAAGAATAAAACAGTGAGTTAATAATTTGAGTTGTTTTTTGGAGGCAACATATAAAATTCTTATAAAAGTTTTGATATGAACACTTCCTTACTGTAATGATATGAAACTTTGCTAAGTAAGGACAAATAGATGCCACCAGAAATCTTTCTGTGGTATAGCAAGAGGTCTTGAAGGGCTCCAGGGGTCATATAGTTTTCCCCATCTTAAAATAGTTCCCTACTTGGACCTTACCAGGCTTCACTGCAGAGGAGGTATTCTCACGGCCTTGAATGATTGTCACAGCTTCAGCAGGAACACTTCTCAGAGCAGAGGCAGACCTTCCTCTCATGTAACGAATAATCTTTTCAGAATATTCATATCACTGCAGTTTTATTTTGAGATGTCTAATGCATAATCATTTCTAATGACAACTTGTGGTATTTCTGTAACATGGGGGAACCCAGTTCTTTAGATTGTATTAACATGGGTGGACTAATAGAAAATATTTTAATTCTTTGGAAGGCCTTAGCACAGAGGTTTACATGTGTCAATGATGTAACATTTGCTAGCCTTTTATTTCTGCACTGCACTGTAGGGTTCATTTGGCAAGAAATGATTTCATATTTTCAGCAAATGTATAAAAACACAAAAATGTACATTTCTAATATCATATTTCCTTTGCATCAATAGTTTCACTTTTGATACTTTTACTGCTTTCTGAAACTAAAATTTAGTACATCTTCGGAAAAGAATAAATTGGGGTGCTAAACAAATACTTGAAAGTCAATTTTTGAGTTTCCAGCAAACCTGTGTCATGAGCGCACCTTTTCCGTCTGTCAAATCATTACCCACTGTCAGATACCATCAGTGTGGTACTTTATTTTTATGAGGTATTCCTTGCTCTGTGCTTATTTCATGCTTTTGGATTAGCAGAAAACAATTTCACACCCAGTGAAATCAGTGTTACATGTAATAAGAATATGTAGTTTGAAGCTTCATTCTCCTGAATTGGCCTGATTTGGTACAAATGGTTCCTAGAGACCCATGCCTATAATTTAAACAGTTCAGTGAGATCAAAGGTAATTTGGAGAAACTGGAGGAAATGTTTAAATTATAAGAGTTTCAATCTAGTAAAGCACTTACTGTTAAGTATGTGCTTAAGTTTTTGTTAGTCAACAAAGCACTTCACTTACTTAAATGTTTCTTTCGTTTCTACTGACTTCAAATCGTATACAAGCTTAAACCAAAACACACAGATATTTGCTTTCATGAAACAAGGCCAAACTGAGAAATACATTTTAAATGGACTCATCCAAGAAAAGCTTCAAGATGCCATCTGACTCCATTAAAATTCATTAAAGATTTTATCCTGCTCAAAATCCCTGAGTATAGCTGGGGAGATTAAATTGTCAACCTTTGCAACCTTATCTAAAGTTAAAACCTTTCTGTCAAAAAACTTTAAATAAGTATCAAAGTTGTCATATTATGTTCAGCAAATAACTACAGATTTTTAAGAAATAAAAATAATCTATGATGTAATGAGATTAAGATATGCAATGTTTATAATATTGCCAAATAAATGCTAGTAGTGCTTTTCAAATTATCTAGTGATAATCATTTCTCACTGAATCTCAGAAATAATATCACCAATTATTCTTGCATCTCTTCTCAAATGCACAAGTCATCTTTGTGCTGTCTTTTTTTCCCCATCAAATATTATCAATGAAATAATTTTGGTAGAACAGCAGACTACACTGTTGAAGATCTTGAATATTTATAGTGAACGGAATATCTCTCAATGGTCAGGTAAGAGTTACTCCACCCCACATAACAGAGTAGAAGAGTACTGAATAAACCTGAAGAAATGTTTGATGTCTCCATCTTCCAATTTAGCCTTGTTACTCTACTATCTGTAACACCATCATAATATGGTTTTCACATATTTCAGCTCTTGATTTCCTAATTTCTGAAAACCTGCCTGCATGTCCCCCTGTTAAGATCCTTGCTCATCCTACATGACATCCACCGGGGGCATAGGCTGGCACAGTCAGGTATTACCAGTGACAAAAAAATGAGGTGGTCAGCTGTCCAGGCTAAAGAGCATATGCTCATTCAGAAACACCTCGCCAGGTGTTCCCCTAGTCACCTGTAYCCTAAAACTTGTACCTCTGCATTTTTAGGGAAGCGCTTCTGGCTCTTCACCACTGTTTTTTTGTGAAATCCCTATATCCCCTTACTACGTTTCTTTCTGAATTACAGTAATTTTCTTCTTTTCAGTATTCCCCACATTCCAGCTGTTCAAATTCAGATACTAAAAACAACTGATGAACCCGGCTAATTCATCCCCAAAGAACTTCATCCTTCTCCCATTAATTTTAGAGTCAAATTCATATCTGGAGTCTAAATCAACCAAAGCTTACATAAACTACAGGCAGCACAGATGCCTTGATGAAAAAAAAGTCATGTGCTACCATATGTGCATTTATTGCCCATTCCACCTATGGGATTTGAAATGGCCAGAGCTGGCCAGGAAAGTCATGTCGTGAGCCATGGTATGTTCTGATCCAATTTATCTCTCCAGCATTTCCTATAAACTGGGCTTCTCGCTCCCCAGTGAAATGTAAATCTGCCATTCCCCCCTAGAAGTTCAGAAGGAAGCTGAAAAAGGAAACCCTGCCAACGCTCTCCTTCGAGAGGCTGTCTCCGGGGCTCAGAAATCCTCTGCAGCCCTCCTCCTCGGCAGCTCCACCTGAAGTGCTGCCCTGATTCCCGCTACCCTACCCACCCTGCATTTCACTCGGTTTTCAAACAGGAACACTCTTTCTCCTTGGCCTATACATCTGCTATTATTTACAGTTGTCATTTTTCACATACTATGCTTTTCTACAGCAAATTTGGGTATCCTTTTTAATGGAGAATGTGAAAAAGAGGAAGCCACCTGGCAGAGTTTTCTATTCATTTTTGAGTAGTAACCTTCTCAGCTGTGTAAGTGTCATTGGGAGAGATGAACCTTGTTCTAAGCAAGGAGACTGCTTGGCTGTCTGGTGAAAGGGTGTRTAAAAACAGAAGCAGGTAAGAAACCCACAGTATATAAACATGAGGACAACAGCTTCTTATAATATGAAAGCAGCGCCACTGATAAAGTGGTTAAGGGAGTAAAGTATCTGAACAATAACAGTCACAAAAAAGGAGTAACCAAACAAAGATCAAACCCTTATCCCCATGCTACAGGACCTACCGAATAGTTGAATGCAGCCCAAGTTAAAAACAGAGGTAACAAAAAATATATTTTTATTCAAATATATGTAGTCAGGTTTTTTTTAGTAAAACAGGTTATATAAATTTGTGTGGCTTCTGTGACATGTATAACATCCAGGGAGGAGAAGGAAGGAAAATAGAACTGTTCAAAATGAAAATAAATTTGATTAAATGCAAAAACATTTATTTCTAAAATAAGTGCAGAAAGAACATTATTATGTTTCTTGTTCTCCTCCCCACCCCAAATCCTACTTTTCCCCCTTCCATTTCTAGTTAATTGGTTGTAGAGGCACTCAGGAACATCTGAGAGCAGAATAGCAACAAGAACTAAACATGTATGTGGAAAAAAAGTGAGCACAGATACATTATGTAAAATATATTTTAAAAATTAATACATAATATTAAGGGTGCACAAATAAAAGAAATGTCATACCTTATACCATACCTAAAAGAAAGGACATCACCTTATTCTTCTGTATCTGTTTATGCATGGCAGCATCAGACCAAAAGGAACAGGGGTTCTGGGGGACTGCTGTGTCCCCTTCTCAAGCATGGCTAGAAATGGAGAAGCAGGACGTTCAACAGAGGCTGTGGACCCAAGTGTTTGCCTTGTGAAGCCCATCTGGAGCAGCTGGGGACTGTGAAGAGACAAGCCATGGCTGAAAACAAAACCTCACAATTCATTCCAATAGAAAACTAACGAGAGGTCTCTCTTGCTCTGCGGTGTGCTGATCAGCGGTCAGCTCCATGCCTCGAATGGTGAGCCCAGGGATATCAATGGCAAAACTCCTCTTGTTTTCAACACGAGCAGGATTGCCCATCACATTTATAAAGCATAGCTGCAGCTACAAAGGGTTATCTGCAGTCCCAGTACGATCTCCTAAACATCTCTTCTACCTGCAGTTTCCTTTACCTGCAAATATACCAAAATGGGAAAAAAGCTACAGCCGGAGCCAGTGAGAGCCTTCTGCAGAAGAGGAATGTCCACAGGCATGTAAAAAGGTATCCGCAGCATTTCAGACAAACTTAAAGTATTACAAGAATTGCCTATATTAATGGCAAGGAAAACACTTGGTATGTTTAAATGGTAATGTTTAAAATTGGATTCCAAGTTATAATAATCTAAGTAACTTTAATACAACTTAAAGTTGTCTTTTTTTTATATATAKAGAGAGAGATATACACATCATTGGAAATGTGAATAAGCACATAATACATTTTGAGAAATTTACTGAAATGGAGAGAGGGAAACATCAGAACTAAAGAACCTTTTTCTGTAAGGTGAGACTCCCAAAAATAATATCTTTTTTTACAAAATCATATTATCTACTAATCTTGGACATCGGTAAGTGCAAGATTCACATTAATTTCCATTAGGTTTGAATCAGCGTCTAAACAACCATCTTTTAATACTTGAAATGTGTCATTATTAACCAATCACAGCAAACAAACAAACCAACCAACCCCAAGTGTATGTAGATTACACCTGATACAAAGCCTCTGTCATCACAAAAATATCCCTGTGCGTTTGAGGAGTAGATGGGTGGATGAAGAAAAATAATCATGGCAAAAAGAGATAAACATGTTGAGAAACTTTCCAAAACACTGGGTATAAGCCTTGATAAAGTGAATTTGTTAATGATGGCAATAACTTCTCTGCCTAGTGATGGACATAATCTGATTCCTAGATATACTAAGCTCAAAGCTGGCAAAGAATGCTTCCATCTATTTTTAGCTGACTTAAAGCATCTCTTCTTCCTAAATGAATTTTCCCTCTGATTCAAGCCACTGTCTTCCTCATTCTCCTCGGACTTGCAGGAAATTGCATTGACAGTGCATCAGCTGAATGCAGTTACCTCTCTCCTGAAATGCTATCAGCTTCAATTCCAGCTGTTGGATTTACATTTAATTAAATAATCCTAATTTCATCTGTATAAGGTTTGTAAAATTACATCAGTCTGAAACCTGGATAACAGAATGGCTGTGCACCAAACCTTGGCTTTCTAAAAGTTCTCATCTTTAACAGAACTATGAACGAATGATCCACTCCAGCTGTCCAGAGAAATGATCCACTGCCTTCCAACAAACACAAAGACTGGAAACAAGATCAGCTCAAAGGCCAGAGATCAGCTGCTAAGTATAGTAGGGGAGTTATGTAATTAGGTATTTTGCAAGATCAATGAACTATTAGTCTGCTTATATGTTGCTGAACTCATCTACATTCATATTCTGTATTGCCCAACATTCACTGCACTATATATTTGTTATGTTGACTGTTTTGCAGATTTTATACTACACAAAAGCAATATACAAGGAAAAATAAGATGCACCATAATTTAGCAAAAAATGTGAGCTTATTAAATGAATTCACATGTAAAGCCCTTGATGGTAAATTGGCCTTCTTCAGGAGTGAATGTGACCAGCTATGTAGTATATATATGCTTGGACATAACCTAGGGTTTGCACAGACCTATAATGATCGTATATTAACTTGACTTTTCCAAAAAGCCACAGTGCTTTTTTTTGCTGAAGTTCATAGTTAAATGGGCAAGATGCGCGAGTAAAATGTATTTCTATTTTATATTTGAAAATAGATTCATTCTCAGTTTTGTTGCTTGAACAGTTTTATGCTTTTTGGTTTATGCTCCTGTTCATAAAAGCACATAAGTGCATGCATGACTTTAAGTATGCATGTAAACTCAACTGTAGTCATTGAAGCATTGCACCTTGTGACTAATTCCATTGGCTTTAACAGAACCTAGGCACTTGCTTAAAACTAATAGAAACTAAGTAGGTGCTTAAATACTTTGCTTAATGAGTCTGCAATGACTCTCATGTACTGAACAGTTCATGAACTGATCTGTAAACAGAAGAATGAATCACAGTTATATCATGTTATATTTGTTCAGCAAAATACATATTTGATTAGCAGAAAAAGAGTTAGAAAATCATACATAAATTTTATTTCATACATAAGAGTACAAAAATGAATTCGAAGAAATCTAAAATCTGTTTCTTCACCTTCAGTACTGATCAGATTGTAAGAGTATCAGCAGAAATACTTTGAAGGCTTTTCTATCCGCTTTAGCTCATGTTTCTATAAGGACAGTAACTGATAGTGAAAGATAAAAGTATAAATGAGGCCAGCTTGGAGTGTTAAATGGTAAGTGTGCCACTACAGAATGAATTTACAGAATTTATAGTATTTTAATTGAATTAAATTAATGAATTGCAGAACACCAGAGAACAGATTAGAAAAGAATACGCTACTTCACAGCGGAAGATATCAGTTATGGATAACAAAGGCATAATTAATGTTGCTGGATTCAACTGATAATGTCCCTTCTTTTCACAATTCCATTCCATTTTCAAAGATGTAGCTATCATGCATGCAAGCATTTTGCTTTCAAAAAATAAGTACCAAGACTTGCTTACATTTAGCCATGAATATAAATATTTATAAAACATCTTTGCATAGTACTGTAAAACTTTGGGGACTGTGGTGTCATCTTCGTTTTAGAGATAAACTGCAAATGTTTGTAGAGATTTGCCTAAACTTGGAGTAAGTAAGGGTCAAACTTCGCTTAGCCGATTGTAAGTGCTACAGAAGTAAGAGAGAGAATGACAACCTCTTGCCTGGAGCTACCTTTGGTTAAACCTAACTACAAATTTCCTGACAGAGCTAGGCAGATACCTCCAGAATACAAGAAATCCTGATAATCTATATGAGGTGCCCATCTCTTTCCTCTGGTTTTATGGCCAGCCTCAATGCCACTGTGAAGTGATTTATTCGTCCAGAACACTGAATGAAGATCTCTTTAAAAACCATTCATGGGAAACACTAACCTTACCTGCAGCCACGTACATACATGCAGATGTATGGTATTCCAAGTGCTGATTTGTTCTTTCAAGGGGCAACGGGAGGGACAGCAAAGGCATAAGCAGAAGAAAGTGGAGGATAAAGCTGAACCTGCTTGATGGAAATGCAGCCTGCCTCGGAATTCCCCATAGCTGAGTGATTAGGGCACTGAATGCCCTAAAACCTTGTGCTTGGCAAWGGTTTGGGGAACTGATCTGGCTAAAAACCCTAATAACTTTATTTTATAAATAAATCCCTGAACTAATTCCTAAACTGGCTCACCAGGGAGCTACCTAAATGTCAAATGCAAAAGCAAGGGCGTGGGTGGGAGTGCTGATGCGAGAGAGGAAGGAGGACGACAGAATTGTGGCAGCCTGGATTTGGATCAGCTTAAAATGAACCACACCTTTCTGAGCCTGAAGCCCACATAAATTGTGACATGGGGAAAACCTGACACTAAATCAATAAAGATATGATGGACTCTTAAGCCTGGCATCTTTCTCACTTTGATGCCTGTGAATAAAGGAAGGTTTTAGCTGTTTTTTCCTCGCACAAGTCCTTAGTCTTTGATATGAAGATACCAACATGAAACCAAATAGAATTTAAAAAAATGTTGAATTAAAAGATTTATTCTGTTCATGCATTAGATGTGCGTGCCTTAGAAAAGACATTATATGCAATTTCACTTTAAAAGTCCTTTAACTGTTATAAATATAGGGGAAAAAAATGGTTTGGCATAGAAATTTTACATTTTTCTAACTGAGGACTCCTTGATGAGATGATAGCTTAGTTCCCTGAGGTTGGTAGCAACAGATGGGTTTTATTATTCTGTTTGACTCCCCTGAATGTTATAAAGTTCATGTAATGCATGTCTTGCTACAAAAAAAAAAAAAAAAATTATAAAGCTCATACCAATTTAATCATTTGTGGAATTTATTATTTTACAGTAATCTTTGCAGAACCTTGATAAAATTTGTAAAAACACACCACAGTTACATACCATAAATTGTATAAATAAATGTGACTTGTACTATATTTAATTTCTACAACTTTTGCAGCATTCCACAGAGCAGTGAACCAAACACCTCATCTCATGGGCACAGTAAAAAAGGAGTGTTTGTGAAGTAGGAATGCACAATATGGGAGAATATGTCCTGCAGTTGCCTTCGGTAATTTAAAAGAAGGAGGCTGGAATGAGAACTCCTTTCATACAATTAAGATCAAAAATGCTGGATATTCCATTTGCTGAGTGACTGCTATACCCAGCATGCTATCCTGAGTATTCAAAATGAGATGTGCTAGTATGAATATACATAACTAGTTCTTTGGGGAAAAGAATGAACAAAAAGATGTCCTAGTGCATTGCTACTCTGTTCTGTCTTCCATCTGAAGAAAATATCACCATCTACCTTTGAAGAGCTTGTCCAGCACACTGATATTTCAGTGTCTCCTACACAGCGTTCTTCCAACATTTTTTTCTAAAAAGGTGGCCGTGACTTAGTTTTGTGAGGGGAGCACTTTTGCATATATGTGAGATATGCTTTCAGAATGCTTAACAGAACAAGTTCATCAGCAAACATAGGCAAAGCAATGTCTTGTTTCCAGATCTCAATCTAGTTTTGGCAGAAGCTAGGCACAAACTTGCTTAGACTGGGCAGAAGTCTAGACACCCTAGTAACAGCATTTCCATGTTTGAACTGGCTAAGTCGGTGCACTTCCAAAGCAAGGCATCAACTCAGCAAGACTCGACAGAATCACGGTTTTGGATGTCGGCATCTACGTTATATTCTTGGTGCTTAAATTCTGATTTGGATTCAGCCACTATACTCATAATCATTTAAATGTTTTTAAGAAAACATTAAACATAGTCATATTAAAATACAAGTGTGATAGTTGCTTTATGAATGTGTAGATACATTCGCATGATGTGTGATTGTTCATTATACGAATGGTCTTATTTCCATACTATGAAGGAACTACTTGAGATGGGTGGAACAATTTCCCCCTTCCTTTGTCACAGGCAGGGATTCCTTGCACGAAAGGGTGCTTGTTTACTTCATAGAACTTGCCTGATCATGAGCTTCTTTAGCAAAACAAAACAATGAAAAACACATACCAGTACTAATTATCTTTACTAGTTATTCTTCCTCCTCGGAGCAGTCCCACGTTTTTAGGCACTATACATAATGTGACAAAAGGAGAAGATACGGAACCATTTATTAGTAATAACCACCATTGAAGGACGTCTCCATTTCCTCCCCACAGGTTTGAACAGGTTCTCTAGCAAACTTGTTGTAGGAGTTTTACTACGATGGTGATGGTAAAGATATGCTTTTACAAGATTTGTAAGGAAAATTATATATTTGCAGGGAAGAAAAAAGCACACTTTCAGGTAGACAAACGCAAACTTGCTCAGACCACAGGAGAGGCTCTTTTGTCTGCAGTCATGGAGACATTTAAATGACTGATTCCTTTCTCAGAGAACCAAAAGACCAAGAGTTAGGTGCTTAAATCATATTCCATTTGCATGATACGTGTATCACAACGTCCCCTCGAAATGACAGAGAAATGGTCTCATATCAATTCATAGATAGTCAGGTAGAAAGTTTGTAATCCTTTCCATTAGTTTAAAATTGTTAGCCAAAGGTTTCCTGGGGGGAAACAAAAAACCTACAAACAAACAAAAAGGAAGGAATGGGAGGTAGGTTAGTAATTTAACACCCAAAGAATCATTGAACTACAGGTGTGGCTGTACGTGTGGCAAACTGAAGTTTGGCAAACGTACATACATGAAAGGCAGCACAGAGTAACCAAATTGACACCTGGGACCCTTTTGGCCCCTCAAAATTCTGAGCTTATAAAGGAATCTAAGTACCCTGAACACTTTTTGCAGCTGAAATGGAAGAAAAAAACCCTCACCTAAAATCATGAGTATTGAGAAAACTATTTAAACTACTGTTCTCTGGTTTGGTTTTTTTTTTTTTTGTTTGTTTGTTTGTTTGTTTTTTAAATAAAATCTCTTTTAGAAAGGCATTCACTGTCTTTGGAAAGAATCATCTATAACATCTGGTACTTTTAAGGGAAAATGAAAATAGAGGTAACCCCTGGTGTAAGGACCTGCAAGGTAAAGGAATGGAAATGTAAGGCATTAAACTCTGCTTTAAGCTAAAGGAACCTGGCTGTAGGCATCTACTGCATGTGTGGGGAAAGTGAAAAAGATGAGAGCTATGAATTATCGAGGGCAAGGGAAAGGCTAAGATTATTCAAAAAGTACCTATGACCAAATGTTCACATATTAAGTTAGAACAGTGGCAAAAATGAAAGACAAAAGGAGAACAGGGCTGCAGACTTTCATATGAAATGTGGCCAAATTGGGCAAGAAACTAAGTTTCATATCCACTATTGCAACCCAGTGGCCAGCTCTACTTCCACATGCAATTTATGAAGTTATGAGTTTTGATTCTCAATCTCATCGTATATAGAAAGAACAACATTTTCTTTCCCTGAAATATTGTGAATAATAATCAGTATCTGCAAGATAAATTCTAAGTAGGTTATACACAGGTGGTAAAGCACACTAATAATATGTTGACATTCTAAATATAAACATTGCAATTATATTGCTACAACTCCAACTAGTGAATGCTTTGGATGCCAGTCTAGTAAGGTCTGAAGCTAACTTTAATCATAAGAAAAGAGACACTGCGCTGAATGGAGCTAATCCTGTGCTTACGAACCTTGCTGAATCATAGCCTTTTTGAATGTGTGCTGTCATACAGGCCACCAACTGTTGAAGCATGGCAGTAGGAGGCTCTTTAAAGAAAGTTTTAAGCTCCTGAATGCAAGTCATTTAATCACTAAGTAAAGTTTGTAGCATAAATAGAAATATCAGTTGAAAGCAATCAATTTTTAACATTGAGCAGTGAATGATTTCTTAGTTTTTATGAACAAAAAAAAGTTTCAGGAAGATCACATATTGATCATCTTGGATAGACTGAAGTTAAGGTACTCTCTCTTGAAAATGATGATCACAATTAGCTTGTACCTTTTCCTAAAAATCATCTCAATCTGCAATTATTTGGCTAAAAAACAAAGTTACATTTTTATATACACTGAGCTTTCTTCAATGTATGAATGTTTATTTTTCAAACTGTTATCTTAAACAAAATTTTCTGTTACTGGTAAGAGGGGTTTGTTGGCTTGCTCATCTTTTGACCAAACAGGAACTAAATTTACAGCCTGCCAGAACATTCACAATTTGCAATTTAAGGAATCTTTAAAATATTCCATTCAAGGCATGAATCACAATAATTTTTGTATACAATGTACAAAACATAATACAAAAGGAAATTACGTAAAGTAGTAAAGCAAAATAGAAGTGCAAAACTTGCATTCCGAAGAGTACACAAGTGAAATTTGAAATTTTGTGGCAAAAGTGACGTCATCCTCCCTGACTGGCGATTCTTTTCACAGGCTGACAGGAAGCAGAGATGACCTAGCATTTTTCCGAATTAGTCATAACCCTTCATGTCAACAAGCTAAAAGATAAAAATACATGTTATATCCTCTGAGTATCGTGACTATAAATGAGACTTTAAGGATCTCTTAAAATTCGGGAAAGAGGTACATAAATTTGTAATTCTTATATATAATTTCTATATTTATACTCATTTTTTGTATACACACACATAATTATTTCTCATTATTATTGAACGTACTCCACACAGAAACTAGTAGGCCTTGTATTGCCATCTTTTCACATTTAATAAAAAGGAGATGCRAAATACCACCTGTGTGACTTGATGTACACATCAGCTTTACAGATATCCTGCTTATTGGAGCATAGGGTAGGAGCTGTGAACAGTGTAAAACTGGGCCGGAACAAGGCATGGAAAGAATTAGGATTTCCTTCCCAATTTTGACAGGAAGGCTTCTCAGTGACTTGGCTCGCACGCTAATTTTCCCTGTCTTTCAGCTTAATCGTCAACAGTTTCTTGTCCGCCATGGAAGGAGCTATATTCGGTACTCGACTGCTGCTACATTAGGCGCCTTCTCAGTTTAGCTCGGCGCAGCCCAGCGCACCGCCAGCCATCCCCAGTCACCGAAATATTTTGCAGGCTCGAGCAGGGAACACGGAGGGGCTGTGGCCGTTGCAATATCCTCACCTGCTTGAAAACAGGGAGTAAAATAACGCGTGAGAAACCCTTTGAAGTGTGCGGCTGAGGGACACTCGCTAACCCTGAAACAGCCCAGGTACTCCCATGCGTGGGGAACGACTGGCTCGTCCCAGAGCTGTCAGGGTGAAACCAGATGGGCCAGGACGCCGCTTTGCAAGGGCTCCATCAACCGTTTCCAACTTTCCGTGGGGAGCGGACGGCACCTTCCCCCGTCCCTCGGCAGCCGCAGCACTGAGGGAGCGCGGGGGCGGGCGCGGCAGCCGCCAGTGCCCCCCTCCATCCCCCCCCGCAGCAGCGCCGCGCTGCCTGTCAGGCGGGACGCGGGGGTGGGGAAGGACGAGCAAAGGGCACCGGCGTTACCAGACACCCCCGGGCTCTGCCCGCGGCGGGGGGCGAGCTCCGCGCTCCCGCCGCGCGGCAGAGCCGCGCCTCCCCGCCCCGCCAGCCCTCTGCGGGACCCTGCCGCAGCGGCAGGAAGGTAAACCCCGCCCCTCCGCCCCGCGTGTGGCGCGGCGTGGCGCGGCGCGGCTCGGCACAGCGCGGCTCGGCTCGGCTCGGCACGGCACAGCGCGGCTTGGCTCGGCCAGGCTCACCCTCGCCATTGTCTGTCTGCGCGGCGGTCCCTGCTGCGAGTGGCGGGCGGCGCGGCGCTGGCCGCGATGCTGAAGGGCTCCGCGCCCCCTCAGAGGCGGCAGCGGGAACGGGCTCCAGCCCCGGGGAGCAGCCACCCCGCCTGCTGAAGACTGAAACTTTGCGTCCCCGCCGCTCCCTCTCCTCCCCCTTCCCCTCGCCGGCCCGGCTCGCCCTTCTCCATGCGCTGAGCGGCCGCGGGGCGCCCGCTCGGCCCTATGGACGCCTTCAGCGCCGCCAAGGCCAAAATGGGGGCGAAGAGCGGCGGCGAGGCGGCGGCGGGGCTGGCCGCGCCTCAGCCCGCCGCGCCGGCCCCCAGCCCCGCCGGCCCCGGCTCGCCCGCTGCGCCCGAGCCCGCCGCCTACAAGCTGGAGGACCTGGAGACCCTGGCCACTGTGGGTGAGTGCGGGAAGGGGTGAGGCGGTGGCACCGGGGAGGAACAAAGGAGCTGCCCAGGTGTCTGCCTGCGGCCGTGCCCGCTGGGAGGAGGGCGGGCAGCCTCCTCCCGCCGGGCGCGGTCCCCGGAGATACCCCAACGGGTGTCTGCCCCCTTCCCTTCCCGGGCGCCCTCTTTTTTTGGGCGCCCCCCCTCCTCCGCCCCTTTCTTTCCCATGCCGCGCCCCGGAGCCGTGGCCGCTGGGCGTTGTGGGCCCGTTCTGAGGCGGCGGGGTTGGACCGTCGGCCGTTAACGGCTGGCAGGTGCCGTTGGGGGCGATCCCCCCTCCCCACACACGCACACAACCGCGGCGCTGGGGAGGGGGCCGCCGGCTGGTGTTAAGGCTGCTCGGCGCCGCAGGGCTGCCTGCGGTGGCTGTACGGCGCTCAGGAGGACGCGCTGCAGCCTTCGTGTAGTTCGTGAGCTGTGCTTTGAGCCTGCGGGAGGCCGTTGGCATTGTCTGCCCCTGGCGTGGCTGTGCGGGAGCGCTGACGAGCCCCCAGTGCTGCCAGTGTCATCGTCTCTGGCTGCGAGATCGTGGTTTTCATCTGCAGCTGAACGAGCCTGTAACCGGATTTGGCCCGTCTGTCAGACGGGGACAGTCACTGCTGAAGCCTAAAGACCTTTTGGTGTAAAACCTGATTTATCTGGTTTAACTTCATTTACCTGCATCGTGATAAAAAATTCATCATTTAAATGTAGTTGTCGGGGCAGTGAAGAGATCAAACAGGTTAACTGAATACAGCTAAGAATATTTCAGAACCCCAATGCGCTGTTGCTCTGAATATTGCTGCAAAGACGCTTTGCGTGTGTAGAATTTTGGTAGAAGGCAAGGTTACGTCTTGCTTCTACTCACTTACTAGAAACTGCCTGTAATCAGCGGCATTGCAGAGTAAATGCATGTGTTTAGTAAATTGGCATTTCAGACAGCAGTGATGATGTTCATTGTGTTCATATCCACTGTATCTGTCTGTGCATTGTGTTTGAATGTACGTACGTGTAGTTACATACATTTTTGCACCTGGTTTGAAGGATTGTATGTTCAACTATATGGAAGTTTTATTCTTTTTTCTTTATAGGACTGTGAAATGATTTTGGATAGATTTATTCCAGTGAGCGCTGTAAAACTCAATTTCCCCTAGGCTCTCTTCAGCAAAAAAGGTGTGATTTAAACCCTTTCTTAGTGAAGTTGATGTTTTTAATAGGTTTTTAAAAAGGGCGTTGGAGAGGCCTAAGGATGTTGTGATCCGTGAAGACCATGTTATCATCTCTTGAAGCGCATTGTTTTTTGAGATAATTTTTCCAATTTGAAAAGTGAACAGACATTTTATTGAGAAATTAATTGATATTAGTAAGAGACTGCTTGAAAGGTTTGTGATGCTTTTTTTCCACCAGAAGTGGTTGATCTTGTCTGTTACATCATGACTGGTTGCTGTGGATACAATTGTCATCACAGAGGATTATGACTTCAAGTGAAGTATAGGCTGCAGAAAAATAGTAATTTTTAAAGCAGGCATAATAGTCATGGAAATGTTCCTGAGGCCAATGAAAAAATGTAGAAGTAATCCTGGTGTGAATTCTAAACAGGCTATCTTTTTAGAGTGTTCTTTAACGTGCTCCTTAGAGGTCAAGGAAGAGGAAAGTCATGATTCCACAAGGAGTAAAGAGGGACTTAAAAAAAGAGAGACTGCTTGATATGAAGACGCAGAGAACGGAATAAAATGTGAAAGGAGCAGATAGCTGCCTATCAGGGCACTGACAGAATACTTAAAGAACAGTCTGTCTTAATTATTAATACTTAAAGAAGTCTGTCTTCTCCAGCTTGATTTTTTTTTTTCTTTTCTTTTCTCAAATAGCTCTGTCTGAGAAGATGACTGTTCTTTGCATCTCTTACGAACCGTGGCATTGGTTGTTTAGTAGGGAGAAGGAAGGCAAAACACAGAACTTGAAGGGTATAAAAATGTGCACAGATAAATACATAAGGCCTTACCTTATCAAAGAAGGTGAGCTGGCTTACTGTAAGTTGGTTTTAAAATGAATTTATGACATGCCTATGTGCCTCAATAGAAGGCTGTGAGGAGGGGAGGGATCTAGCTCCTGACCAGGAAGCAATATAGCAGCCTCGAAGTGATACTGAAACTGAACACATTTATACCTGCCTCTGAGTGGCAGAGTTCATAAAAGGTGCAGTGCCCTGCTAATGTGTCTGTAGCGCATCTGAGATCTGAGCCAGTAACTCTGCCTGAGGTTGGGCTGCTCCGTACGCGCCTACTAACATGCTACATTGCATTCCTGAGTTAAATGGGCTGCAAGTTAAATCAGTGCAGAATACTGCAGAATACTATGTAGATGTGTAGTTTAGCTTGAAAAGCTCATTTTTGCTTGGCTTAAACCTTTTTTAATTAAGTACAGTTTAGGTTTATATTACGTGTACTGAAAGAGTATATCTACAATTTCTTTTTAGCAGTGGTTTAAGTCAATATTACCCTATCCTCCGTTTTGATCTCCCTGCACAAATAGATGAGATTAATGTATTGTCATCAATTTCACTACAGCAATTTAGAGTCGTCTGCAGTTTGATTGCTGTGATAAGAATAGCCATTTTCTTTCTGCTGATGTTCTCGAAAGCTGTGTGCTCTGAGATATTTGAAGATGTTTGTGGAGGGGAGGGGGATACCCAGAAATTACAGGACAGGAAGTTCTGGTATCTTCTCTACTAAAATCATTATTGCTTGTAGATATACCCAGGCTTAGAAACGGCATGGCCTTGGAAACTATCAACTTGAGAAGTGGCAAAATAGGGAGGTCAGCTCCATCCTCTTAAAGCTGTTTGTGAGTAATATTTAAGGTAACAAAATGGCATTGGTGTCTGTGAGATTGTGGTCATCCCTGACTTCAGGCACCTTCTCTTGGAGGATGGAATAAAGTTCATGAAAAAAATAAAAAATATAATTGGAAGCAGTACCTGCTTTGAATATAATAGCTACTGTTTTAAATATCCTTCATAGTCTAAGAGGATTAAAATCTCCCTGTTAACCCGACCACCATAATGCAGGCTGGATTGGACGTGTTCTGTGTGATTACTGTTGGACACTGTGCCTGGTTTAGCAGAGAACTCTCTGTGAGGGAAGAAAGAGCAAAAGGGGAGAACAGTTTAGCATAATGATTGGGAGGACATTTATCTCCCGCAAACATCCCAGGACTCAACCTTTGTTTTGGTGTTTGTGGGCCCTTTGGTAGAAGGCATTGGGAGCAGAGACTAGAGTACAGGTATGGTTTTGGGGGAAGTGCCCTAATATTTAGTTGATAAAGTGAAGTTATGGGTTTGGGGAGCGCACAGGAGTCGGGTACATACTGATTTCTGGCACTAAGAGAGGTTGAACAGGAAGAACATTTCTTTGCGGGTACTTCCTGAGAGGCTGAAGATGTGGCTTTGAACCTTTGAGGTGTATGTTTTTTTTAACTAGTCCTCTTATATGAAAGGTGAACGCTCTTGCTCTGGAGCTATTGAAGGTGCCTGGTTGTCCACTTCTGTTTTTGAATGAATTTTCCTTTCAGAGGAGGTCGAAATACGAATGGTTTGCTCAGCACACTCAGAAACTGCTGCTCAGACCAGGCTGAAATATTCTGTGAATCTCAGTTGAATTTACATACTCAGCTGTGCCAAGACTGAGGTAGTTCTGTGCTGCACAGAAGCAAAAATTTATATGCCATGACCACCATGTTCATTGAAACAACTGCTGAAAGTCCATGGCCCACCCATGCTTATCTGAACGCATTTCAAACTTTTTGTAGGTCTGGTTGGTGGAAGAGAGAGATTATGAATGCTAGTGGCGCAGTTTCTGAATCATCCTTGGTTTTGATGAGCATTTAACAAGAGCAACCTTCCTATTCCAGTAGCCAGAGCGGCTGCAGTCAGACACCTGACATATATCCTGAAATGGAGATACTAAATTTTTAATTGTGCCATAATGAAGAAGTAATTCAGGTAAACTAGAATAATAAGTACAAGAAAACCAGAAGATATTTCTTCACTTTTGGGTAGGTGAAGTTGGGAGAACAAATGTTGTGTTCCTAAATGAAATGTATGGTAATAGAGGAGGGGGAAGGAACAGAACTCTAGGAGGAGAAAGATGACAAACTTATTCTTGCCCTCTCTCCTGTGAGAGCTGTCTCTTGCCTGTTTTTCAAAGTGAAATGAATTCCATAGCAGGCTTTATAAATGTAAATTGCGTTTTGTAAATCTATTCAGTTGATTGAAACATTTTAATAATAGTATTTTCATGCAAAAAGATTCTTTTAAACAACTGTTCCCATGAAGTGCTTTACACTAAACAAATGCAGAATAAAAAATTGGGCAAACCAGTATTTTAATTTTTATGAGCATGGGAAAATTTTAAAAAGTACATGGGAAAAGTGAGGCGCAACATATTTTTAAATAGCTAATTTCACTGTGTTCACACACAAAATATGCTAGCCAAATGTATTTCAAATGGCATTATATCAGCAGGACAGTAGGTACAGAACTGTAGGCTAATGCTGTAAGAAGGAATCTGCTCCTGTATAGGACATTACAGTACTATTTTCCCTGCGTATAGTCTAAGTAAAAAATTCTGCACCAGAATAGCTAAGTTCTTCTTTACTAGTAAAGAACACTGGTGGCCTTTTTTTTTTTAAAGGGCCTCAAATTAGTTCTGTTTCTTACCAAGTGTTATTTTTGGTTCCACTACCGAGGTCCTCACCTATTTAAAATATTATATTCTAAGGGATGTGTGAGCATTTTTTTCCTGTTTTGTCACCTTTTTTTGATACTGAAATGATAAATAATAATCCATTATTTTACTTGGCAATGTCCTTAAATACCAGAAGTTTTGAAAGAAAACATGGTCTGAATGTTGTGACTGTAATGGTGACCTGAATTCACCATTACATTTGTACATCTTTGAGACTTTAGTCATAAAGCTAAATGACTTGGATTTTGTTTTCACTCTCTGTCTGTGGAATGCCTTTCTTGCTTCATTTTTCCCTCCCACAAGATCATACTTGTCCCAAAATAAATCCTTAGTATTGTTATAGCTGATGTTCTAGAGAGAAAATGACCGGGTGTGACTCAGCTTTCTTCTCTTGCTTTTCCTGTTATCCACTGCTGAGGTGAATTTCAGTAGCATAATGTTTATTGTGGAGTAGGCAGCAACAGGTCCTTTCCCATAAGGTTCTTGTTCTCATTAGGCTGTAAAAAATGGATTGAAACAAATATTCTCTTTTATCTTTCAGAAAGGTCAGAAAAGTGAGAGTATATGGAAGAAGCCTGAACATGTGAAAACTGAAAGTTCACATTTCTGCTTTTTTATCTTTAAAATCAGTGTTGAGGTAAACGGCTAGTATTTGCCCGTCACCTGTTTCTTTTGCCTTAATCTTATTTAGATATCTAAGTGATTGTGGAAAGAAATTCAGTATTCTTTCTGACATTGTGAACTTGACGATATGTTATAGAATGGGCCTTGACACTCAAATATACTTCCTGAAGATAAGTAATTTGTTAATTCCTACAAATAGCCCAGAGATGCCCAATATACAAATACTAGAAGAAAGAAAAGGGTGGTGGAGTTTATGTACCACTTTTGTTTGTTATGAGAGGCATAGACATGTATACAGCAATGAAGAGTGAATTTTTGTGAAGTAAAAGATGGGAACTTTGTGTTTACCTTGCAAGGGCTTGTCTGGGCGTAAGCTGTTCTTAACCAAATTAGTTTAAGTTAAACAATACAATTCCCTTACTGTTGATACTTATCAGTGTAAAACATCTTCAACATTAGCTTGTGCTACTCCCGAGTAGTTTAACACGATGTCTTTACTTGGGAAAGCATCCTCACATTTCTACACAGTTTTAGAGTTTTTTTAGCAGCTTCAAAGATGTTGGTAAGTAAAATTTTGCTGAGTACTGTGTGTTAGTGTGCACCTGGGATATTCAGGTGATAGGCAAGAGCAATTCTCAAACTTAGACTGTATTTCTATTTTCCCACAGGAAGACTATCTTTCAAATGAATGAACAAATGTCTCCTTTTTTTTTTAAAAAAAAAAAAAAAAAAAAAAAGGGCGGGGGGAAGGTATATGATACAACATTCTTTTAACCACTGTTTGCACTTCACATTAGAGCATTGGTTCAGTTTTTATTTGAAATATGTATTGCTTTATTATTATTCTTTTTTAATACTGAAGGTGAATTGGAGATTTTCGCTTAGTACAGTCTCTTTACTATAGAGACTGTAAATTTAGAGTGCTAAGGAAATTCACCTGGGAGACAGGTGAGTAAATTGTGAAAGTAGTTAACAAAACACATTATGTTTGGAAAGTGAGTGGAATGTTACAGAATTAGAAAATATTAAAAAAAACACTTGTGTCATTTTCTTTATTTTATTTCTGTGGATAATTGTAGTCTTGCTTTGTTAATTTTGGTAAAAGAAATGTTCAAATTTTTGCCCTTTGTATTATGTTTACCATTTTATTTTGGGTAAATAATATATTTCAAGGGTATTGAAATAATTTCAGTTGTGATGGTAAGACTGCAAGTTGGTAAATTAAAGACTTCTTTCTTGAAGGGTTTCAGGGGACAGTGTTTGAAAAGATGTTACCTCTGAAACAGTGAGTGACCTTTGTTTTCTTCTAAAGGTTTAGAGGGACAGGGTGTAAAATAGATACAGTGTTTCTGTGAGCAGTTTTGCCCTGAACGCATTGATAATCAAAAAAAAAAAAAAAAAAAAAAATCCTGAGAATAATAAAAATCCTGAGAATAATACAGATTTATCATTTTGGAAAGCTTCTGAAAATATTAAAATACCAATCTCATTATGAGGATTAACTTAAGCTTTTGTTTTTACACAGTTTAAGGGCCACAGTCTTAATGAACTCTGAATTTTGTGTTTTTACAATTCAATTTAAGCAACTTAACTGTTCTCTGTAAATACCTAAGCTCTTTCACTGAAAGGCCAAAAGATGACTGGAGCAGCGAAAATAGTGTTGAAACTCTAAGTCCTAGCATACTAGAAGTATTCAGAATGTGCTCTTGGGGACATATCTACGTTGTAGAATGTACAATTACAGTTCTCCTTTTTAGACATACCTAAACTAGACTTAAACTGTTTTCACTTCATTTCAATACAACTGCTAGTTGTATTGCTGAAGTGCTTGTGCTTTTGTGTTACTAAAATAAGCTTGCCTGAGCTGCTGTGTAGTGCTCATACAGAAGGATTTGTATTAGTATCTATACCTATTTTAAGGTAGTTTGAGGATGTTTGCATTGCAGCGTTGCTCTTCAAATGTGTGGACGCTCAAATTTTCTTTTGGTGAATTCTGACAGCAGCCCTATCCAGTCTTAAATTGTGGTGATCTGTGGCATTTGTTCGTGAAAACTTTCCACTCGGCTGCTCTCTTTCTTCGCTCCCGTCCCAGCTTGGAGCAGTTGATAGCTGGTCTATTAATTGATTGACAGTAACTTTTGTGTAAATGTGTTGTCATTTTTCTCCAGGGAATCAATTGGTCTGCTTCGATACGCTTCACCTCAGACAAATTGCTAGTGTGTGTGTTTTATTTATTTATTTATAACTGAAACACATTAAAATTAATGAAGGAAGCATCGTTTCCATGTGACTAAACAGCATGGTATAACATACTTCTGTATAATACCAATGGTGATGGAATTTTAGACTTGTCTGGTTGGGTTGATCTGGTCAGTGGAACCATTCCCAAAGTCTTGCTTTGACCCTCAACTTTCTTAGTCTATTGAGGGAGCAGGGAAGTCCAGCTCAATTTGACCTACATTATAGTTAAGTCAATCTGAACTGCACCCCTCTGGCAATTTGAATACTTTGTGAAGTATCTGGATTTCTAGTCTTGTGACTCTTTATTTGTTGGGGAGTGTTTATTTAATACCAAAGTAAAAGTAGATTGGTTATATGGTTTTATTTGGTTTGCAGTGTATTCATAGCCCTTATGCCAACAGGTTATGGTATCTAAAACAGACTAATTTTTATGTAAAATCTTCTTTGCTCTTGTTTCTTGTCTGGATATTCAGTTTGAATATCACCTACAGCTTTCTCTATTGGATTATAAATTTTATATATATATATGTGCATATATATTTAAATTTATATAAAGTCATAAAACGTAAGTTCTACAATTCTACAGCTTGATGTAGGAAGAGTAAGAATATGAAGAGTCTTCTGCCCATTTTCTGTCAGCACATATAGGACTTTTTAATTGGCTATCTATTGCACTTAGCAGATCTTTGTTTCTACAAACTATTCATACAGTACCTACAGCATGTAGCAATTCTTAATTTTTTTTTTAACTAGAATATTTTTTACTTCCTTAAAGGATTGATTCTGAGCTAATTTTTCATGAAAGGTCACTTATCTGGTATTTGTTAATTTGATTCTACCATGCAATTTGCAAGAATTCCGGTGTAATGATTTATATTTTGTATTTATTGGAGTACTTGGGAAAGGCAACTCAAGGCAGAAGAGCTATATAATATTATTAGCAGTTGTAACCTGTGACTTAGATGTGCATTTGTTTTTCTTGTGTACACTTGGCATTGTCTTACACATACTTCTAAAAAGCACTAAAGCTATCAATGCAAATTATTTTGCCTGGAAAATGTGACTATGTAATCTCTGATGTTGTCTAATACAAGAGGAAAGCATGTGGAGCTTCCAAGGTTTGGGATTTTTTTTTTTTCTTTTCTCTTTTTCATGATTCTTACAAAGGAGCTAATGGTTTGTTACCAAAATCATATAAAGTGACCATTTAAGGTGCCCACTATGCAGTATTTTTTATGAGTTTTGGTATGGTCCTTCATTAAAATGTAGCTTCTTACACAGCGTTCTTGGCATTTGCTTAAGTGTTGTTCTGTTTGTATTGGGGAATATGGGGACTCTGACCAATCTGAAATATTTACGGTAATGACACTGCCATTATTGTTGAAGGTGCAGGGAGCTCTCTGGATTAAAGCAAAACGTCTAGTTAGTATTGCTTTTTATGCCTCTCAGGTATTGCTCCAGTCAGTAAATTAAATGCTCCAAAATTGTTTAGGTAGATGTTAAGAGAGCTATCCCTCCATAGACTCTTCAAAAACAGGCTAAACTGGGTGTAAGATTTTTACTTTGCTGATCTACTAATTAGGATGCACTGTAATAGCTATATGGATGGCGAATATGAAAAACAAGAGGCTGGGAGCTGACTGTGTTTATGTGAAACTAACTTCTGGGTGCTATAATACCAGACTCCTTTAGCCACCTGCCCCAAAACTGATGACAGACTCTAGCCTCAGACCTCTTCCCCCCAGCTTGGTATTGGCTTCTTACAGCTCCTTGGGTGCAGGAGATGATAGCCGGTACAGTTCTAATTTGCATGGCCTGCCAGAAATAACTTCAGAGTATCCATTGTAAAATTTTAGTTTGTTTTCAGGAAGATTAGTGGGTAACTACTTGTCTGTCCCTGGAGAATGAACAATGAGGACAGCTGCTGGTCAGTCTGTTTCTAAACTGGGATTCTTGTCCCCTTTTTCATCAAAATGTTTCAGGTTGCATGTCGGTATGCTGAATTTGTGTTCTGAGGCCACTAAACTCTCCCTGACTTTTGTGACTTTCAAAGGCCTATGAAGACTTCTGCAGTATGTCTTTGTTTAACCTGCCCAGTTGTTGCACTTGGAAGTGGTGGATATAGAAGTTATACTGATTCAACAACATTGTTCTTCCTCCTTTTTTAGTGACTGACATAGTTCAGTCACTTAAAATAAATTCATGTTAGCAACCATATATGTGGAAATTGCTCATCCGTTAATATCTTTGGAAATAATGTCATTTGGGGTATAATAAATTTAAAAATATTTCTAAAAGTTTCCCAGTATTGCAACTTAATTCAAATTATTCTGTTTAAAAGCTTTCTGCATCTCTTCTAGTAATTTCACAGTGAGTAGCAGTGATTCCTTGGATCTGTTCATGGAAAATTTTCCTTGATTAAAGTTGGTTTTGTTACTTTTTTTTCCTGCTAGAAAAGGCATCTGGGAAGAAGCTGTGAGAAAGACAGTGTGTCCTACAAGACAGAACTGTTAGAAGGAAAACAAAGTAACTGAGAAGAGATTTGGAAAGAATCTGAAAAAAAAAGAACTAACACCAAAGTTAATGCAAAATATTTTAAAAGACATGGAAGTACATTTCTTCTGGGGAAGAAAAACAAGGTGTTTTTTTAAGTTAATTTTTTGGATTTCAGTTGTATACATTTCATCCTTCATCAGTTGAAAAGTAGAAACAAAGTGGGGCATATCCGTTCCTGATGCTGTAAAGCCTATGAAAGCTATCCCTTTTAAGTGTTTAAACTATATCCTTTGTTCTGAATGTCTAAGTGAAGAGAGTTTCTAGAATTATCTCAACCCTTTGTATCTGCAACACTTATTGTAAGCTAAAAGATTTATTTTAGTGGCGGTAGAGATGATTTTTTGCTGCTTTTCTTGTTAGGTAGACCTAAATTTTCCAATGCTCCTACTGCACTGTTGGTTGTGGGTTAGGCAGAGTACAGCCTTGTTGGCTTGATTTGGGATAATTCTGGGAAAACAATGCTCTGGAAATCTGAGATAGGACAATTTGAGTGGGTCATGTGCATTTTGTGAAATAACAATATTTGACATCTGAAGTCTAAAGGATATTTTGGAATTTTGCCTTTCCCTCCCCACCCCCCAAAAAAAAAAAAGTGTAACATGATTTAATTTTGTGAGCAGAGGTTGAGCATAAGATGTGGTTAGGCTATAATTCCATAAATATTCAACCTGACTGACATCAGAGGCAGATTGAGAAATAGAATCTCAAAATCCTGTTTAGCAAGGATTTTTAATATTCTTTTAACATGAAATATGTATGAATTGTACTATACTGCAGGTGATGTTACTTATCAGCGAATTCTTTATCTGTTGAGAAGAGCAACACATGCTAATAGTAAATAGAGAAGCAATATTGTGAAATGGGAAACGTGGAAGACAACTGGCTTTGTGGCTAATTAGCCAGTCCTTCAGCAATCTTTATTTTTTTCTGACAAGTCTTCAGGTAAACCCATCTAACTTAAAACTAAAGCAGGAGTTGCATAGTTATTGGTTGCATAGTTATTGATTTCATAGCTTAGAGTATGCCTGTTTCACATGCTTTTAAGAGTTTCCTAGGAGCGTACCTTGGTGATAAAAGCCTGCAATATATATAATTTTGTCTTGGAATTGTTTGAGAACAAACACAATTTTGTTGCTTGGCCTCCCTTGGTTCTCTGAAATATGATTCTTGAAATAAAATTAAGCAATTAAGCAATGATTGTAGTAATAGGACAAAAAACCCACCAACTTAGAAATGCTAGGACACTTGGGGGAGTGGGAGAGCAGAGAGAAGGAAAAAAGCCGTACTGTTTGATCACTTTGCTTTGGAGATCCTTCCGTAGCATAGTTGGTTTAGTTTTATAAGCAAGACAATTTTTTTTTTTTTGGTGCAAACTATTGAATCATTTACTGTAAAGTACAGTCATCTCTGAAGAGTTTTGCATGTCATACACAGACCTCATTTTAAAGACTGAGGAACTCAGTAAACTTGACTTGACTAAAAAGGGCAGTACAGTGAAAACAGGTGCTTAGGGACTCTTTAAACATTGATGGTACTTAACTTGTGTACTGGCAAATCCTATTAAAGATAACATTTTAACTTTTATGTTGAGAAGTAAGGTATTTGTATTAGTCATAGGCACAGCTTTCTTCTGGTACCTCCTGAGGAGGTATATTTTGGATAGTGCAATGCTAGTTTCCTCTTCCATCAGTGATGTAGGAAGACCTCTTGTATATGAAATAATAATTTCATCAGTCTCTGTCCTGTTTTCTGAGACTGTTACTTGTTCCTAGGAAACATGCAAGCATCTGAAACAAACTGCAGTTCACTTCATAGAACAGTAAATACCTAATATGTCTAATAATTTTTCTTGTTTGGCATATTTCATCTCTCTTCAGGGCAGAAGTATGCCTTTTATCTTTGCTGCTGAAAACTTAACATGCTTCAGCTTCTGTAAAAAGTGTTAATGGATGACAAACTAGTAACTGTCAGATGCCAGTAACTTTCAGTTACAACTGATTTGGGTTATGTATGAACCAATGACCTAGCCCGGATAGATTGGTTTTGTGTTCATTTCTGATCCTTATATCTGGCCCTGGCCCTGCCTTCTAATTTTAGCACATTTGTGCTTGTGCACTATTTCTTTAAGAGTAAGTCCTGAATTATAAATTATATTGAAATGCTTATTCTTTAAAATGAATAATTTAAAATACATTTCTGTTGAAAGGTGTGCTATGTCAACTATAATAGCGAATGAACCTCTTAGTAGGCAATCATGCTACAATTTTGGAGAAGCAGTCTCTACAAGGGCATGTCAAGTACTCGTGGCATGTGAACTACAGCTCATGAATTCAATTAGCTGCAATTTAATCTATCCTATCAAGGTGGTGGTGGATTTGCTGTTCATTGCTCTCTCTACTGCAGACTGTGATCCTGTTTTTAAATATATCAGACTAGGTTCAGATAATTCATTCTGAGATTTTATGGGGTGAGAGAATGGGAGAGAGTGGAAGTGAGAAGCAACTATGGCAGTAAACAACAATATAAATTAACCTGTAGTTGGGTAAATGGCTATATGTGTGTATATATATATTATATACCCATATATCTACATATATGGGTATGTGTTGCTAAGAAATTTGATGTATGATGAAGACATACATAGGATAGCAGAGTGAAATAACTGAAAATCTAAAAGAAAATACTGATTCTTATGAAAAAGGAGAACTTGTTTTTATTTTCAAGATTGAGTATTGATGACTAACTGCTTTCAGTGACTGGAAAGCAAGAACACTGGGGACATAAAAAGGGCTCTGTATGGCTGACTACCTCATAACTGTAACTGTGATATTGTGGGTTGGAAATTGTGTTTCTATTAGTAAGGTCTATCTAGTAGTCTTCACTACTATTACTGCTATATAATATACTTGATACTCTTTATGACCATACAGAGCATTATGAGTTAAGATCCAGGAAATAACTCCTCAGGGCCTGTGGAATAGAGCAATTGATAAATCTTTAATGCTGAAAATTGGTTTCCATGCAGTATTCTAAATACACTACATGTAAAAGTTAAACTCTTGTGTCTAGAGTAGAGGTTTTTGAGCAAGGGTGTAACCAGGTAACACTAATCATGGACTGATCAGTTTTAGATCTCAAGGTTCTGATCTCCTGATGCTTTTGACTGTCACAGATAATGGAGAGGGGTTTTTTGGCTTTTTGTTTTGTTTTCCTTTCTTTTTAAAGCTTTGTTTTCCATTTGAGGCATTCTTTAGATTAGCCAGTCCACTTAGGTTGGAGAGCTGTCCGTGTGTATTGAGTCAGTGCATTATCCAAACAGTTGTCCTGAAATGCAGTTTTTAACATCTCAATTGATCTTTTTTGTGTACACATCCTAAGTGATTTGCCACTGTGCTACTTTGAGCTTAGTCACCATCAGGTTAGTGGGTGAATCCAATGAATTGTTAGGCTGAGATTCTGCAGTTTGAGGTGAGTCTTGAACACTGGGTCATTAGTAAGGATGAGATTTCATCAGCCCAAACTCAATACCTGTGAAGAGTTATGTGGTCTTTTCTTTTCAATGCATTTAAAAACTGAACTAATTTTGTTTGACAGTGTTTGAAGTGCTTTCAGATTTTATGGCAAGTTCTCAGGTCTTATGGAAAGATTTGTAGGGTACGTGCTCATGTATGTGCCTACTGTTTTCCTTCTGCATTTATATGGATTTTTATCTATGGTATTGTTCAAATCCTACAACATGAGGATGAGGTGACTTTTTTTTTTTATTATTTTAATGAAGCCAGTCCTTGGATTGACAGATAATATTTAAGAAAGGCCTACTCGTAAACAATTCAGAAATCATAAATTTGAACAAAATTGCCATCAGAAATGACACTTGAGATCTGTATTTTGAAAGATTATATGCAATTTAAAAAAGCATATACTGTGCCATTAATGGGACTTGGTAGCATTGTGCAATACCGGTTTTGATTTTCTTAGATTTAAGCCTTCTCACACTACACACACTGTTTTATATTGGGTAGGTTGGTCATTCTATAAAACTAGCTATCAAATAGTATAAAATGGGTCTGAAATCACTTACCTGCATTTTGATATAAATATTCCAAGAAGTGAGCTTAGCTCTTCTCCAGTGTTTATATTAGCTTGGAAATTTAGGAGTGAATATTGCAGCTTGGTAAGTGTAAATTGAAGTAAGCTAAATTGTGCTCACCTGTCCAAACAAAGCATCCTTTCAGGAATCTTAAAAGCCTTGGCCTATGTGTGATTGAAGCATATGTACTGTAGGATATCTTATTCCCTATGTCATTGGTGTTTAATTTTGAAACTTATCCTTCTCTTCGCACTTCATGTGACTGTATGAAGAATTCTCAGTTTCATATTGTGACTCATGAATAATTTCAAATCTGATAAACTCTTTATTATACATATATATTTACTCTTTAAATATTTTTGTTCAGGAACAGCTAACAGTCATTGCAAATGAGATTTATTTCCGTAACCTTGTATGTCAATCTTGCTTTTGGACGGGGAAAAATTTATTGTTTAGGGAGTTCACCTCTATCATTGCCTGTTTGTGACATATTGCATCTTCCCACCTGTGTTTCCAGATGTATGAAATTAGCAAACTATCTTTAATGCAAATGGTGTTAAAATAAATATTGTACCTGAGATGATTTTATGCTTTAAAAAAAAAAANGGAACTGTCCAGAAACAACATCCAGCACAAAAATGCCATCTGGTATCAGCCAAAAAGTCTATCCTTACTGTTGCAAAATTAATCATATTGTTATGATATATGCCATAGCCTCTGAAACTTACTTTAGTATTGACTGTAGCAACGCATTCACCTCTTGATTTCCATTTTCTTGTACAGTTTGTTTCTTAAGAGTCACTCTGAAAATCAAGGTTGTTTCATGAAATGAATTTATTTGTAGGTTGTGTGGGTGTACTCTTTCATAAATTCTCAGATGTCCTCACCCTGGTTCATCTTTGTCCATTTAAATAATTGTCACTTATGTACAACCTTCTATTTAAAGTYTTATTTGTTGGCTTGAATGTGTTTGTTCGGTATGATATTCAGAGGTATAGTATTGGAGAGAGACTGGATCCCAGTTTGGAGATGGGAGGGGAAGGAAAGTGTGTATATGAAACTAAAAAGGGCAGTTGGCTTCTAACTATGGAAACTTCATCAAGTGGCTTTTCTTTCCTATTAAGAAGCTGCATAGTAAAAATAGAAAAAACTAATCTATCCATTCTGTGTTTCAGTCACATAGTAGGCTGAACTGAAGTTAGAAAACAGACCAGAATTTTAATTGAGTTTAGACTCATGTTTCTGCGTTATAGAGAAAAAACAGGGTAGTAGTCCATACAATCCTGAATAGCATGAAAAATTTAAAGACCACAGTCCTTTTCTGCTGGAGTATGTAAGTGTTTACACTAAACATAACTGTTAAATTAACATTGGCATGTCTTCAGTAACATTAGGTATTAATTCAAAGAATATTTTCAGTCTTTACTTATATCAGTAGTGTAATTCCTGGGCACTATAGAGATTTTCTTCTGAAATGTTTAATTGATATTTGAGAATGGAATTTGGAGACTGGGATTTTGAAACTTAATATTTGTGTTAGCACATTTGTTCCAGTTCCATATCAGATATAACTTTATTTGGATATTCTAGACTTACTTCCTCTTTCTCACATAATAGCCCTTTATGTGGAGAATATTATTATGTCCATTCTAGTGCCAAACAACAGTGATTTCATCACCTTTCCTTGGACAATGTTACACTGGTTTTTTGTATGGTGTCGTATGAGAGAATTTGGAAAGGTAATGAACACGTGAAGTAAATTCTAGATACATAATGCATCTTTACTCTGTAGTCTCTCAGGAATATCAGTTGATACTGCCTTATGAATATAAACAAAGCCTTCCCTTTGAGGAATACTTTGTTCCACTTGTGAATTCTCTGTGTATTAACCCTTAACCTAAAATAAATCCATTTGCAGTACTTGTTCCAGATTGAAATAGTGTTTTAGGAGAAGATTCTCACTGGCTTGTAGCTTGATTTTGTTTTGTAAAACTTAATTTATGGAAGATAGAATATAGGGTCTTAGTGGCCCAGCACACTGTTCACAGCTTATAGATGCAAAGAAATTATTTGAGTCTTTCAGGAAGGTATTAATTTTGCTATAGTTACAACACTAAGTCCTTTGTGCATATTATAATGAAATCTTTAGTACTTGGTACAACCCATTCAAAACAAAGATCAAATTAAATAAAGTTTTCAGAAAAGGGCTTAGTTGCATCAGAAATCTTTTTTCTGTTTTTGTCTGCATAACAGCTCGAGTGTATGATAAACATAATGGTTTTAAGAACCTTCTGAGACTCTTTTGTGCTGTATAAACTTGAATAGCATATGTAAAATTACAGATTATATGGGTAAATGCAAGCTTGCAAATTGGATGTGGTTTGAGCTGTGATTATTTGTAAAAACTGCATCTCTTCTTTCTTGTGTGTAATGTCTTTTTATTAACTATATCAGTATTTTAAAAAAAATTGCTAGGTGAATGAGCTGACTTTTTTAATAGCACATTCGTGATATTGTGCCAGTAAGTTTTATTTGGGTCACAGTGCTGAAGATTATAAAGTTGTATAGGTATCATTTGGCATAGTTTTGGTGACATGTATGAAGAATTTAGTGAGTTGCTAACAATTCTTTTTTAAACCTCACAAATGTATACTTCCTTATACAAATTAGCATATTCTGTGTCAATAATTTTCATGTCTTGAAATCCCATGTGCACTTACCAGACCATATAACTTTGAGGTTGGTTTCATCTGTCTGAATGTAGACCTATGCAGTGTAAATGACTATCAAACCTACATGTGTAGAATCACTTTATAATCAGCAGAGGGAAATAGGTACTTCTGGGTTCATAAATTGGATGTGTAAAACTGCTCAATTGAATATAGAAGTGCCTTTTTTCCCCCTGTGTTGACTTGGAAAGGATTCCACCTGGCTGGTCCAAAGATAAGCTCTGTAATAAGTGAAGAAGTTCCAATTTAAGGTGTTTGGGGAGGCTGTTAGTTGTTTGCCTAAAAGATGGAGAAATTCAGTCTCTCAGCTTGTGTTTGGGGTACAAACGAGCTGGTCAGTTACTGCTTGTACACGGTTAGCCTGCAACTTTACTACTTCTGCTTTTTTGTGTTGTGAAAAGACTTTTTATAAGTTCCCACCATGAATTGCAGCAGGCCAAGAACAATGGCAGCCTTTCAGGACATATATCCATTGTATCTTTTAATGTCCAACCATAAAGAGATGATATGGGACTACGTGGTCCTCTGTGGTAATCTTCTATCTTTGAAAGAAGAAAGAACTCCAGTTTGTCATTTTTCAAAAATATCAGTCTTAAGATTTGAAGGTATAATGTGAAGAACGAACTTTCTCATGCTTCGAGGCCTTTAACTACTACTCAGTGGACAGGCTTTGTCTTCAAAGTGAATGTCCAGAAGCTTTTTTTTTTTTTCCTTTTGTTATCCTGAGTTAGCTCTAGGTCAGTGAAATTTTAAAAATGAAAGTCAGAAGTCTGAATGTCCTGGTTTCGGCTGGGATAGAGTTAATTTTCTTCCTAGTAGTTGGTACAGTGGTATGTTTTGGATTTAGTATGAGAAGAATGTTGATAACACACTGATGTTTTAGTTGTTGCTAAGTAGTGCTTACACTAGTCAGAACTTTTCAGCTTCCCATGCTCTGCCAGGTGCACAAGAAGCTGGGAGGGAGCATAGCCAGGACAGCTGACCCAACTGGCCAACGGGGTATTCCATACCATATGACATCATGCTCAGTATATAAAGCTGGGGGAAGAAGAAGGAAGGGGGGACGTTTGGAATGATGGTGTTTATCTTCCCAAGTAGCCGTTACGCATGATGGAGCCCTGCTTTCCCGGAGATGGCTGAACACCTGCCTGCCAATGGGAAGTAGTGAATGAATTCCTTGTTTTGCTTTGCTTGCATGTGTGGCTTTTGCTTTCCCTATTAAACTGTCTTTATCTCAACCCACGAGTTTTCTCACTTCTACCCTTCCGATTCTCTCTCCCATCCCACCAGGGGAGAGTGAGTGAGTGGCTGGGTGGGGCTTAGTTTCTCGCTGGGGTTAAACCACGACACTGAATGGAAAAAGGTTAAATTTAAAAAAACCTGGAAAAGTAGGTATTGGCCACCACTGAACTTTAATTTCACTGCTAATTTGATAGAATTTGCTTTCTGAATATTAGTGTATCTGGATTTCAACCTGGCCTTTCTAGCTAAATCTCAATTTTGCTGGTATATGTGTGCGTAAATACATATGCAAATGTGTTTCCAGACTAGGGCCTTCTCTGCCTAATTTTGTGGTAACACACAAAATAGCAGGGAATAGGTAATCTTGAACAGTTTTCTATTCGTTGCCTATTTAGCTGTTTCCTGAAACATACGAGATACCTAAAACGTGCTGAGTCCATTTAAATGAAGTCAAAGTCTTTGATCTGTTTACATCTAGGAGCTCTTCAACATAATTTGCTCTTCAATCTTACACTTTAAAAGCATTGTAGAAATACCATATTAAGTACTGAATAGATAATCTATTCTAAAAGTATTTAAAAATACAGTTTTTGTGCACTATGTGAAATGTCCCCCTCGATTTGTTTCTCCTTTAGCACTACTTTAGATGAAGACGGAAGCGAAATGTAATTGAAAGGAATGTATTATAAGAGGTACCAGTCCCTCAAAGGCTTCTGTCCAGCACTGGTGAAGGAGGAAATCGGTCAAGTACAAACAATGTGGCTTTTATTACATTCATTCAGCAATAATAAACCTTTGTACTTTAACAAGATTTTTTTGTTTGCTTTTAAAAAGGACACAGTCAAGGATATTAAGCCTTATACTTTCTTTGCATTAATATGGGACTGACTTGCATCAAGTAGTTCTTTCGGAGAAAACAAAGGAAGAAATCTGCAAGAGCTGAGTTTCAGGACAGACAAAAATATGCTGATTATGTAAAAATCCTAGAAGTGTGTACAGGCACATATTTCTGGGTTGAAAAGGAAAGTGGCTAATCAGGTGTTAGATACCCACTAAGTACCCCTTATTTAGCCTCACATAGTTCAGAGGGGGCTACTGTTAAAAGTTTTGAGTTTTACATGCAGGGGTCTGCTGCATGTATCTCTGACCTTTATCAGACTCCATGTAACTTCAACTTCTGTGGAACAAAGGGACTCTTTAAATCCTTCAAGGATTATTGCATTTGTAAGTGTTTGTTTCTTAGTCATCAAAATATTATTTTTATTTATTTTTCTTAGATGAGAACRTGAGTTTTGGGCACAGCCTTGTTTTGTAGTTGTTTGGCTGGTCAACTATTTTATGGTATTCTGTTTTCTTTGGGTATAATTTTAAGCTTTGTCCATACAGTAGTTTCACAGCAACATATAGGACCTAATACGTTCAACTGTAGCAAKTGACAGAGCAAAAGCTACTGGAACAATCTACTAAGTACCTGAACTGTGGTGTGTCTTCTACAGAGGTGCTGTTTTAAACTTTCAAGAGCTTAATGACTGTTTCCTTTAGTTGAAGTTACTTGAAAAGGTTTTAAGTCTCTCCCTGACTTTGTGACACAGCAAATTTTTTTTGTTTTTTTCTTTTTTTTTGTGGAAAACCAAACTAAGTATCTCCATGCTGATTTTGAGTAAAGCAACTAGCCAATCAGTTTTGTAAATGCTTCCTGTAAACAGGGAAACTGAGGTGAAGATAGAAGTGCTGACAAATGATGAGAGAGAAAGCTTTACTGTCCTCTTGGGTAAAGATTTGGTTGTGGGAATTAACTTAGCAACAGAGCTGTTTTTTCCAATTTAGTATGTCCATGCATAGGTTTTACTCACCATCTTTCTTCTCACCTTCATTGGGAGGGGAAAAAAAGTCATTGGGAAGCAATTCCAGCTCATTTTCAGAATAGAATAAGTGAAAAATGGTCTATTAATGATTTACCGGAATTGATTCTTTATGCACTACCAGAGATAAACTGCAAGTTATTCGTCTTCATAGACAATTACGAGGTCAATCCCTTTTGGCTTAGACTGCTTCTGGGACATCCAGCTCAAAATATTGAATGTAGTACTAATCCCAACTCAAGAAGTAGGAGCCATGTATTCACAACAGCAGACCCAAAATTAAACAGTATCTGACGAGAGAACAGGATTCATCATTTGGGGTTATAATATAAAATGCTTCTGTCATAGCATTTTTTTTTAATTTTTTTTTTTTTAAACAATCAAAAGGAATCTTGCAGCCTAAAATCTGGGATTTGATGATACCTAGAATAATACTAGACTCATCTTTTTGGTTTTCCTTCTCTTTGATTGAGTCTGGTTACTTTGTGATGCATTCGTGTATTACTTTGTTTGTGGTAAGCAAAAGTGTAATACACTTTAATTAAAAATAGTGACTTCTAGCCTAAATGTCCATCAATTTGTTTTAGGTTCCATTTTAAGGAAGCTGTTTCATAGTGTTTTTAAACACTTAAAGAAAAAAATAATTAAAGCAATTATAAAAGATTAACTTTGAGCACAAATTCATTTAGAAAGAATACTGAATTACTCTAAACTTGATGGGAATTTTAAGCACCAGTTAATGAGCAGGAGGTGGCTAGATGTTGGGTTTTGTATGTCTGGCTTTTGTTGTTTGAGAGATTTTGGGGGGGACCACACCAAAAAATCCTTCTCTTTAATATTTGCATTCCAAGAAACTCTCAGTTAACGTGCTTATTTTAATCTCTTCCTACCTCAAAGAAGCAATTCTATGAATAGGATTTGAATGACGTTTTATAACTTTAAAAAGTCCAAAGATGGCCTATCTTGCTAGTATACTTTCTAATTTACAGATTCTTTTCCAACGATTAAGAAGTGACACCTTTTGATAATGCTTTAATTACGTGAAATTCTTATCAGATGAAATATATGATTTAATGCTTTCTAGTGTTTTAACTTGGAATGTGTTGCTAGCCAGACAGGTACCCGATTCTTAGCTTAACTGTGCTTGTCTTTTAAAACGTGATAGACCAAGTTTTTTTAAAATCGGGTCAATACAGATTGATACGCTTTACTTTTAGCAGGGGTTTGGTATCATTTGAAATACTCTGTTTCAACAGGCCTCCTAAATTTAGTCCAGCAACAGTAGTATAGAGCTTAGTTTCTAGGTGAAAAAGGAGTACATCTTTAAAGGTTTCTATTTGAGCTGTTTTTATAAAATATTTACATCTTTACAGTTTTGCAGTTCAGGCCTATCAACACTTCATGTGCAATATTTAAATAGGTAAAAGTAGGAGTAATAATGACTTTGCAATGTCCTATTTTCAATACGGAGGAAGAACTTTTCATCCGCTCATCTGTTCATATTCTTTATATCAACGTGTCACAAATCACAGGTAGCAGAAGGCATGAGAGGAGTCACAAAAATACCATTGAAGAATCAAGTGGGGAAATACCAGTTTTATGAGAATTGTTCTGAAGATTGTGGATGTTAAAAGTTTTGTGAAGGGACATGGACGTGCATTTAAATTCAGTGTTCTAAGAGCTGTTTAGAAATGGAAAGGATTAAGGGTTATCTTATTACCAGCAGGCTGGTGACTTTCTGGTGTCATTTATTTATTGGTCCCTGGTATTTCAAAATAAATAAATAAAGAATAAAGAGAGAGGAGAAACTTTCAAGGATTCTGCTTAAAGACACCCTGATAGTTACAGTATTTTTAGAGAGACCCGATAAGTTGTGAGCCAAAAAAAAAAAAAAATCTGGAATTAGAAAGGAACTCCCATCATGGGTGTTCTGTTGAATTGCACTTTTTGGAAATCAGAAACCTGTCTCTGAACTATGTGAAAAACAGGAAGCTTGACTGATGGGTATTAATTAGGCTGGTGATTCCTGTGTTCTTAATTCTTAAGGATTGTAATTCAGAAAGATTTAAATGGATGGGTCAACAACAAGAGTTGTTGACACAATTGCTTGGTATTCTCTGGCATATCAAATCTTGTGCGAAGTTGAAAAGAGACTATACCAAATTCCAGATTGTTAAATCTAAAGCTTTAGTGGTGTGCTGTTACAGGCTCCCTGTATACCAAGTAAGAAAGAACCTGAAAATATGTCAGATCTTTGGAATCTGGAAGCAGCAAAGAGGTGGAAAATTTTTACAGCAGCATCTTTCAGTCAAAAGCTAGGCTGTACTTCAAACATGCATTGCTAATTTTCAACTTCAACTGAGCTGGGATAAAGAATTAATGATACTGAGCTTTCAGCTGAAAAATGGGTTGACAAGGGATGAGTCTAGAATTCAAAACAGAAGTAAGAGAACCACTCGTATGCCACTGGCAATAAACTTTCTGGGACAGGTAGTCTGAAAAGTGATGATCTTGCCTGGAATGTAACAGGCATATTTCTTCCTGTGTAGTATCTCACATTATTGCTAAGTAGAAAGACATTTTCTCTATCCAAGGAGTTCTAGTGTAAACGCTAGCACAATTGATGAATGAACAAAGTCATAGAAGCAAGCCGCTCTCGCAGAGCTGCGCATGGTGAACACTACACGAGGCATCTCTATTTTATATGCTTTTAAGCTCTTTTAATCAGACTGTCTCCTCAGATATATGATCATTGAAGGATATACAAAAGCTTTGCAAAAAGTATTGTCTGACATTTACTTCTTCCATTCAATAGTATGAGATACACAGTTCTAGACAGAACAATAGGCATCCTGTAAAACCTTCTCTAAATTTCTTTATTTCTCTGGCGTGTTTTTCAGGTTTAGATCGGAACTCTCTAGAGTGGTATAGAAGTATACAAGCAGTGGTCTAAGAGTTATGGTGATCAATCCACAGCTGGTTTGTGGAASAGTGGGAAGACACTGAATTTGAGAAGGTTGAGTGGTAGTCTGCAAGGCATTTTCAGTTGACACTGGTCTATGGGTTGAAAAATAAAAAAAAAAAGTGAACGTGGCTACTGTGATGTCCAAAATCATCATCCTCGTTCTGTGTTGCCCTGTTCATGTGCCAATCACGTCTTCTGTTGTAGAAGCCCACAGTTGCTCGTGTCATATGGTTTCCCCATATCTTTCTCTCAAGTGTTAATCTTCTGATCACCAGTCTATTTGGGCAGGCTGGTTTCCTTTGCTGTGCCGCTTCTTCCCCTTCTTTGTCAAGAATTGCTGACAACCCCCACTCCTCCTTTTAAGACATGTATTGCTAGGCTGTTCAAGTTCCATCCTGAGGTGAGACAGAGATTACATGGCAGACAAACTCGACATTTAATAGTGAGTTTGTAATCTGATACAATTCACCTAGTTTATCTCTGATATTCAACAGAATTAAGTCTGTCATGCTTGTGGCTACCAATAAAGACTAATACGTGGCACAGTAGGAAACGTTTCTTCTAACTGTAAATAAAAGCAAATACATCTGATGCTTTTTGTAGGCATCTGTGGAAGTCAGGACCAACCCCTTTGGGACTCGGAAAGCAGCCCTCAGGGTCGTGGATCTCACATGACCTAGTTTATTCTTCACTAAAACAGATGGTATCTGTCTGAGCAAGGCAAACTTGGTTTTAAGAAAGAGCTGGGGATTAAAAGGATGGGAAGCTGGAACAGCTGGGCCTAATTAATGGGAGCAAATAAAGAGGCAAACTGAGCATTAAATTAGTCACCTACATCAATAGCAAAATAGTCACTACATGACTACTCACTCAATTGTTTTAGCTGATCAAAAGTTGCAGGATTGGTTTTCCTAGCATCAAAAGTATCTAAAATTGCATCAGAAATATTCCCACATTCTTTATTCTTTTTACCAGGCTTCAAAGAGAGTAAAATCCTGGAAGCTGGCTATGGTGTTTTGGCATGGTGTTAGGGAATCCAGCTTGTTTTGTAAGGCTGAGAATGCCCTTCTTGCATTTGATACCTAGGCCAAGCTGGTCCTCTGCAGTTTTTGGCCTCCTCCCTTTGCGTGTGTTTAACATGAGAAGGTTACCTAATTGAGAAGATTGATGGCATTCCTTCAAGTTCTGCAACCACATTAAATTTGCAAAGGGATCCAAAAATTTTATTGTTTCTGTTGTAAACAGATTATACTGGATTAGTGGTTAGCATTTTGCATGCTTGTTCTGTTTGCCCGTTTGGTCCTGAAAATCTTGAATTGTGTTGTTGCATGTTGCAAATAGCACAGGCATTATTCGCTTGCTTTTGTTACTGGTGGTCAGAAACCTTCATTTGCTATATGCCTTAGCAGGGAGAAGGGGACTGCGCAAATAAACTACTATTACCTTCTAGTAACAACTGTTTTCATGAGGTATAATTTTCTGATGTAAGTGCATTTTCGCTCTAAAACTCTGGCATTACTTGCTATAATAGAGAGACAGACAGGTGGGGATGCATGTGTGTGCGTGCATGTGTGTGTGTGTGTAGCCATTGCTCTTCCTTCAGCAGGATCGTACTTGGTAGATCCCAGGACTCATCCGGAATGGTACACAGTCCCTGAACGTCTCTTGTTCTGAACTAAACATTAAATAAATGTCAGCAGAATATTGTGCAAATCTGTAAACACTGTATTTCCTTTAATTATTATGTCCAAGATGGGCAAGTACAGAATATTTCTATTTTAAGGTAATTCTAAGGAATGTTTACTTATCTGTCACAGAGGGTCAAATTTAGCCGGTTCATATAGCTGAGCTCTGAGGTGATCAGGGCAAAAAATTGAACAATTCTTTCATGGGGATTAACAAAAACTGTTCCATGAGCTTAGTGTCTCTTTCCGGGAGGGCAGGAGGCAGTGGTGCTTTGATAGAAGACTGGTAACCTTGCCTTTTCTGCTTCTAAAAACCTTCCCTCAAATTTATGGAGCTGGGCCTCCATCTTACACGCTGCCACTTCGCTGCTTCAATTTTTTAGTTTTCTTTCCATGAATGTGAGGGGCAGAATTTCCACCTAGTCACAACAATAAGACCTGTTTTTATAAAACAGCTATATTTTCTTGACTGTGCTAAACAACCATAACAATACCTTGTTGCAGCCTCCCAACTTGACTGTCGTGTCCCATCCCGATCCTCCCCCCTCCCCCCCATTTGCAAGGAAGAGAATTTTGAAAATCTTTGCAGAAATGGCTAAAAGCACGAGCAGGAGATCCAGACTAAATGTTTGAAGTGAGATACTTGAATTGTAGTCATCTTTGTATGCAAACTTTATCTGGTTGTCTGAAGACTGGCTAAGCATAAAAAAAAAAAGCTCAGCAATGAGTCCTGTATGTGGCTGTGCAAAGGCATAAATTAAACCCCATTTGCATACTTTTATACAACTGTTTTTAAGTTTCAGCAAGTTCCCCTACTCCCCCTTGTTAATGGCCCCACATGGTTAAAGTCTGTGGTTAGAAAAATATGTAGTACTCGCCATCCTCTTTGCTTCTCTTTGCAATGAGAGGAGTTTGACTGAACAGCTTAAATTGTGTAAGTAATTTCCAGAACATCACTATTATTTTTTTTTTAGGGCTTTAAGAGGGCATATTGTTTTGTCAAAAGCGCTGGAAGGGTGGTGGTTGTGTGTCTGGGTACTGTCACTACTGACTGATGGCCTAATGGATTTTCTGAGAAGACTTGAATGGGAGAAAATTCATATTACGAGAAGAGACGTCTGAAAACAAATGTTAGATGACTTCTTGGTCTGTATTGTGTTCTTGATTTCCATAGTTGCTTGAAACTGCGCTAAAGATGTTTGAAAAAAGACTGCCTGCAATCAGTTCAACAGCAAAACTGGTTAGGGAGGTTGTGTGTTCTCGCCTATCTGTGTGGTCTTCTGGTTTTCCCGGAGGCTCTCTAGATTAGGTGCTTGCCACTATTCTGGAATAGCCTGCCAGGCTTTGCTGCTCCTGGCAGAGACGTTTTTAAAGAGACCGTGTTTCCAGAGTTAGAACTATTGCTAAATAAGTCCCCAACAGGTCCTTCTTTGAAAATGGATGGAACTTGTGATTGCTGTTATTATTACTGTTATTATTCCTGAGCAGAACCATTTGTAAAGTTAGACCAATAGCATAATGAAAAATTAAAGCATTCTAAAATAAAAATTTCTAGGACGAGTAGAACAAGTCATGAAACATGAGATCACTAAAGACCTAGGAACAATTAGGTATGTGTTCACTTACGAGTTTCGTGTTGAATATGTCTGTGGAAGCACTTTGTTCATACAAATATTAAAATGCATATATCACCAGCATTTACTTATGGGGTTGATACTGTTAATGTCCCCAAGTCCACATTTGGAAGTCTTAAAAATGTAAGATGATTTTTAATTTCGGTGTGCAATACAACTATAATTATTCTTGACAGTGTTTTTCCAGATACTCAGAACTTAAATTTCAGCTCCTAATTCTGAAATAACCTAAGTTAATTTTTTGTCTATGCATTCAATAAAGATGTAAATAATCAGTATTTTAAGTAGCTTGAACAGATGGCTCTGCTTGGAAGCTTTTGGGCCTTTCTTTTGTATGTTGTTTTTTTTACTGCAGAAGCCCATCCCCATGAAAATAAGGTTGTTTACAGGTATAGTCATGTAATGTGACTGCATTGTTAAAGGATTTAATTGCATGATAAATTTTCCTGGGTAACCTGGTGACTTACTTCACTATAACAGCAGGCTTTATCTGAGACCTATTTACAGTTTTCATGGTTAAAGAACTGTAACTCAGGACAGCTGGGAATGTAAAACTGCTTTGATAGAATCTTTTGCGCTTGGACAACTGTAATCCTTGGTGGGTTTGTGTAGTGACAGGTTTTATCTCGAAAGCTGGTTTTGAAAGCTATATTGGTAATGGAGCTGCAAGTTCCATAAAACTGGATTGCTGAAGTTGTTAGTTTCTCGTTTGTAATATGAGTATTTTGGTTTGTTTTTTAGTAAAGGCGGTGCTCTTAAACAATATTACAAGTGACTGGAAAGAATAACTGTTAAATAAAACGTAAATGTTTTGAAGGAGAATACACATACAGAACCCAAACATTTTTTTTATAAATTCTCAAGTTCTTGAACCTACTAGAGGCAGAAACTCCCTTGTTTTTTCTCCCCACCTCAAGTAATGCAGTTTTGGAAGTTCATTTTTTGGTTTCTCCCCGCCCCACCCCCCCTTCCCCCCCCACCTCACAAAAATCTATTTCCTTTCAGATACATACTCATCTCCCTGAACCCACTACATGTCTTAGAAAATTGTCTTGTAGTATAGATTAATCATAACCGGTCAGCACAATCTGAAATCAATTGACATACCAGTTAATAATAGTGAAACAGGTCTGTGGGCTGCCTTCCTAGGGTATGTGCAAAGAAGGGGATGATTGTGAGCTTAAGTCTAAGATACTGATTTTTTTGGAAGGCGTTTCTCAACAAGAGAGTGACCTTTTACAAGTTAGGCAATTGGTTTGAATGCCAAGCGTCCTTTATAGTGGCACATATTTCTGTCAGAGAATAGGATTAAAAGTATCTGGTGTACTGTTCTAATGGAACCTACATGGTATTGTTTAATGAGCGAAAAAACAATGAGCAACCACCCAACGAGCTGAAATGTGTGTTCGTCTTCAAATGTATAACACTGTGCTGCAGTACAAATAGCAGTGTGGCTAAATGTGCTAGTTTTAACTTTCATTTCTAACTAAAAGAAATACACAGTTCAGTTATGTATAATTGTCTAGAGTGCAATGCACTTAAAAGGAACTTTAATAACTACGTATTGAACAGAGAAATGCATAATACATTACTGAAAAGACAGTATGTTTTTATTTTCCTTTTATATTTTTAAGAGTGAATTGAAAAAGGAATACATTAACTACAAAAAAAGGGTGCCTGAAATCTACTGTTTCCATGTAATATAATGATGCAGCACTATAAGCAGATTGGTTTTTATTTGTTTTTAGAAGGGCCAGCAACAGTATTTTTTCACATCACTCCATTATCCTACTGAATCATTTCATCTCTCTGTGAACATTTAAGGGAATAATCTCACCTGAATAATTGCAGGCAGCTGTTCTCAGTCACTGAACCTTGGTAGATGAATATTTTGAATTTTTTTTGTTGTTGTCGTCATTTTTGTATATTCTGTACTCTTCGTGTTATGAGTTTGCACATTTTAAACCTGGATTGATTTTTAGCTACCTTGTTTTAATAAATAATATACGGAAAGTTAAGTAGTTTTTTGTGTTGAGGAATTATTAAATCCATTACAATTGAACATTACATTCTTGGTCAGTGATGATTTTTTTTTTTTTTTTCTTTTATGCCACATACTGTGGATATAATAAGCTGAATGCTACTTTTGAGTTTATCCTGCCCCTCCCTGCCCTATCTAAATTAAAATTGATCTCTGAAATTTAAGAGAGTGTTTCCCAGCCTTTCTTCTGCACTTGAGAACAGTTTTGATTGTTTCATTTATATTGGTTACATTTGAATCTTACATATTACATACTTACCTTTTTTATACATCTCCCTTACCCTTTCTCAGGACCACTTCTCTTTGCAAGAAATGCTTCCCGTATCTATCCAAAGAGTGGCGGTATCACAATACCGTTATTTTTATTAAATCATTATCACTAAGAATTGAGAAATCCCAAGAAAAAACTGTGTGAAAACAGATAAAAAATGTAATACTGATATATTGATGAGGGAAAAAAACCAAACAAACCAGGAACTGAGTTCCTGTAGGTTTTAATTTAGTAAATTATCTTTGCTTTTTTTTCATTTTTACAATAAGTTGACGTTTCTTCTTCAACTTCTCAGGCACGGGTACCTTTGGGCGTGTTCATCTGGTGAAGGAAAAAATGGCCAAACGTTACTTTGCACTGAAAGTAATGAGCATTCCTGATGTCATTCGACTGAAGCAAGAGCAACATGTGCACAATGAAAAGTCAGTCTTGAAAGAGGTCAACCACCCCTTTTTGATCAGATTGTAAGTTGTTGTATTTTTTTAAGTCATTTAACTCATACATAAAGTGCAGTTAAAGTGTTCCAGAGTCTCTTGCAAGTTCCTACGTACTTAATCAACACCAAGTATTTAATTTCTGTTATGTAATTTAGACTAAAATAGACTTCAGACTAAAATACTTATTATAGAAGAATCAAGAATTTAAAATCAAGAGGCATAATTTAAACATTTAAGCAATAATTTATTATAAGCTTTACTCTGTCTCTTATTTTCATACTGCAGAAGAGAAATTTTCTTAAGTGAGGGGAAAATACTAATGAAGAAATGTTAGGATTGGCTCATCAAAATGACTTCTAGAATGATTCTTGATGTTAGAATGACAAGAAAAGAAGTACTTCTACATATATGTTTCCTGTAGATACCTAGATAAAGATATAATTAGATTTAAGTATCTGCTTTTTGAAAACTTTCGTGAACTTTACTTTTGCAAACTTTATTTTTAAAGAGTTTAAATGACTGCAGCACTTCTTGGGTTTTGTTATTCCCATATTTGAGGTTAAGTGATAGAACCTATTGAGGAACATGATTTAAACACAGTTCATGAAGAATACTTTTTTTAGTGGAATTGTGATGATTCTAATGATCCCTTTATTAAGGAGAGAAGGCGTCATGCTTTTCTGTTCACGGCACAACAGTGCCTTTTGTGTATCAGTCTATATTTATTAATGGGATAACTAAACCTCTGGGTAATTGCACAGTTAATTTCCATTTATATTTTCTTATGCATGGATACAAGGCCATTGACCAAGATTTGTTTTGCATTTACCTGCCTTAATCAGTTTTACATAAAATTAGACAAAATTAGCTTTAGTTAATCTCTAGCTGCAGGGAGTGCAGCCTCCTCCCAGGGCTAAGAAAGTATCAGAGGGAAAAGAAGAGGCAAAAGCATGGTAGTCATCCGAAAGATGGAAAGAGCCCTGCAGGAGGAGGCTTTTTCCCTGGTGTGCTGTTTCTTTTTGCAGCATCATGATGCTACTAGTTTCCAGCCAGGGTTCAGATATCCTGTGTGTGGCATAGTATCAGTAAGATGAGTTCTAGGGTACGTGGAGTTTGAGATACATGCGGGAAAGCAAGATGGAGAGGCTGAGTACATCTAGTTAGACCAGTTAAAATATGGACAGAACAGGGGGAACAGGGTTTTGTATGTATATCTATGTACATACATAAATTCTGTAAAAAAAMCCCAAACTACCAAAACCAACCAACCAACAAAAAAACCCAGTACATCTCTGCTTCTAGAACAGTGCAGCAAGTGTGGGAATAGAGAAACTTGGGTGAGAAGTCAGAGACAGGGATGTGAGGGTTCGTGTCCATACAGAAGTGACCAAAAATCCGAACTGGTAAATTTTCTTGGATTTCGTTCGTGCCTTATTTCCAAAATGCCAGATTTTAAAGTTGCCAAAGGAAGGACACAATTCAAATGGAAGTTCACTTGTGTGCAAGGCAAACATTCTTCATGTCTTCTAGCTCTCTGCCTTTTCTGTTAACATGTTCAGTGAGATGCTGTATCAGCTATGCTCATGTAATTGTCCCTGTGCTGCCTTTGTCCCTTGGCAAAGGAGACTCAAAGCAACCTAGCTGAAATGAGGTAAATTTTAAGTCATGTTAATATTTGTGTGCTTTAGGTTAAACAAGCATTCATGTACGGTTATCACTGACTGTATGACAAATAAAACTTTCTGCAGCTTTTTGTGTGGCTAACAGCTTTTTTCAGCCACCTCCTCCCCTGCCCAATACATGTTTTTTTCCATGAATTCTTTGACTATAACTGATCAGCAAAAAGGGGAAAAAATTTTCTATATAGTTCTGCTTCAATGCCTTTGAACTGTGTTATCTACATGGTCTGGTTTTTATATTTTCAATTAACGTCACCACCTTAAACATGGATAGTATCTTTCTCTGGTTGCAAAACAAGGAATATGTGCCAGTGCAGCATAATACGGGGATTTTTTAGCACTTTATGATGGAGAATTTTAAAGTAATGCTGCACAAATTTTATTTCTGGTGTTCATCCTTCCTATATATTCCTATATAAAGACTTTTGTAGAAGATTTTTTTTTTCCTGTTGCTTTTGAGAAATGCTCTTCCTGTGTGTAGGGAGGTCCTGAATCAGTTTTTCTGTAGATACTGAAGTTATTTATCTAGTTATTTTTTAAACTGTTTTTTGAAAATGCTTGTTTGGTGCTCTTGCAACAACTGGTCACTGGAAACTCCTAGGCAATCTTTACTGACATGTTTGAGTGATGTATCATAACTCTGTGGGTGCAGCAGTTCATATTGTGCTGTAATTTTGACATGTATCTTTGATTTTTTTTTTTTTTCAAGAGAACAAGAATTAATAAAAATCAACCATGTCTTATAGTCTTACAAGCTAAAATAGGTTATTTGTCTGTAAGAGTTCACAATGGCATCCAAAATTTATGTAGTGAAGCTGAATTTTAAAATCACCTGACACCATGCATATTATTCTAATCACAGCTTCTGTGATATTTTCCTTTTGTGTATTAAAATACCATCTAAAGCAATCTGTATTGCAAATATTAAAGTTCTTTATTTTACTATTTTTCATGTATACCAAATAATGTATCCATTTTTCTGTGGATAGACAATCCTTTAAGAGTCAGTTTTTGAAGAAATTAATTCCAGTAAAAATACTGTGTTTTAATGGTCTAAGTCTTCCGTTTTTTTCTCTGTATTCTTTGTCAGATTTTGTTCTTCCTCTCCCTTGTACATGGTTTTTTAAATATGTGGTTTGCTCCGTTTTGCCCATTCCTGTTGCTCTTTATTTGTTTATTGAAGGTGCAACTTTGCCTAACTCCTTAAAATACATCTCAAGAGTGTTTTTACATAGTCAATAAAGATACTATGAGCATCATCAATAGCCAATTAATGATGTTGATGACTTTGTGATAGGGAAGTAGTGCCATAAAAGCAAAAGGCAAGCCTGGCTCTGCTTTCTTCATCACTTTGAAGGAATGGAGGAGTTGTTGCTGATGTCTGATAGTCTGTCTCATTTTCTTGGTTGCCCTCAGTGCCAGTATCAAGAAAGAAAATCTTACTGAGCAAAAGTCACTTACGGGTTTGGGAGCTCAGTTTGCTCTGCTTATCTTTCTTGAGACTCTATGCCTTGATTAGGAAGTAACTTCTATTCTTGTATCATTAAAGTAGGTAGGGATACAGTGTTCTTTATCTGTTATCATAGTAATAGGGATAGCTGTTTGTTTTAAAATGGTAGAATATTCTTCCAGACGTTACCAGATACTTATTTTCTTCTTACCTGTTGAGTTGCATTTGGGTGTGTGGTATATGAGTTGTTTAATGTGGGTAGAAAGAAAAACAGCTTAGTTTTGGGGAATGTGGAAGAGAAGATTCTTGTATTCTGTAATGAAGCATTTGAAAGCCGCGCGGAATCATTTTCTTTCTTCCTTAGCTGCTCTTTACTGCGCTCTAGTAATGAATGTACCACAATAATAGTTCTTAAATTAAAGGCAACAGTCTGAGGAATGGAAGGTATTTATCATTAGGTTAATTTTGAGGTACAGAAATGAATCTTGTTTTGCTGTCATTTTTGTTTTTCTGTTGCTTTTGTTAAAGATACCGTCAAAGAGCAAGCATTGTGATCTGATGCTTATCTAGTAACTAGTCACTTTAGTTGGGGTTGTATATTTCCGGGGAGGAAGGGATAGGAGAGGGGAAGGAGAACTCTCTGGTGTCCTGTTTTTGAACATATTGTCATAAATACCTTTACAAAAGCAGATTCTGCTCACGTCCCATCACTTTGGCAATATTTGATTAAATAAAATGTAAGGTCTGTAACAATTGTCTGGTCTTAGCAGACTGGCAGTATACCAAATCAGTTATTAGGTGCTTAGCAGAGACCTGTTTTGTACAATGCAACGGAGTCTATCAGTTAGATTTTCTTTCTTAGCCTGTGCTGTGCACATCCTGAACTATCTGCTTTACTTTTCAGGTTAAGTCAGCTGCTTGAACGTCTGTTACATAATCCTGCTAGATTCTTGGGGGTTTAATATTTGCAGAATAGGAACTATAAATTAATTATGTACATAGTTGGAGCAACAGAGATCATTTTACAGAAATTTACTTCTACAGCAAATCAGAGAGATAATTTGTTTATTCAATAAAATAATATTTTTATTACAGATTTTGGACCAACCATGATGAACGTTTTTTATACATGTTAATGGAATATGTGCCAGGAGGAGAACTTTTTAGTTACCTGCGCAACATGGGGCGTTTCAACAACAGCACGGGACTGTTTTACTCAACAGAAATTATTTGTGCAATAGAATACCTGCACTCCAAAGAAATAGTTTACAGAGACTTAAAACCTGAAAATATATTACTAGACAAAGAAGGACATATCAAGCTTACTGATTTTGGATTTGCTAAAAAGCTGGTGGATAGGTAAGTGGGTTTTTGTTACGGTTTAACATGCAAAATGTAATTACAGTTGGAAGGAAATAAGTTAGATTTCAGAATTCAGGTTTTCACCTAATATTCCGTGTGGTTCACGTGTGTCAAATCCCTTAATATGAAGGAAATGATCATCTTAAAATGGCTGTATGGAAACCAATGTTACACCTTAAGTATAACTAGGAGCAATATCACAGATAAGCTACCACAGAAAAATATTTTATATGAGTAGGTTTGTATATTTAAGTTGTCAGCAATCATCTTGTAAAAAGGGAGTTCAATGAAGTAAAATGAGCAAATATGAGATGTGTACATCAATACGTTAAACGGGACACTAATCTTCCATACGAGTTGAATTGCTATATGTTTTGTAAGTGCTGTTTCCTTCTGCTTTCCTTTTAGAGAGATTTTTGAAGTGTGGGAATAACGTTTTAAAACTGGATACTGTGTTTTCACTAGCCTGTTGCTAAAATGAAACTGAAAAATCTGGACAGAAACAATAAGGCCAGCTTCAGCAGAAGTATTTATTTAACTATAACTTCTGCAATACTGTCAGCCTTATGTCTGTTTTACTGGCGTATGTAAACTTTTTGATAATGGAGAGGTTGTTTTTCCCCAGTGATTTCTCTGTTCTCTCCATTTGAACTACCCTTCCAAGATTATAATACATGTTCTTAAAAGGAAGGAAGAGCCATCATTGGGATTGCAAATAAGGGAGGAAAAAACTAGCCTGTCATATTAGAAAAGCAGTGTTACAAGGTTTGGTATTATGCCCTAGGGCCACCTCTTGAGGGAGACCATATCTGATTGTTCTAGTTGAGGCAGCCTGGTAAGCACGTTAGGCGTTACGTAGGTGCTCATCCTCTTCACTCATCTGTTTTACCTGTTTAATGCTGCTTTTGCAACAGTTCGGGAGGGGGTGGGGACAGAATTCTACAAGATCAATTTGAAATGAAGGTGGATCTGAGGGATCTACTCTTAATGGATCCCTTATGAAGTAAAAGTCAGATGGGACAGATCAAGTCGTGTTATGGAGGTCATAAAGGGTGCTTCCCCATGGGTTACATGCTCCCAGTGCTGCGTTGCCTTGGCACAGAAGAATGGTAGGCAACTAATAAGTACGCTGGTTCTATTCACCCTTAAGGTCTAAAAGTCTGTTTTAAAACCATAGTGTTTTAATATTGGTATGTTTGATTGAATTCACTTTCCACTGGGCAAGCAGATAGGTCTACAAATGTTGGCTTTTTTTTTTTTTAATATTTTGTTTTTAAATCAAAAAAACTTTTTGCAGGAAGAGGTAAGGCTACTTCCATGTAAAAAAGCAGCACGATCTCTTTATAAGACATTTTCATACAAATTCTTACGACTTCCTTTTTACATGTTGATACTGCCACTTAGTGGTTATTCTTAATTTGGATTTCTTTGGGTTTCAGGCACAACAGAAGTAACCTTTCATTAAATAAAGTGATAGGTCACATCAAAGTGTGTTTTTCAGTCTGGAAGATGAATCTATAAGAGTAAATTTGCTCAAATACGTTGTAGGACATCAAAACAAGTTATCACTACTTTTTTTATTTGGTTTTTTTGCGTCCTGTCTTGCTGGGGGTGGGGAGAGGTACAGGGTGGAGGTGAAGCTGATCAATTTGTGTTGAACTGCATCATAGAACGCTATAGTAGTTTTACATTAGTTCCTGCTTTACCTATAGGTGTGCAACAGATAATATAAAATGTAGAACACAAAGTCGGAAGGAGCGAGGACTTTTACTGGTTAGGGCACATAGTTACCTATGCAAGTCTGATTTTCCATCCCCCCCCACCTCCGACTATATCGTATTCACTCTACTACCTGTAGTCATTTGCACAACAATTTTGTCACTGTAAAAATACACAGTTGTCAGCAATTTATCCACTAATGCACTCCAGTTGGTTATTTTGTTTCATAGACCTTTTGACCTAAAGTATAGGAGATGTTTTGTCATTTTTATGCATGGCAGACATCTATACACATGAACCTTACATGTCTGTATGTGTGTATGTGTATTTATGTATACATATATATAGTGCATATGAATTGTGAAAATAAACCACAAACTATATATGTTTTTCAAACAGCTGTGAGGAAGCATGCCACTTAGGACCAACAAGTGTTTTCCTAGAGAAACATGACATGTAAAATAAAACATGGTCTGCAGAAGACCTTCAATACAAGTACACATTTCTTGATACATATTATTTTCCTATGAATGATTCTGTAGTTGCTTAATTGAGATTTTTCTGTAAGCATTTTCCTTTCTTCCCACTATCATGTGTGAAAGGGTGAGGTGTTCACTATGTCCATCTGCAATTAAGCTGCTCTTCAGAGAGAGTGGCTGGCTCGTAGCTCACATTCCCGCTGTGGGAAGCAGCCTGCACATTTACCTTCTTAGTAGTAAATTTGCTGAAGGGCTAGACTCTAATATTTTTTTCTAGAGAAAGAGGAAAGGGAGGAGGTTTTCTTGTCTCCTTCTGTTCCTTATTGATATGTCCTTCTGTTTATCCTTGCTCTTCCCTTTTCGGTCATAGTGTACTTTTAAAAATTCTAAATTTTTCTCCAAAACAGTGTGTCTTTGCCTCAGCTGCTGTTTATTTGTTCTCTTTTCCACCTTGGTGTTCCTTAACTGAAGACTTAATAACCTTTTCAGTTTCTTGTAGGTACATTCACATAAAATAGATGTGCCACTACTTTAAAAAAGGGGCAGTATCAAGAAAAAAAGAGGGGCGGGGGGACTGGAATAAATGATTGTTACCTGAAGGATGTAGAGAGGATTTGCATTGAATTTTATAGCCATTACATTTTTAGACCTTTCTTATTCTGGAAAGCATATACCACTTTTCAGGTATAATATATCCATTAAACATGTTTCTGATCTTTCCCACTGTTTTTTTTTGTTGTTGTTTTTTGGGGTTTTTTTCCCCTCTTGCGTTCTGTCAGAGGAACTGAAACAAAAGTTCATAGAATTTTGTATTTTTTATGCACAGATTTCACTCAATTTTATGAAAGTTTTAAGTATACTTATGATTTTTTTTTTTAGAGGAATGTTATTGACTGTTAATTTTAGTTTGCTCAGTTTAAATTCCTAAAAAAAAAAAAAAAAAAAAAAAAAAAAAAAAAAAAAAAAAATTAACCTCAAAGATTTTGGGGATACGTCTGCACTGTTGCTTAAACTGGATATACCTCATGACTATATTCTGCAGAGTGGACTTGAAGAGAAGGAAAAAAACAAAATAAGACATAGCAGATCTTGTTTGTAAAGCATATTGTGTGTCACTGTAGAAGCAAGAATGTCTTGCAGAACAAACTTTGTGGGCTGGAAACAAAGCAATCTCCATTGAGTATAATTATGGAGAAACTTCCAGAAGAGGACACCAAAAAGGACATTGTTGTTAATCTCTGGCTCATGCGAGAAGCTTGTCAGGGACTACAGAGGTGAATGCTGAATAGTGTAGAACACTAAAATATGTTAACCATCGAGACTTAACTTCTTCAAATAATACTGTTAACAAGTCCTGCAAATATTATTTTATAGCTTATCTTTGTGACCAGAGTAGATTCTTTGTTTCATTTTTGTGTTTTAAAATTACATGTTCAACCTTATCAACTATTGCTTACCTGTATTTCAGCTTTTATCTCGAAAACCCAGAGCAGTGGAATTTTTGTAGCAGTTTGAAGGAAACGGTCTATTCTTATTTTTCTGCTTTATAATTTATCTTCACAATGATAATCTGGAGTTTCAGATGAATATGCAACAGTCATGAAATAGTAATAATAAAAAAAATACTTCAGACAATTCGATCTTTTTATAGAATTTACTTGATGCATTTTCCAAAATATTAAATAGTTTGTTTCATGACCAACAAAAGAGGAAATACAAGGCATGATCGTATGGCACAAATACACAGCTTGACAAAGAATTTGAGCTTCCTCCAAGTTTTTGTGTAGTTAGTAAACATAAATTTATTGATTGAAATTAAGAGAAGTAGATGACCTGCTGGTGGTAATAGATTTTATTTCCTAGTGCAACTAGGGAACTTCAAGTTATGTTGGCCTTTCCTTAATCTGTGGTTTTCCTTTTGCTTGAATAAAAAAGATCTTGTTATTAACCTGTAAGGTAATTGAGGGTCATTTTAGTTACATTGTCACCAGCAAATTATGTGGGTCCTGGAAGGTCATGGTCAAGTGTTAAACTGATCCTAAATGACCTTGATAAGGGATGAAAACCACCAAAGACTGCACCTTTGCTGAATTTGTGCATTCATAGTGTTGGCAGTTTTGGGGGAGGAAAGGATGACCGTTGTGGGGCATTGTCCTGCAAACTGTCTGGCTTGTCCATTAAAACGAACGTGCCTGCCCTGTTTGCTTTATTTGTACAGCCCTTCTTCCCAAATACAGTAAAACGGGTAGCTGCTTCATTTGCAGAACTGGCTAAATCAGTATGAATAAAAATTCATACGATGGATTGTAATACAGCTTTTTAAATTCGGGGGAGGGGGGACTGCTTTGTTTTAAAGGACAGCAAAGCTTTGTTGTTTTTCTTAACTGCCTAGTCCTGATCTAGGCAACTGCTAGATGGCAGTAGTGTGTAAAGCAGTGCTGTACGTAAGAATTTTCTTGAGTATCCTTGATTTGGAAAATGAGAGTTTATATTTTCTAGCAATAAAAATTATGCCACCCTCTTATGATAAAAATCAAAGATGTATTCTTTACACTAATGAACGTAGTTTCAAGAACCATGGGGCACTTGGGTGCATAGTGTGTCTAACGCATTCTGACAGTTTAGCTGGAGTAATTCAGCTTTTGTCATATTAAAATGAGGCCTAAAGAAATTGAATTCTGTGTATCATAAATCTTCATTTAAAGTCTTGACTGACTGTACAGCTCCTCTTCCTTGATCTTAAGTATTTTTATGAATCAAGGCTAAGGCTTAAAAAACCCAACCAAACAAAAGGAAAAAAAAGAAAAAAACACCCAAAAGCTCTGTTTAAAATAATTCTGCAATCTCAGAAAAGTGCATTATTTAATCTTTAAAAAAAATAAAATAAAATTACGTACCATAGGTGCATCTTGAATATCCATTTATGGTTACGAAAAAGAAGGTTTGTTAAGTTTAACGAAACAGTGGTAGGAAAAAACAGAAGTTGAAAGAGGTATTATTACTTCTAAAAGTGATTGCTATTCATCTTAATGCTTTTGTTCAGGACCACGTTACCAGTTTGATTCATGCCTTGGAGAAGATTCTTCCTGCACTCACAAATAAAACAATTAGAGTTTCTTTTGCTGCAAGTTAGAAATTGTGTGCAGTGACCATTAATTTTGTGACTATGTTCTTTGTCATTTCTTACTAGAACACTTCTTAAAATGCAATATGCTTTTTTTTTTCCTTATTCTCTGCTGTTATTTCATCCTCTCTTGAACTGATGAGCAGTTTTTCAAAGTTTCCTCTTCTGACTTGCTATCAGGGAAGTGTAATTTATTCAGAATGAAAGCACGTTTTTTCTCTGGCATGTATGTAAACATAAGTCAAGGTAGTGAAGCCAAGCAAATTCTGCATGGGTATTTTTACGAAGAAGATTTCACATTTCTGAAAGAAATTGTTTCAGAATATTCTGTGTTTCAAATTGTAATTTGGTCTTTGTAAACATTAACTGCTTAGCTTCAATTTATTTCATGAATTATAGAACTTGAAATATACATTTCGATTAAGTAGCAATATAATACTTTTATATCCTGAGCTTATATTAAGAAAGATATGACTAAAAATTACATTAAAATCTATAAAAAATAGTATTACTTACATATCTCACACTTGCTTAACTACACCTTGTATGTATTTTAAATAATTAAAAGCACAAAATGTTTTCCTTTTAATGGATATTGTGGGAGTGATGACAGGTTACATTTCAATACTATTTGAAAAACAGTACTTAGATTGTAAAAGGAATCTTACTTATGTCTGGAGCTATTTACTAATTTAAACTACTACTTTTTTATCTCCCCCTCTTCCCTTTGTATTTTCTAAACAAAAATTTTTCCTTTTGCTGGAAAATGCCAATAAGCTTGCCTTTTGCTGGGCCTGTCAGAAGTAGTCCATGAACTCCCAGGGTCTGCAGCGTACAGAATGAAAACCACTGTTAATAATTTCAAAGCAATGTATAGCCTAATGGATAGAGTACTGCACCAGCAGTCGGGAAACTGTTTCCTGCAGCCAAGAAGTTTCTTAATTTGCATGTGTGTCTGTTACAGGAGAATTGGAGAGCATCATCAAAGCAGTCTTTTTAGATCTTGTAGAGGTCTTCCTTTTTTCTCTTGTTCCTATATACAATAAATACATAGGCATATGTTGGGTACTTCCTATCTGTGTGTTTGKTTTTTTCTGTTACTGTTATTTCAGTTTCACTTCAGTCTGGTTTTGTTGTTTGTTTTGTGTTTGGGTTTTTTTTTTCTTTCTTCTTTTCCTCCCAGGACATGGACGCTCTGTGGTACTCCTGAGTACCTTGCACCAGAAGTTATACAAAGCAAAGGCCATGGAAGAGCTGTGGATTGGTGGGCCCTGGGAATTCTTATATTTGAGATGTTGTCAGGGTAAGTGATAATGATTACTATATCACAGCGATATTATATATATATAATTTTATATATATATATATACACAGGATTCTTTACAAGTTCTGTTTACGATATTCGGAGTAGCAAATTAGGGCTAAATTTATTATTGATATACCAGTTTCATTTCTGCCTCTGAAGAAAGGAATTGGTAAGCTGTACAAAAGAACATAATTCACTGTTGTTACTGGGATTTGTTTAGGTTTTTGAGTTTGTTGGTTTTGTTTGGGTTTTTTTTGTTTGTTTTTTACTTAAGACTTTTTTAACAGCTGCTCTTTTCCGTATCCGTTTTGGAAATTCAGATTTTGTTGAAGTTTAGATTTTTATACATAAAATCCTTTATATTTAAAGGGTGAAGAAGAGGACTACCAGTTTTCTTTGAAACTTCTGTAATTTCTAGCATAGTGAAATATTATTTGCAGTGGGAGCTTTAGTCTGTAAAAATGCATAGTGGCAAGTAGGAAGACTTTTATTAGTACAGCTTGTATTACTACTGAGCACTGGTTTTCTTTAAACCAAAGAAAAAAGAACAGGGAAAAGCCTAAAAGGTCTATTTGGAAATCAGTTTGCTCAAACGCTACTTCTGATGTTTTGGAATTTGCTTGATAAGCAATGTTTCCAAAAGATACAAATTCAAACTGAGGAGAGACTTTCTGGCATTAATATAATTAACTGTCTGAATTTGCTCTGATTTCAAAAAAGAAATACTATTTTAGGTAAAATAAATAACTGGTTTAGGGAGAACGTGAAATTCTGCTTGTGTACTGAACAAGGCATCTGTATGGTTTTCCTTGTTTTTTGTCTTGGCTGTATCTTTTGAAGGTACTTGGAAGGAAAAAAAAAAAAAAAGTGGGAATTTTGAAAGAAACTGGTTTTGCCGTGGTTGGTACAGTAGAACAAATGCAGGTGAAAGCAAGGCTTTTATAGCTTCGGAAGAAACATGGTGTATTTCATCTGTTTTTGTTTCACAGTCGTTAGAACTTCTTTTCAGTACCAGGCCCAACGTGCTCTGTGCCTTCTCGATCCCTGAGCGTGCGTCAGGTTGCCTGTATGGCCTTTCATTCTGGATCTGCAGATCAGATCTTCATAGAGTGAAGTTGGAACAAAAACATCCTTGCATGGATTTGTTCTTCCTTTTCTCTATACAGTACTGTCAGCTCAGGGTAACTGTGGTGACTCTTCTGGTGTTTGGACCAGCTTGTCAGATTGCCTGAGCAGGCAGCTCCCCTGATGGATGATCACTTCAGAGCTCCAGTCTATTACGTGTGTTTGCTGTGAAGAAGTCCACCCAATAGCATCAAAACTTTCTCCCAGGACAGCATTGCTGCCCACTGCTTGCTTTCTTAATGTCCTGAAGGCTTGCATATGCATTTACTTTGAATCTTGAGGCAATTTTTGGACAGAAAAAGCATCAATATGTACTAATAGTTCCCTATTGACCCAGGCAGGCTTGGCTGACTGGTCTAATAAAAAGTTGTTATTTATGTAGGCTGATCTGTGCAGAGGCCAGGCTTCACCTTCCTTCCACCGCTCCCTGTAAGGGTGAGCGGCCCAGGTTGGTCAAGGGAATCCTTGTTGGAGGGATGAAAGGAGCAAGAGATTCCCAGTAGCCTTGTTGCCACTAATTGTAGTCCTAGACAGCACRAAGAGTGTAGATAAAAGTGGTGCTGTAACATTAGCGCAGGTGCTGCCGTCTCCCAGCTGTAGTCTGAGTGATTTACCTTCCTGCCATGGGTTTTGCTGGGACCACTCTCTGTTTGGTCTGTGTGGTCTCAGTCTAAGTGGATATTGGGCGTTTTTCCTTTCTGTGCCTTACAGAGATGTCGATAGGATTCTCTCTACTAGAGCAGTAACAGAAAAATTTCTAAAAGGCAACTGAGATCTTGTATGGGCTGATTGACAGAGCAGCTGTCCGCTGCAAGTGATTTTGTAACAGTTTTTACTACAGTATTTGTGTAGGTATGCTCTTCATAATGATTGGATGATGCTTTTCATTTTTTAGTGTTCGGGTGCAGTCCCTATCCAAAGCTGGGATAGGGACTCCACCCAAGTTTGTTTGTTTGTTGGTTTGGGGGATTTTTTTTTTTTTTTTTTTTTTTTTTTTTTTTTTTTTTTTTGAGGTTTTGGGGTGGGGGTTTTTTGGAAGGGTGGGTAGATTGGTACTACTTGATTAGGATTTTTAAGATTCTGGGGTTTGCGGGGTTGAGGGGGGCAGGGCTTGGGGCTTGTGTGTGCTTTCTTTAAGAGGGCAGGTTGTCACATAGGGCACATGCTTTTAGCATTTTATCAGCTTTTCGCTGTTGTTGGCAGTAGTGTTTTAAAACGCTTTTCCTCGCCAACTCAAGATGTGGCTTGATATTTACTATCAAAGCTATTAATGCAAAAACAGTCCTAGGTAACTTTATCCCTTGAAATTCAAAGAAGATTTAAGAAATATGAAAATTATTTGAAGATGAACAAAGCCTGACTTCAAGACTAAGTTGTTGTCTGCAAGTAAATTACTTAAGACATTTGGTAGTTATTTCCTGAAGTTACTCTCTCTGAACCCCAAAAGCAATTGAAGAGAATTGGTAGATGTGTGTGTAAGGAAATGGTCTCTCTAAAAACAAACAAACAAAACCACACTTTCCTGTCCTGCAGTGTCTTATTTCTCTAACTTAATCTCTAGAGGCCTGTGGAATTCTGGTTCTGCACATAATAGATTTAAGGCAAGGTCCCATTGAGGTTTAAGATAGTAAAATATAGGAAGGGGAAAGAACAGGGAGAAYCAGCGGTGAGAAGAAATCTTTACAAAACAGATTAGTAATACCAAGTTCATCGAGTTAATCTAAACAAGCTAAATAAACTGTCAATAGAAGGAGTTGAAATATCAATTTATTTTGAGTAAACGTGTTCTGTTACAATCTACCCTAGAGGAAAATATACTTGTTATTTAACGTTAGATATGTTAGGTCATAATTGTACTGTCATCAGTGTAGCTAACTGAAGTTTCTCATTTAATGAGGGTTTTGTGTTTTCCGTTTCTGCTTTAGTGGTCATATGTGATGTGCTGGTCTCTCGTTTTAGGTAGCTAATGGTTCCTGTCTACGGTTTCATATTCTCAGACCGATGTGTTTTCCCTTGAGGTTTTACAACTTCTCTTCTTCAGTGCTAAAACTATCTGTTATCTTTGAGACCAATGTCAGTGCCATTGTTATGCATCAGTTAGCAAAAGGAATGGTTTGCAGCTGTTGTCCCACATACAGAGATGATTTTTTTTTTTTTTTTTTTTAAGCTTCTTTTCAATTGGTGGAAAAAAGGCAGCTGTTTGTGTTATGGTGTGAAGGCAGTCTGAAACTCAAGGGGGTTTTTGTTGATTTATTAGGTTGTTTCCACCACAATACTTGCATTGTTTGGTCTAAAATCTGTGCTGTGTTGCAGATTGACATTTGTAAGTAGTATCAAAGTTAAGTTACTTCGTTTGTCCATAAGAAAGCTATTCTCATTTTACATACAGTTCAAATGCACATTAAGCAGTATTGCCATTAAATTATTATATAGCCAAGTGTGATTTAAATTTCTCTCAAGAATTCTAGACATAGTAATATTGGATTTTCAAGGTGGGAAAGCAAAGAGTAATTTAAACATATGTAAATACGTAAAAACATATACATACTTCTTACTCTTCTTGATTTCACACCTCAGTAGTGTACAGAATGTTTGGAGGTAGAGTTAAAAAAAATGCATTTCATATCAGTCTGCTTACTGCAGCTGGCACCTTTTTAATACATCGTTACAAAGTCTGATTCTAATTGCTTTATGCATTTATAGATGCTAATATGTAATAACAAATACAAAATTGGAAATTGAGTATACTGTTTGTCAACTCACTTTAGAGAATGTGAAGGACATAATGTTGCCTGACTGAAAAAGCAACTTTATATGATAGTCTCTCTGGTGTGGGAAAATTTTATGCATGTTAAATATCTATCACATTTTCCTTGTTCTTTAGTGTCAAAGCAGGAATTTATAAAAACACATTTTTTTTTTTCCCTGAGATTCTTGTATTTTCCCGTTTCTTTCTAGCTGAGACTATTTGGTTTTTCATAATGAAACTACTCTGGCTTTCTGAACACCACCAACTTCAGTCTTTCTTTAATCAGACAGTTTTGTCATGCTTTTCTGTGCTTTGAAGTATTACTTTTTTTAGCTTATGCATACAGACGGCTTTATTTAACTATTCTGATGGAATTTGGGTTTGTCTGTGGTTGAATTTTAGAGTATCTCAAAGGAAATGCTAATCCACTTGACCATCAGCTGAATACTGAAGAAATTAGTACTTCTGAAAACACTTACGTAATGGAAATAATGTATAGTACTTGTTGAGGAATAAGCTCGTTTGAGTAACATAAAATTAAGGAAAGAATGTGAAATGAAGAAACGTCATTTTCACCCTTGTTTGTGCTACAATGATTTCCAAAGCCACCAGCACTGTATTTGTGTGTGTATGCACAGAGTTAAGTTCTTTTAGAAAGTAATTATAAAACGTTAGGGAGATGTGAAAATATTTTAAACATTGGACTCTAATAGTGGTTGGACAGTATTAATATGGTTGATAGTCAAAATCCCATTTTTCTATTCTGTAGGGGTTTTGAGACAGAAGCATAGTAAGAGGGATGCTTTGGTCATGTTACGGAAGTCAAAGTGGGACTGAGATTAGTGAATGAATAGTTAGTTATTCCGTTCCCCTGAAAGGTTTCCTGTGGTAACTTCTGAAAAGGTGACTGCCACTCTGAAAACCTATTGGCACTTGGGCTAAGCTGCTTGTATCGCCTGTACTGATGCACCCATACTCTGAGCTTCTTGCAGTAATCAGGGTATGTATTACACTAGTAAAGGAAGCACAACAGAAAACTCTCTCAATTCTTACTGTAGCTGTAAAACAAGTAGTAGTCTCTCTGTTAGCTCATAACTTCATGAAAAACTTTTTAGAAAATAGTAAGTGTAGAATTCTAATTGCATCTTGACTTACTGATCATCTTGGGAAGATTATGAAGTAAGTATTTTATCTGTCCAACGCAGAAAGACAGCTGCACTTTGAGAGAATTTCAGGTTCTGAACAGTCTCTTTCGAACCTTCTCTAACAAAACATATACTTGAATTCAAGAAATACAATAAATAACTGACCTGGACAGTCTATTCATATGAGGGTCCTTTGATACTTTAGATAGAAACCAGTGAATAAGGGTATGCCTGCAGTTACAGAACAAGATCAAAAATGGTAATGCTGTTTTGGAAAGTACACAGTTGGGTTTATAGATAAAGGCAAAGTATTTTTTACTTTAACACTGAAAATTTGTTTCATAATTGATATTTTTACTGTATTAATATACAGAAATCTCTCTTGTGATACTTCAATTCTATATTCAGTGCGTTGTGTATAAAAATGTTTTCTGTTTTACAATAGCAGCCTTAAGTTATTCTTCAAGTTAGTATTTGATTGATGATACCCTACCAAAAAGAACTATATAATCAATGATTTCTGAGAGGAATTACTATAACATAATATTGTTTATAAGATATTTAGAAATCCTTTTTCTAACCTCTAAAAATTTGCTGTATTAAAACAGGTTTCCTCCATTTTTTGATGACAATCCATTTGGTATATATCAGAAGATCCTTGCTGGCAAAATAGATTTCCCAAGGCATTTGGATTTATATGTAAAGTAAGTCCATGACTCCAAATACTGTCTTTTATATTCTAAACACCTCCTGAGCACTGTTTCTAAAGGATCTTCATAGAAGACCAGATACCAGATTGTGATTTTCTAAAACACCATGTTGGAAAATATTTTAGATCACATTTACTCTTGCAGTCCAAGTAAAATTATGTGTTTGGTAGACTTCAAGCTGGAGATACAGTTGTAAGATAATATCTGCCCCTCTTACTTTTCTGCATATTTTGGAATATTAAATGYTTTTCTACCTTGTACAAAGCTCATTGGTACCAGGTTGGTGCACGGAAGGAAGAAAAGGGGAGAAATATGAGGAGATAATTTAATATGAAAAAAAAATGAGGAGAGCAGGAAGTGAACTGTTCCTTTGTATGCACATGTACTAGTTAAGTCACTCTCAACATAACTACTTGAATGAACTTTCTGATACTTTAGAAGTTCCAGTGTAAAATCGACTTCAACTTCTGATAGCAGGGCCTCAGTTCAATATGCAGTCTTATATATGCATGTGTGGGTTTTATTCATAGTATTTTGCAGTCGTTACAGGTATATTGCAGATGAAATGCTTTTTTCCCTATTTAAAAATTCCTTAATTGAAATAATTGTTAGTAAACTTTAGAACAGAGGAAGTGCAATTTTAAACACGAAGTTTCTCCTCAGAAGCAGAGATGATTGAGTTGAGTGAGGACAGGAAGTTATTCTTACATTCCCAAGTTAATCATTCAAGGTGTTTTGAAGAAGTGACCTTAGAGATGGCACTTGCTTACTGTCACCACTAGGTAAATAGATAAAATGTTATATGGCAAATCTAATGAAATCTGTCCAATTTTCTCTGAACTTTTATGAATTCTCTTGCAAAAATAGTCATTTGGGGAGGATTTTTTAAGCCTCCATTGAATCATCAGGTGCACTGAATCAAGCACATCTATATCACCTTAGGCTGATTAGTGTCTTGTATTTGTGTCTGTTCTTAACAGAGTTTTCCCTTACTGTCTCGATGCTGTTTCCACTTTAGTGTATTCTCGTTGTCTGGTCTTCCTAACCCAGTCTGTCTTAGAAGGAAAACTGAGTTTCTTACATAGTACTGTGCGTGCTAAAGTATAAGAGTGTGACCAGAAGATAAACAGCTAGATTAGGTTGTTATCACTAGCAACCTAACATGGTGAAAGCATTTAAAAGTAGAGATGCTGTTAGCTTCTGTTTGTGCTCGACATTCACAGACCAGCACTGATTTCTACTTTCCAGAAGACGCCTGATGCTGTGAAGTTTCCTAGTTATGGTAGTAAGCATGCATATGCAGATTTTGCTCTTCAGTCTAGACGTGACTGTCAATGAATTGCAGGATACATTAATCAACATAGTTAGTTGTTGATACACCTCTTTCCAGCTTTTCTTATCCAGATGTTCTTTCAGTGTGTGCTTGGCAGCTCATTCCCATTACACTCCTGCCTGTAAGGGTCTCATGGGATTCTAGCTTGGGCTTTCCTCTTTTCACACCTTGGTTTTGGGTGATGTCATTCATTTGCATGGCTTCACCTGCTTTCTGCAGCGAGTTGTTAGCATAATGTATCTCTCTTGTTCCATCAACCCCTCTTCCTTTTTTTAAACCACGGTATGCAGAACTGGATAGTCTTCGACATCTCTGCACCATTAGGTTAAAGCAAGTGCCAAGGTTGTTTTGTCCTGAGAAGACAGTCTGCTGCTTACCTTATTTGTATCCCATTTGCTTTCTCTCTCTTCTTCCTTACCAGTTGGTATCTCAGCAAGGATGAAGACTCTCTTGGGTCCTGTCACATCCAGGCTATGTCTGAAGTATTAGTGCTATACAGTGTTTATAACAATTGAACTTTAACTCTCTGCTCTTAGGCAGCAGAACTATTTTCCTTTTTGAACTCTGAGAAAACTTTTCTACCTACACCTACAAGGTGTACTACATAACCTTGCTGGCTGACATTTTTCTACCCGCCTACCCCCTATCACCCTCCCTCGCTTTTTACCTTTTGAATTTATACCACTTTTGCTTTTCCTCCTGCTGCATGATGTTCACCGTCTCTTACTGTGCTGTGTAACTGCTGTGCGTCTTGTGTAAGTGCTGTTCCTTCTGGCCTGAGCTAGCATCTCTTCACATTGCTCTCTACTGCGTCCCTTTTGTTAGCCGCCCTGCAATTGATCAGATGTTTTCTCCAAGTCCTTTGTCCTGTATACGTGAAGTCCTTGACACATTTGACCATTAGTTCAGATCTCTTCTGAAGACAAGCTTCTGCCATGATGGTAAATTAACCAACTAGAAATGCCAAAATAAGACTGTCAGCAGAGTTTTGTGTTACTTAATTTCTGATAAAACATAAGTATTAATTATGCTCCACCTATTTCTTTGGCCACTAATGAGTTTATAAGTTATTTCTTTACATTTTTCTTTTTTCGCTTTTGTAAACTTTTCTTTGCAAAGACAGTTTTGGAAAATACCAAACAAAACATCAGTGCTACAGCAGTTTAATGATTATTGGTCTGGAAACATCTTGATGTAGAATTTCATTCCCCAAATACACACAGCAACATATTTATTGGATTGACTTTAACATGATCATTTCTAAATTATTCTTTAGAAACTATGTAGTAAAGAAGCACTAAACTATCTACTACTTGATTCAATTTAATGGATATTTGTTCTACTGATTGCAGCAAATGTCTTCATCTTTAGTGACAATACAGTATCACTGAGCAAGCTCATCCCTGAACTGTGCTTTTCTAAGATGAATTTTTGAAGCAAGCCAAGAATGATCCATTGAATGTTTTCTGGTTATATAGAAATAGGAAACTCCATGATTTATCTTTGGCCATATAGCCTGTGAATCTAGTTCTTGGTTCTGGCTTTCTTTTCAGTCCTACTTCTGTTTTAAAGTCTGGTTATAGACCAGAAGGTGACTGTAAAAGGAGTCAGTCACATGATTTAGTCTAATCCAAACATTGATTGGCTGGAATGATCATGAGAGTTTTAAAAATTGCTTTCTACCTTGACTTTTTTAGTCTCCTTTTATCTGGCAATTGAATATTTTTCCAGTTGAATTTTAGAACTATATTCCTGCCAAATATAACAGCTTTTCAAACAGTCTAGCACATTCACTGTCAGTTTATGTATTCTTTGTGCATACGCTTTTGTGATTTCAAGGATAGGTGACAGAATACTGTTTTTGTTTTAGGATAGTAGGTGTTACAGTTAGGGGTGGAGAGAGGCAGGTGTGTCATTAATATGTTTGCATTCTTTTCTGTAAATAAAGTTGTTGGGTTTTTTTTTAAACCTTCTGCAAAGTTAAAAATTGGAATTAGCCATACTCTGTAGATCGCCAGCATTTCATGCAGTATTGCATCTCTCAGGTCTGTTTGAGGCTGTAGAAACAAGAAGGGTGGCTAAACTTTTGTTCTTTCCTGTCATTGGTACTTTATGCAGTGAGACCAGAGTGCTATTATTCTAAAAATAAATATGAAAATAATCTTTGAGATAGAAAGTAACTGCTTATAGAAATGTGAAGCCAGATTTTTCTCTCAACTCATAAGTAAGCAAGCTAACTCAATAAATTGTGATACTCACTTTGATTTATGTTGGAGTTTTTTGGTGCTTAATATTTAAAGTACTTCTCTATTAAAATGGAAGTCCTTTATGTCTCTAAACTTACATTCATCTTTTAAAATGTTGATTTAGCTTTATGTAGAACTGTTCAATGAACTAGAATCTCAGGGGAGGCTTTTCATTTTTAATGAAATTAAAGCTTATAGATGTTACTAGTTTTAGGCAGATGGGTAGCTCTTCCATGGCTTCTTTGGTTATTTAGCTGCCACAGAATTTAAATGTCAATGTATAAAGTTGAGGGTGCGGCTTTATTTGTATTTTTTATATATATTAAGAGTTGTGTTCTGCCAAGTAGGCTTGAGATCCATTATGAGATTCAGAATGCCCAGCAAAATACAAAAATAGAAAGAAAGATATGGTACTACTTGGGGGAGCAGGGGAGGAGAGAGAAAGTTTTTCTCCTTTGTTTCTTGAAAGAGTCTAAAAGGAACTTGCAATAATTCTGCAAGTTCCTTTTAGAACAGGTTATTCCTTTTTATCATTTACTCTTAAGTGTCCCAAAATATGAGGGAAATGAATGGGTAAATTATACACAGTATTAGCTAGTCAAAGGGAAATGTGCTTATATTCTGTAACGTCTGTACGACAGTCAAATATAAATTTCTTTTGTTTAACAGAGAACATGTTTTCTTTACTGCAGAGACCTTATTAAGAAGCTGCTTGTGGTTGACAGGACAAGACGATTAGGAAATATGAAGGTCAGTATAAAATGTTAGGTGTGATGCAGAGCATAGCACAAAGTTGAAATAATTCTGTAGGAAAGATGTAGAACAGCTCTTCTGTGGCTTTTGTTTTTATAAGCATGAAATTGAGATACATTTTCCCATACATTACTTTGGTTGTGCAATCCTAAATGCAAAGTTTAACTGTGTATTTCTGGAAATCATACTCCTGTTGTCTGGATTAATGTTATCCTTCATGATAGTTTCTCCCCTCCTTCATTTCCCACCCCACCCCCACCCCCCCAAAAAAAAAAAAAAGAAGAAAAAAAAGAAACCCTACCTGTTTACTGATTAATTTGAAGACTTACATTAGAGCAGAAACATGGTGCTAAGTCGTGTAGGACAGGGCACCAGCTGATTTGGTTCTTTCTTTGGAGTTGTTTAATCCCAGAAGGAGTACTAATCAAATTTGAAGCCTAAAAATTATTTTAAAGAATATAAGGGTTGTTGTAGTACCATGATGTTTGGTCATTGTCCTGGTAGTTTGGTAGTGGGGATGATTAAGCACAGTCAAATAGTCTTCCACCAAGAATTATTCATCTTATTCTGAACAGACTTCTGAAGGCAATAGCGTACTAGTCAAAAATATGCTCACATGTCTCAGGTAGCATTCCAGCCTACCTCAGAAATACATCTATATCTGTGATATGTCAAGGAGGAACACAAAGGAACCCTGTGAATTCTGTGAGATGTCCTGATGTGGTATTACTTGTAATGCCAAGAAGATGACAGCTGTATTACAAGCTTACTTGATTTTGCAGCTGTGCAGTAGGTATGGTTGGTAGTGCAGTGAGAAGTTAGCTGCATATGAACTAACTCAGGTACTTTAACAGGCTAGCCAAAGCACCACACAAAACTCAGTGTAGGTTAATTTACCCTTCTGGCAGAGTAAGTTAATCCTATATTCATTGACTTGTTATTGTTGTTACAGCGTTGCAGATACGTAAATTAGCTTGTGTAATCTTTTAGTTCTTTAGAGACAGCTAAAATTTCAATTTCTCTGGGCAGGGGAGGTTAGAGGTTTGCTTTTTTGCACAAAGCGCAATTTATGTTGCACATAGGTGAAGAAGGTAAAAGATGCACAGTCATCCAGGTTCCTTGAACATACTGATATAAGTATAGATGTTAGAACCCGCTGTCCAAAGTTCCTTTTCAGAGCCTTTTATGGCACAAACTTAGACTGGTAAGAAAAGCTAGAAAATAAATGTTTTCCTTATCCTTCAGAACTCTTCGCAGTGTTGTTTGGGGGGGCATCAGTAGGATTAAAATCAAACTTTCATAAGCTGAAAATTTAGAAAGTTATTGACCAGTGAAAACTTTTATATCTTTTGACAGTTTTGAAGGAAAACAAAAACAAAAGCAAACCTTGGTTTATTCAAACATGGGTTTTGGGAAATGTGTTTGGCTGGCTTTCGGTTTTTTAATAGTCTGTGGTTGTTTTGGTTTGTTTGGGGGATTTTCCCTACAGTTGGCTAAAACTTCAAAATCAAAAATAGTTCTAATTAGAAGCGGGATTTGGGGTGGGGGCAGTAGGTCAGTCTTAAGTCTGATAAGTCTGATCCTTTTCCATAATCATAGTTGGTTTAAAAAGATTTAAATCCCATTGGGCATTTTCTGGTGAAGCATTCAATCAGATCTGCTTTTGAGGGAACTAGGGGATAAATTACTCTCCTTGTTGCCTCTTTGGGTATGAGGCATGGATAGTCCCACTCCATATAAATCTGAAAAAAAAACAAATGTGTGGTATGCTTCATTCCATGGAGCTGCATGTGGTACGAGCTTGAGTGCTGTACATTAAAACTGTGCTGTGATCAGGCCTGAGATGGAGAACCAGCTGCTTTCCCCCAGTGCTTAATGCCTTGAGCATGAGTCTGTGCTTGAACCAAGCTTCATCCGGGGCGGGGGGGGGGGAGGAAGACATTTTCGTTCTTTATGTACATAATCAAAACAGTCAGCCCAGAGAGAATAATCATTACAAGACAAATACGCCTTTAACCATATATCTAAAATGAAAACAAATGGTTTTATATATATACTTTTGTAACAGTACTGAGAACCTCTTATTGTTGGCACTAAGCGTCTGTAATATTTGATAGAACTATGTGCTTCCCAGACATGATTTTTATTTAAGACACCATCAACCCTCAGTTATTTTTTTTTATTAGTGTAAGCATTAAAAAGTATATCTGAGTAAGAGGCATTCTGTAAAATGTTGGAGAAAACAAGTGAATAGAGCTGCAGTGAATGGTTTTGTGGGTATTTTAAAGCCTATTCTTGATCTCCCTTGTGTCAGAAGAATGCTGCTAAAAAAAAAAAAAAAAARAAAAARAAATTTGGATCTTATTGCTGGAAGTCAGGATCTGCTAGGGAAATAACACTATGAATTTATCCTGTAGAATCTTTTAATGATTATCACCTGAGAAAAGAAAAAAGGTTAGACAGACCATTAGTCTGCCTTGATACCACAGTTCTTATGATGAAATACATAGTTTGGCATATATATAACTTACTAAATTTTTTTTTTTATTTTTTCTTTAAAGAATGGAGCAGATGATGTGAAGAGACATCGATGGTTCAGGTCTATAGATTGGGACGCTGTACCTCAAAGGAGACTAAAGGTATATTCTGTAAAATACTGTATAGGACACCGCAACAAGAAATCATCGTTCATTTAAGCTGATCTGTTGAGGTTGTGTTGCCTATTGCGTCTGTGTGTTCATATGTGTGTATGAGCACGTGTGTATATGCACACCTCAATAATTACATGCATTTTTGCCCTTTTACACTGCAGAATTAATTATATGAATGTCTACTTGCATTTTTGTCTGTATGAAATGTCTAAAAAAAATCCCTGCTTTGTTTTGCTGAAGTTGATTAGTTAATACAACATTTAATTTTCAGTTTTAGGGTTTTGTAAGTAACTACTTGTTGTAGGTGTTTTTTTGTTTGGGGGGACGGGAGGGATTAGTGGTTTATTGGTTAGTTGTTTTTTTTTTTCTTGCYGTTATATCTGTGGAAGTATTTTACTCTGGGCTTTAAATTTTTGTGCCAAGTTCAATTCAGGTAAATGCTTTAATAAAATGTAAAGCATATGGGAGTAGGAGGAATAGGGAAGGTGAGAGAGAAGGATTTATGAATGTAATTCTAACATACTTTTTAACAGCACTGAATTCTAGTTTGCAAAAGCTATCAACACTGCAAAATGCTTTTTAAAGTCCTTTGGAAGTAAAACTGCCTTCCTCCTTTCCTTTTTCAAAGTTCTAACTAGTACAATTTCTTATAGCAATGATTTTCAGTAACATAGGTTGCCATATGCAGTCAATCAAGTACCGATTAAATGTTTGGTTTTCCTTCTCTTTGCATTAGTTTCTTACAGTGAATTTCTGGCTAGATATCTTAAGTTGAGTTCTTGCAAAATAGATAAGAGTTGAAAATGTTCCTGGTATGTTCTTGCAGACAACATCCTAATACAAAGCTGTAGGTGACTTTTTTCTTTAAAACAAAAAAAAAAAGGTTTACATTGTTTTAAATGCATGGGTTTTGGTGTTTTGGCTTGTTGGGGGGTTTTTTGTTTGGGTTTTTTTGTTTTTTTTTGTTTTTTGTTTTTTTGTGAGGATTACTACACCTAGTTTATGTTTTATATAGGTCTGTTGTAATGAAGTCACATTTTTCAAATTATTTACTGTAAATTCTGGTCACACAAATACGCAAAGAACACAAACTGGATGATAACATGTTTTATAAATATTTCAACTCCTGAAGTTTATGACAACCTGCTGTATTACCAAATAAATAACAAACAAATAGTATTAAAAACTGAACGTTAGAGGTACAAATCAAAAGTCTCAGGTCCAAACACGTTTTGTATTGCATTTTTATTTAAAAAAAAAAAATCACCATGGCATTCAGATTATTATGAATCCAAAACTTGTTTCTTAATCTTTGTGCTGGTTACATTAAGCTCTTAGAAGACAAGATGCTGCTTAATTATACTTCAGAGCAAGGATGTGAATTGGGTCAGAAATTTACTTCATTATTTCTAGAGGCAGCTGTATTCTTCAGAATTAATTTTCACAATCGCACTCTATTTCATACTGATTGAAGAGATTGAAAATACGAAATAATGGATACAGTGCTCCATTTTCCCTGTAAAAAGTGTGAATTGGCCTATTGTACAAAAGAAGCATTGATTCACGGTCCTGATAAGATCTTAAATATCAGTGTTATACAAATAATAGTAATGGGTGAAAGAGAGAAAATAATTTTGTTAATCTAAAACAGAGGATTTTCCTTTCTCTCTTTCTTTTTTTATTTTTCTCTTTTTGTGTGTCACTTCACAAAACTGGTTTTCCTGCTAAAATCTTACAGGGAGATGGGGGTACCAGGCATTGTGCACAGTGGAGTGGATAGTTCTCTGGAGCAGAGCAGATTCTGCACATTTTCTTAAGCATCTGGGCAGTATGCTGTGACTGCCACATTGCAAAAGTAGGACTTTGCTTTTGGCTGAAGCTTAGAAGTAYCATCCTTCAGGAACCTTTCTTTCCCATTGAAAACCTGCTGATGGCATTGTTTCAAACTGAGAAGCCCAAAAGATCGGATAAGATCTCAGAGCTAGCGGAAGCCAGACTTTTTATCTTTTTGAGGAGATGCAGAATAACATTTTGGGGTACTTTATATTTCTGTCTGTGGTATGACTTTTATTAGCCAGTTTGGTGATCATCCGTAAGGTTTTCTCATCCTAAAGTGTTTTGTTGGACTCATGACAATAGTTAAGCTCTCTGTTACTGAGAAGGAGATAGAGAGATGAATGTCCCTTGAGAGAAGAAAAGGGTTTTGCCCTACATTAACCCCTGGAATTAATGAAATGTTCCAGAAAGGAGCTTTATCTCATAGCCTGTAGCCAGAAGGGCCGAGTAATCTCAATGCTAGGTATAAGGCAAGGAAAAACTACAGGTACTGTGAAGCTGGTGGGCAATACTAGAAATCCAAAGGATCCTCTGAGGAAAGAAATAGAAAACAGATATTTCTCTTGGCACCTCCAAGTTTCCTCAAAAAGATCCATTTGAATTAAGATGCTTTTACAGACATCCTTGTGAAATGAGTTTTTACAGTGCAGCAATTTCTTTACCTGCTTGAATTAATTGCTAGGCTAGGAAAAAGCATGGTAGGTAGTGTGAGGCACACACAAGTTAGTCATTTCAACCTCCTTAAAAGCAATCAATCTATTTGAAAGCGATGAAGAGCAGAGGAGGCTTTTTTCCTTCAATTAGAAAGCAGTTATCCACACTGCTATCAAGATTCTTTCTTAGTTGAAAGGAACCTAATGTGATTACACTCCTTTTTGCTCATAGGCCACAGAAGAGGGGACGAGTGAGGAAGAAGAGTAGCGGATTATGCTCTAACAGCATGTGCCTGGAAGCTTAGTTATAGTGATCTTTTGCAGTAGTTGCCTTCAGTCTGCAAAGCAGCTAGAACTTGAGTGCTAAATAAAATAGGTATCTGTATTATAAGTGTCTTTTAACCACAATATTTAACTGCAATATAGACAAAGCGTTGGAACATGTCTGTGTCGCTGCAAGCTTCTCTCTCTCATGCCATTCATTACTGGTGAAAAAGGTGAACTTTTATAAATATGTACCCCTTTTGTTTAATCAGTCTTTTATAGAATTTCTGCTTTAATATGATGGAGAAGAGCTCATTGAGGAAACTGTACTAACATTTTTGTTGTGCTTGTTCCGACTAGCCTCCCATAGTACCAAAAGTATCCAATGATGGGGATACTTCCAATTTTGAAGCTTATCCTGAAGATGACTGGAACAAGACGCCTCCGGTACCCCCTAAAGATCTAGAAATTTTCAAGAACTTCTGAAYGCGACATCTACACTGGACGAGGTATGTCCAAATGCCAGGAGCCCTCTTCAAAACATTGCAGGTCTGTGAGTGAGAGCTGTATGCAGAAATTACATCTTCTGATCATAACAGTGATTAATACTTCCTTACAGCTTGTAAAACCAACTAAATCACAGTAATAGATAGTATAATTAAACTGTTGAAATAAAATATTGTAAAGCAGGCTTACGGAATGACAAAGATAATTTATCTCACAGGCGTTGGTGTTCTACAGTGATGAAGTTATTTGCATACAGATATTTAAGTCCTTCTGTCCTTAAAACTTTTTAAATAGCATGTTAAAAGCAAATATCTAGATTGATTTGACAGATAAGGAAATATGATTGTTCTTGATTGCAAGACTTATATTCAGAATGAAGACTTTAGTTAGAGGAATAAGGTTGTCAGATTAATTCTGTACCCTGGATTCTGTCTTACAACTGTGATAGGTTGATACTTACTCAATTCACATGCTCCACATTATATTTTGTGTTCCTTTTTCATTATTTTTTTTGTCTTAGAAACTGGAAGGAAATTGAAGTGCTAAGAGCAAGTCTGAAGAAAAATGGAGTTCATATGTAAATGAAGACTTTCTTTGTGGATAAGAATGATACTGCATTCAGATATGCGTATTAGTATATAGTAAATATCTAAAGAGTTGGAGGCAGGCAAGAATAGTTTTTTGCTGTAAACATTTGACATTAGTTTAGTAAATTGTAATATTGATAGTCTACTCTGAAGTAGACTCACTAAAATGGTATATTTAGGATTTTTTTTTTTTTTTTAACTTATGGTTTAGATAAGTTTCCTGCTATTCCCAGATCCTTTTTGCATAGTTAACTCATAGACTTAATTTTATAAGTTCATACTAAAATTGTGTAATTAAAAGCACAAATTAGTATATATGTATATAATGAATACAATACAACTAAAGCACAGGAACTGTGCAAAGATGTAAATTTTTGTACTTTGCAGAGTCTATGATTTTTATTTTTCAAATAATGTTTTTCAAGAAGTTCTCTAGGAATAAAAATCTTAAAAGGATAAATGAGTTTTTCATCATCTTATATACATTTTATAATTCTTTGTAAAAAATAAAAATAATTAAGTTTTAAAAAAGATTTGTACCTAAAATTTCCAATGCCTCACACTTGCAACCATAGTACTTGAAAGCAGAAAGACAAGGGCATGTTTTATTGTTGATTAAAATGCATCTTAATGGCTAATTTATGAAGTTCTGTTACAGTGATGTCTCTTTACAAACCAGGAAATTGAGTGATTATACACTGTCTGAAATGAGATTCCTCACATGAAGACTCTCTGTAAACATGCAATTCAGTGCATACTGATAAAAGGGCTCTAACTGGCTCTTACAGGAGTTGTTCTCTCTCAAGCTTGCTGTCTTCTCCAAATGTAAAGCATGAGCCATAACAGACTTTTTTCATTATTGAAATTGTTGTTATTGAATGCTTGGCACTTCAGAATATCAGAGGGAAGACTGAATATATATTAGAGCCTGATTTTTCTGCTCCTGCTTTTGGAAATGTCCTAAAGTCTCTGCTGCCAGGAATTCCATATGTACAGAGTTCAAACCTTAGATGTAAGGAGTCTCTTTTTTCATCCTGTACCAACATCTTTCTAGCAGCTTGAGTACACTGTATTTAGGAAGTATTTGCAATACTGCTTCATTTTTAAGTAGCACCAAATATCAGTATGTGCATATGTATGTATCTATGTATATGAATACACGTAAACATGAAGGTAGACTGTATACAAGTCAGGATCTTTTTTTAGGGTTTTTTCATGTTCCATATTGTGATACTTGTGTTAATACAGGGGAATTGATTTTTGAAGTGCTTCGATTTCAAAAAGTAAATACATTATTTCAGATGTTGTGTTTTTAGATAACTTCTAGTGAAACTATGATATTTAGACCAAAAATACTTTTTTCTGAAAGCACATCAGCTCACTGGAGTTCCACTACTATGACTGGTGGCTCTACATAAAACTGTTTAAGTAGATCATACAGACAGTTTCTCCCACAGACTGCTCTCCACATTTTTGATCTGAAATGCCGTAAGAAATGTAGGCCAAAGATTCATTTTTCTGAACTAAATCCTGGATGCTTGTGAAGTAGACATTCTAGTAATCGCTAATGAAATTACCATGTTTATAATTCTATGACGGATCTGCAGCTGGAGTCTCCTCATGGAAAAGTGACCTCCATCTTCTTTTGTTTCACTCTATACAGTACATAAGTTGAGAACTTGCAATTCTAGGCTATTAGATCTATTTCTTCATAAAGCAAGTCTAACTTTAAGAGATTGCATAACTTCTTGCAAAAATGCACAATGTGTAACAAAATCAGGATACTTCAAAGTGGTAGTTCTGGAATACCACAAAATCGTCTTGATGTTATGCAAGTGCCACAAGTTGATGGCCCCAGCTGCCACTCAGTAAATAGTCTGTAGGAATGTATAATGAAATACAGGAAAATCCATAGAAAATGATCATTTTAACCTGGTAAAAATACCTTATTCTCTTGAAAAAATGAATCTGGTCCATTGTATTTATATCTGTGGAATTAGTTATTCCAAATCAATCAGAAAAACTGAAGCACATAAAACACAGCTTACTTTGTCTAAGGGGAGCAAGCACAGTTCAAGGGGTTTTTTTAATGTGAAGCTTACAGTATTTTATGGAATCGGAGCACTACAAAACCAGTTTCTTATTTAAAAATGTACATACTGCAACAAGCAAGTGTGCTAAATATAATTTTTTTTTTTATCCCCCCCCCTCCCCCAATTTAAAAACTGCACTGTATTTAAGTCTTCAAAGCTGAGGAAATGAAGTTGCATTTGACTAATGTGCCACATTGGTGGTTAGAAGTTTTGAATGCTTGAACAACAGCAGATAGTGGATTTTCTTTTTATGAATCTTGTCCATTGCTGGCAGTGGATGCACTGACATTCATTATGAAGAGACTAAAGAAACAATTACAATCTTATTAATAATGCTAATCCATTGATTTTACATTGTTTCCAGAGCCGTGTGTACATATGCCTAACTACTGACCTCGTCAACATGCTTTCTGGTACAAAACTACTTTCAATTTTTTTTRATTAAAATCCTTAACTAAAAAAAAACCAAAACATTTTTGAAGCATTATTTTAAGTGATCAGTTATTTTCTTTACAGTCTTGGACTTAATGAGCTCTTATTACCTGCCCATTTTATTTATTTGCACAAGTTGAGTCTGTTTTATTTTTAAGTCTTTGCTGGGACTTCATGGCCCACTAACGTAGTTCTGTCTGAGTGCTCACGCAGAAGTCCCCGGATACACACTGCACTAAGGACTCTGGATTTATGTGGGTTTTTTTAAGCAGACTAGAATACTTTTCTATTTTCTATTCAAGTCTGGTATTCTCTGAAGTTCGTTTTATTATGGTTGCTTCTGTTAACATATGTTTTTGCGTATAGACTGTTGCATAAGGACTTTTCTTGCGAGAGCCCATAGGCCTTTGGTATTCTGCTTTGGTGAACAAGAATGTTAAACATTAAAAAACAACCTTTATTTTTGAGTTTTTTATATATATATATTTTTAATTGCCCAATTTGAGGTTTTAAGTGATAAACGTGCATTGTAAACTCAATTGCCTTGTAACCAAATGTTATAAATGCTTCATGATTTCAATGGAGAACATGCTGTAGATTTTCCTGTAAATTAGCTTGATCAATGAATATGTGTGCTACTGAGCTTTAACTAATGTGATCTTCCACTGTAGAAAGTCATTGTTAATTGATCAAAATATAGGTACTAAACTATGTTTAATTGGATGAACAGGGATTTTGCAGTTTTGAAAGCAATTAAGATATGGCTGTTCCTCAGCCCATCTGCTTGCCATTCAGAAGAGTTGTGACGCAGTGCTTCCTATGCTATAGAATTATTTTTCAGCTTTCAATGACTGTAGCATGATTCCTTTTTGTACTGTACTGTGTACAGACTTTCCATGTTTTGCACTTTTCTATGGCAAACCTTGACTGCTTTATAAATACTCTGTTGTGTAGTAAGTAGTGATAGTGGTAGCAGGCATTTGTGTACTGCATAATCGGTTTGAACTGCTAGACTTGCAAGGTTAACTTGGACTAATGTTGTATGTTGCTGGTTGCTTGTTGTAGCTCACATGTATGAGTACTGTTCAAAGTTACAAAGTCAGCCCTCATTGCACAATGAAAATCACTGTGATCTGTATATAAACCCTAGTAAAATTTTATTGCTGTTTAATTTATGTTATATCTGTCAAATCTGGATTCATTTAATAAACCTTTATATCTTTTTAAATGTTTAAACCTAGTTTGCTTCCATTTATGTTGGGAGAAGGTAGAGGTTCTTCATCCAAAAAAATGATGAAGGGGAGAGGAGAGGAGTAGAAAAACAACTGGTCCTTCTTTTCAGGAGTTAAGTCTTTCCAGAGCAAGACACAAGTGGTGGAACATATTTCAGTTGGCATGGAAGAAGCACCAAAAAGTATATTTTCGAATTCATTTCAGATAGTGCACCTATAATGAAAAGTGTTAATTCAGACTTCTTATTAAACTTTGATTATATGACCCTAATTGTTTCGACATTTGCACAACTTAATGACCTGAGTGCTGTCCAGAACACTCATTTCAATCTGTTTCTTTAAGCATCAAAAAATATTCTTATGATGTCAGGAACACCTAACTAAACCTTTATTTCATCTTCTATCAAGAACTTCAAAAGTCTGTTTTTAACAAAATTCGATTAGCTGTTGTTAAATTACTCCTCTTGGGTCAATTGTATTTTATTTCTTACCCACTAGATAGCTTAATCTTGCAGAGATAATTACGTAGGCATAGAACCAACTGGATACAGTTTGGACTAGTTAAGGGCTTTTTTTTTTAACACAGAACTTTGTGCTTTCTTTGTGCCTGGCTTAATTCTAAATTCTGTGCAGTGACATTTTTCTCTTATAACCCACTATGTCATGTGCTTCAAGAAACTGCTAATGGAAAGTGAGGGAACACTGCAATGAGCCCTGGCAGGCTTTTAGTCATGTCTTTGACAGGAATCAAAAGAACTGCTCAGTTAAAACATACCAAATTTTTGAATGTTAGCAAGTGTGCAGGGTGTTTGTAAAGAATTTGGTTTGGCATCTTGTTCTTACCCCAGCCTTTTGCCATGTGGTAGAGTTTTTGTTCATTTGTTCTAACCTGAGTACTATATCTTTTTTAACTGCAGATATAGCTCCGGATCTTATCCAACAAAGGCTATTTTAAATATGCTTTTTCACTCATGCAGGGCAGGTAAGTTTTGCTGGTGTGTAACTTTGTCTGGACCATACTCACATAGCATTACTCACTACTCCCAAATCTTTCTCACTTCCATGGTTCATTGGCCCTTTTTACTCCAAAACACTGTTAAAACAGCATTTGACAAGAACCCACCCTTCTGTGACCTACTGTTAATCAGTAACAGTATGATATTACATAAAGAAATGGTTGAAAGCAACTGGCACTGTTGCAACTCTGGATCTTGCCCAGTGCTTTGTGAATTGGTATATAATTCACATACTGAGCTCCTGCTAGCCACTACAATCTCAGCTTCAGAATTTAGACAGCTTTTCACAGGGATAGTAAAAGCTCTTCTACTGTCCCAGTGGAAGAGTCTAGCTTTCCTTTCCCTCTTCCACTCCTCCTTTCCATCTACACCCTTCAAAAAAACGCCACACATGAGTGTATGTCAAGTTTCATATTTATCCGTGAAACCAGGAATATTGTAAAATTTTACCAAGCTGAATTGTAAGAATTTCTTTCAATGTATCCAAATATTTTTCTAGTCTTGTGCAGGAATATTCCAAAGTGTGACAACAGAAAATTTCAGCAGTAAGTAGGGCTATTATACCGGCTTTGACTTATGGTATGGTTTTATCTCATTTACTGCATTTGTTTCAATGCCAATAAGAATGAGTTGTTGGGGCAGTTGAGAGCCAAGCATCCCTTACTGCATCTGTAATTTTGGAGACAGGCCACTGAAGACTCTGAGGGAAATCCCAAAACTGATATGTAACCTGAAGCACAAAAATGCAGGCCTATCTTACTTGTAGTATGTGAAGCTCTAAGGTGCTGTGCAGGTGCTGTCTCTACTGCAGTGATTTACTTAGTTTATAAGAGTATATCACAGATCCCTTGAAAAGTGTAGTCCGTTTCAGCTTAAACAACTAACCAACTTGAGATTTATTTTTTATTTTATTTGTTCCTTCTTGTCTCCAGCATATTGTCCATATTCTGGACTGTGGTAATAAAGAAGGCAAATGGAAGAGAGAAGACTATTTTGGGAAGCCAAATAAGCTTGAATTGGACTTTAATCCAAGAAATAACTTAGTATGCCTGCACAGTATGTACCTTGTACATGTACTTGCTCTATCACTAAAGGTTGTAGAGAAAATTGTGCCTGTTCTAGCTTTATGCTGGCTGCTAAGCTATAAACTGCTCTTCTTCCCAACATGGTATAAAAAGAGATAGTTGTAGGAGCCAGAGATTATTTCAACTTTAGTCAGTAATTAGTCTAGTTTAGAAAATCCTTAAGACTAAAACCCCTTGGTTGGGAAGGAGAAAAGTGCTTTACAGTCATCATCCTCTTAATTTTCTGTTCTGCGCAAGTGTAAGCTGTGCAGAGGAGATGGTTGTGCTTTGAATGCTGCTACTGTTGTAAATCACATGAAGAAAACAGCAGCTCGCTCAGGCGTGCAGTGTGTCAGGCTTCCTTCAGAGCCTAAACTTAAGTCTTCTCACCCTGAAGGACCAGGTCTTTTTTTCTTTCAGCAGCTTTGTGAGAGTGTAACTGAACAGCTTAGCAAATATTAAGACTGAGCCTTAGAAAAACTCTGAACTTTTCAATGGCAGCTTTCTCCAAGTCCCCATTTCTTCAGAAGTTAAGTATTAGACAGCTCAATTTTTTATTTAGGATACAAAAAGAAAAGATTCTCAGCTGTTCAGTGCTTCTGAAGTTTGGTGAACAAATGTCATAAATATGGAGTGTTTCAAATTGTGTGTGTACTTTCTCTGACCTAATTTTAATTTCTCAATTAAAAAGAAATTTTTAAGTTAATTTAGGACCCTCTTCTAATCAAGGTGCTTGTAAAAATATTTAACTGAAGCAGGGCTGCTAGACTGTGTTAATATAGTAAAACCTTCACAGGTGGCAGGTCTTTCATTTCTGCTGATTAACAGTTTCCTTTGAGGCATGCTGATGAAATTACTCAACATTCTGTTCTTAGTTTTTGGTCAAGCTTTTACCCATTTTTGCAAAAAATAAGCACAGGTAAGTAAACAGAAGTAGGTAACTATTTCGTCTTTGTGTTATTAAAACTGAGCTGGGAGCACGTATGTAAATGCATTATCGAGGAACAGCAAAGTTTGTTCCAGATTAATGCATTCATGGTTTGAGAGTATTCAGATTCAGGATTTTTCTTACTGGCCTCTCTCTTAAAGCAGTGCTGCAGTCCTGTGCCATGACACTTGCATCCTCCTGCCAGTCTGCCATCATCCACGTAGCAGGAATAGTCAGCCCATTAACTCAACTGATCTATGAGAAATATTTCCCTGCTGTGAACTGAACTTTGGATCAAAAGCACTACTTAGTTGATCTGAAAAGGAATTTCCAGTAGCTGAGTGTAGGTGAAGTCCTTCTACTCTCTCTGCAGGTATTTGCCACTGGGGAGCATGACTATTGCAATATGCCATAAAGTAACATAAAATTCAAACAGCGCATTTAGAACTCATTTTAAAATCTTTACATAAAGCTCCTGTGACTCATGTAATCCCCAGCAAAAACTTGGTGATGCAAGAAGGGAAGTGGTGGTAGTGGATCATTTAAGTAAGCGTTGTTAGAGACTGAGTCTGGTCTTTAATTTCACTGTCTGGCCATTGAGGAAAGGGAGATTTTTAATTTTTTTTTTCTAGGCAGGCCATCAGTATGTGAGTGGCCATTACTCTTCAGTCAGGTTTTCTTGTTGACCCTTGGTTTTGAGATAATGAATTTTTGGGTTGTGGAAATGTCTGCGAAGTCTGTTCGGGGCCTCTGTAGATTCTGCCAGTAATTAATGATTTTAAATTTTATTTATAGAGCTGGCAATTATTTACATGCAAAATATGACAGGTTTGAAATTAATACGTTAATTTGTTTAAAATTTTAATACTTTAATACACTGATTTGGCAGTCAAATAAAGAAAATCTGTGAAGTCAATTTAAGAACAAGATATTTAAAAATACCAAAGCTTTTGATGTAAAATATTTTAAGACTGGAAATACAGTAATACTGCCTGAATAAACAGGTATCAGGAAGGTGGGCTGATTTCAATTCTTCAGCTGGGGATTAAAACTGGAAGCTATTGAATGAGAAATGAAAAGAGGAAGTTGGCACCCGTTCCTCTCTTCCACCCACACGTCAAAACTTACGTAGTAGAAAAAATGTAGCTACGGCACTAGCTGATGTCTAACAATGAAACTGAGATATCTACGGGGCATTTCTCAAATCTGCAACCCAGGTCATGGTGAATGCTCCACAGCTTGTCCTCTGTTTTGTATTAGACAGATTTTACTAGGGTGCTTTCACTAAAAAATTGATGAGATGAGATATGTTGGGGGTCACTTACCTCCTGAAAACAAATTGTTGGTTGGTGTTATTCATTGATACTCTAAATGCCTTTTGTATGACTTTAAAGTGTAAGTCTTTGATAGAAGTGTAAAATCTGGCTTATTACCCCCAAAAGCAGTGTTTACCTGGATGAAATGGAGTAGCTGAGTTAATAGTGTTAACCGTATCTTTTATTTTTTTTACATTCAAAATTACTAAGTATCTACATGAAACATTAAATGGCTTGAAATTCAACTTGAAGCAAAGGAGGCATTACAGTTTTAAAACATGGGGCTTTTTCACTGTTCTTGTTCCTATATGTGTATTAAGCAAGGAGGATGTCAAAGGAACAGTGAAGTTGCCAATACAAGCAAGTTTTCTTGCTTCTGGGTTTTCTGCAAAGTAGATATCTTTTTGTAGGTAATAAGTTTACCAGAGGATGGGATTCATGGAGTAAAGTAGCCTACATTAAGGATAACCTATCAGCCTAGGAAACAAACTTCTGTTAGGCTTGTGGTGGTAGACAACAGTTGCAAAAGATTTTTCAAATTTCCAAGTATAAAATAAGAAGATTTGATGATTAAACAGTGGAGTGATGATTTCTGTCACTGTAATTCAAAAATAAAAACAAATAGACTTTCTTATTGTGCGAGTGCCAAAATCATGAACAGTACAGAAACCTAGCCTCCTTATTTAACTTTGTAATGAGTCTCTGTGTTCTGGGGTTTTTTTCTGATTTCAAACCGTCAACAGTAATAGTAATTAATACAATAAAAATGCAAATGAGGAGACATTTACCTTGTAATATCTTTAAGCTTCTAGTGTATTCTGTACACTGAGTGGAAATTTTATCCTACTTGAAATAATTCAGTCCATAACTTTTTTCTTCTAAATCTCTTTGGTTGATCTTAGATTGGCATAGCTTCAAGCAGCTAAAAAGAGAAAAGCTGCAAGAAGATTATAGGAACAGTAAATGACTTTTAGAACATATGTTGTCCAAAAGTGTGGGGTTTTTTTCTCTGCATAGGGCCATAGCATATGATATATTGGAAGGAAAAATACAAGCCACCTTGAAAATCAGGTTTGAGTTACAGTATAGTTTCATATATTGCCAAAAAGTTGTCGCATTTACTGGCTTCTTTTAGCTAGTTCCCTTTAAAGACATCCATAGCTCTATTTTCCTATACTGTTTTGGAAGTGCTTGCTTCATGTTCAACCTTGTTTCCCTGTTGCCCTGAGGGTGATGTTCAGTGGAGTTCACTTCTATTTATTCTATAGAAAAAATTTCTGATCCTGTTTCTTCTCAAGGTGTTACGGGAGATAGCAGCAATAAATTACAGATTGAAACAATGCGTTATTGAGTCACATGAAAGACTACGAATGAGAAGTAGACAAACAAAAGAGAGAGAAAAAACCCTATCACGCCGGAGTCTTTAAAAGGATTTCCAGTAACACGATTAAGTTAAAACTCTTTAAAACAAGGTCTTAAGATATAAAGCTTAAGGATCAAAGGCAGTTTCTCCTATTAATGTCACTTGTTTCATCTACGCAATCTATCTCATTTTGCACCTTTTGAATAGGGGGAAGTCAGTAAGTAAGGGTATATGTAATTGGCTGGAAAAAGAGAGTCTCTGGGTAAGGGAATAAGTGAAAAAAATTATTTTCTACAAACTTCTCTAATAGAAATGTAACACTGCATAACAAATGTTTACCTGTGGCAAGAAGGGAAAATAAAATACCTGTGTTGCATTGTTTCATGGTATCACCATAGCACATTCAGGCAGTGTTCTGTTCTTTAGTCGGGGTTTTAATTTTTTTCTACTTGGAAAAGGGACTACGCAAAATAAAAATCTTCAACGCCTATTTCCTTTGATACTGTATCCTCTTACTTCTGTAAGAATAAAATCAAAACCAACTAAAAAAACTCCGCCACCCATGAAGTAGTTGATTTAAGGCAGATGCAGCTTCTAGGGGTGGTGAGAGTACTTGAAACTAAAGAATAGCAACATCTCAGGAATGGGAGAGGAAGTGTTATTTCCTTGGTTTTGAAAGTTTTCTATCTGAATCTCATACTCGGTGCCTTATGTTACACCAGAGGGACTCGGGACCTCAAAGATCAAATGAGGTAAATTAATTTCAGGGGGGGAAGGGAAATACTTAGGAAGAGTTTTGACTTTCACTTGACCATTTCACAGAATCACAGGATGGTTGAGGTTGGAAGGGACCTCCGGAGGTCATCTCGTCCAACCCCCGTGCTCACGCAGGGCCACCTAGAGCCAAAACAATAAAACCGTATTTTTGCATTCATCCCAAATGACATTTTTGGAACTGTCCCCAAAAGTTAAGAAAATAAAATATACAATGCTTTTTTTTTTTTTTTTTTTTTTTTTTTTTTTTTTTTTTTTTTTTTTTACTAAAAAAATAAAGTTTTTTTTTTTATTTTTTTTTTCCCTTTTTAAAGTTTTCCAAACAGCCACCAAACTAATAAATTCATTATTCTCACAACTTTAACTTCAGCAGAGTTAAAATAATGAGCTAAGGAATTTGTTCAGCTCCTCGTCTTCTCAAATGCTGTGGAATGACTGTTTAATCTCTCTGGACTTAATGGAGGTCTGAAGTTGTGAAATGGACTATGTGTTGATGTCAGCTGCTGCACGCTGGTTGCTCATGACAAACAAGTTCTTCTGTTTGAAGGTGGTGCTGATTTGCTGTCTCTATAGACAGCTTTGGATTTTCATTTGGAAGAAAACTGATTTTGTATGTCTACCAGCTCATGGTAGAAAGAATGTTACCTCATTGACTTCCATGTGTAGAAGTTTCCAGCAGTTCATAAGCTCTTTTACCTCAGGGGTGTTTTAAATGGCCATGCCATTCAACCTCGTTTCTCTCAAGTCTAGAAAGCTAGTGTGGCCTTTCTCTGGCTTGTGGAGGGGAGTTGAAACCAGTGTAGGACCCAGCTCTTTGCAAACGGAGGGACAGAAGACTGGTGTGCTCACATGTTKCTGGATGTGCACTGCATCCAAAGAATACTGGATGCTGCTCAAAATATGCCTCTGTCAGATAAAGAAGTTTCACCAGAAACTTACTTTCACCCAGTTCTTTCTATGGTGATGCAACAAACTGGCAAATAATGAAGTCTTGTAACATTGTGCTTGCATTTCCACCAGACGTGGTTGGATGATTCATAAACGCTGAGGAGCTCCCATACGGCTAGCTGGAGTGTGGAAAGAGAATGTGTCACCACAAAAAAGCCCTTCCAGGAACCATGAGCCCAAGCATGACMGCGTTTGGCTTGCCAGCCAACTCTTTCATCACAGGCAGACAGGAATGGAGGACAGCGAGACCTCTCGGAAAAGAAGACGTTGTCTCGGGCAGGAAAGGCATTCAAGGCAAAGGCTGGAGCAGCTACACGTCTGTTCCTTAGGCTGGGTGACAGTTGTGCGAGAGGTCTAAAGACACAGACCTGTCGCACCCACCCAGCTTTGTTCAGGCACCCCAAATATATAACTACCATATTGCTCATGTCAACAAAATAATTCCCCCTAATATTTTGGCTTTTACTAATACAGAGAGTACATCTCCTTCCTCCTCCATGGAAAACCGTGCCATGGGAATTGGCCTGGAATAGGTTTAATTGAAAACAGAGGAAGACTGATGCCATTTCCAAGTAACGCCTTTCTTGTGATATACTCCTCATTTATTTAGCAGTCAGTTTATGTACATACAGTAATAACACCATCTATTTTTTTAATCCCCCTCTTTTGAAATACTATATAATGAAAAAGAAAAACATTCCAGACAAAGTCAAGAAGCGTTTGACCACTGTTAATTAATAGAACATGAATTGTGCTTGTCCTTTTGGTGACAGGAGGATAGAGAAAGAATTGTTCTCCCTCAAAAAAAAAAAAGAAAAAAAAAGAAAAAAAGTATGTTAAGGAATAAAATAACCACAGAAGTACTTTTATAGTATTCTCCAGAGTCATAGTGTTTATTTTTAAACAACASTAAATCATTCAATTGTTTCAACCAGGCTTAGTTCCAAGCAGTTCTAAATTTGGAGTTAAAGAATTGATCTTGAGAAGACATACAGGAAAACAAAACACTCTTCCTCTCTCGTTTCCTGTTTGAATTGATGAGAATTCGGGCTCCTCTTTAGTTAACTTGGCAAGCATTGCTCCCCCATGAACTGTCTTTTTAGTCAAGGATCACAGAATGTCCTCTTCTCATATGAAAAGCATGAATTTATCATCCAGTGTGTGTTGTAAAAAAGTTTTTTATTTCTTTAAAAATGAGCCACAGCACTATTAAAAGCATTTTAATGGCTTTATACTACTGTGTACAGAAGTGATTCCACTTTCAGCTTGCTGTGTTTTGAAGATGTTATGTATTGCCTTCTAATACTGTTGATCGCAATCTTGGAAGTGTAATTCATAGCAATAAAAGCACAGCAAGGCACAGTGAGATAACAAGGACACCAACTGTCATGCACCAACTGCTCTGCTTCCTCCTGATGGTCCTGAATCAAAAAGGAGTGATATAAATGAATCAGGAGATGGAGACTCTGCACCGAGAATTTAAGGAAATGGCCAAGGAGCTTCACAATGTCCTTAGACAAAAGGAGATTGCACAGACCTCTGGAGGGGCTGTGTCTCTGCTCGTGCAGGGCATCARGGATTTCTTTGAGACATTAAGTGTGGACATAGAGTATAAGGAGGCTCAAGGGTTTCGAGACTTCGGTCACAAGATTTTTTATTGTATCCTTGTGAGTCTGCCAAACTTAATATTTTATAATTGAAATACATATTTTTTGATATTTATGTCTGCAAATACTAGTGATTCTGAAAGTGACAACATCATTAGGGTCAGTGAGTGTGGTAGACATCACTCACAGAACATAGTCCATTTAACTGGAAGGCATCTAATGGGAACATTTTCCAAAACAAAGGTAATTTTGTTTTTCATTTGTTTTTCTGGTATTTTCTAAGAATTTCTGACCTGGAGTGGCAATCAGAGGGTTTATTCAGATGAAAACTATGCAGCTGTTTAACTGAGTAATCACTAAGGACTCCCTATTCAGGTAAGTTAAGGTCATACAAGTAGCCCTGACATCTGATTTCAAAGAAGGCTGTGATGTTGACATGCTCTGCTATCCTTTTAGGTTGCCTTTACTCACTGAAAATTAGATTTGTCATCACATTAATGACACCTGTAAACTTGGCTTATACTTGAACATGGTAATGAGATTGGAAAGATTATTTCTTCTGTAATAGTTCAGGAGTTTCAAAGCACTTCACAAAAACAAGAGAATAAATTTCTTCCCATGTCTGCGAGTCCATTTCCCTTAACCCAGTCATAGTGGGTTAACGTCATAATGTTAATGTTTTGTTCTGAAACAATGATTATTAGCTTTGAATGTATAAATCGGGCATTTTGAAGGGAAAAATGTATGGTACTTGGGCTAGCACCAGAGTGCTGTGAAGGAAAAAAAAAATTCAAACCTGAATCAAAATTTCTGGTTTTCGCTTTAAATAATAGTCTCCCAGAGAAGTAGCTGGGAGATAAATTAAGGACAAAGTGATTTGATTCATAAGAATGCTTCAACACATGATTTCACAGACAAGAAAAACCTTTACTAATACACCGAAATATTTTCGTATCCAGGTCCCATACGCGATCATTAAAAAAGTGTGATTCAACAGGCTGGAAATGCCTCATCCTCATGTACAATGATGGTGCCATGATCCAATAAAGAGCTTCTGCAGACCTTTTTCCATCTGAGCTTTCACAATATCCTAGATACGTCCAAGTAGTGGGTAAAAATTCTCTTCAAGGCCTGCGGTACGCTGGATTTTTGCATGCTGTTGGRCACTGTACCGAAGGGAGTCCGGCACCCTGAGTCATGTATTTCAGCCCGAGTCAAGGGCTTAGTACCTTCCAGGCAGTTATCCAGCATCTGTCATGAGCAGTCGCTGTAAATGTGCTTCTGGAGTCAAATTAGTACTTAAAATTCTTTGATAATTTTATCTCTGCAAGCGTCCGCCRGCGTTAATGAAGCGGTGCCGCTCTCCGCACCACGGGAAGGAGGCGGATGAGCTAGTTCTGGGGAGGGTAAAACCCTGCTGGCGGTGGCGCGGGGCGGGGAGCCGTGACCGGAGGGACAGGGACCTGCCGGCTGACGCAGAGCAGTTGCCTCCACCTGTCAGTACCTGCTAACCGCAAGCACGCAGCCCGAAAGGGCCTTTTTAGTAGGTGCGTTTGTGGCGGAGGTGTCGAAGCATCCCGCTGTGCAAGGCGCAAACCCAAACACCCACACGTCTCTTCTGCCTTTCAGCAGACCTATAACGGTAGCGTAAATATGGGAGCCAAAATAAGGAGTGGTCTTTTTCCCTTGTATTTTAGTAAGATGAGAGTCTGTAAGCATGATCCAAGGGGAAAAAAAAGGAAAAAAAAAAAGATGTGTGGGGTAGAGCCTGTGGTCTGGGGTTTGCACAAAGATGTTAAATAGCAGCCAGAGAGAGAAAGCAGAGCTTTGACAGCTAGCTGGGGGAAGAGGTGAGATCTGAAAGAGCAACGGGGTAGGAAAGGGAAGCTGTCACAAAGCCAAAATGAATTAAAAAGGAGTGAGGCTGAACGGACTTGAATGGAGAGATTTCATTTGCCTCGTCTTGGATGAAGAAGCAACCTCCTTAGACAGGAAAAACACTTTTAAAGTGTTTTTAGCATGTTGCTCCCTAGTAGACATGTTCTTATGGCGTAGGTCGGTTTGCAGAGAAATCCCCTTCTCCCGAGGGGAGCTGGGGAGCGAGGACGGACCCATCGCACCCCACCACGCTTCGCAGCGGTGTAATCCCAYTCACTTCAGCAGGCAGGGGTCCTGTTTCTGGGGGCTGCTGCTATCAGTTTAGCAAAGCTAATTGCCCTGCTGGGAACCCCAGGCTTCTTTAGCTTTAGAGGCTGCAGATGTGCTGTTGTTTGTCCTCTCCTTGCAGTCCTCTCTCTTTTGGTCGCTTTTAATGGATACTATTTTATTATATTGTGGATAACTTAAATAAACTTAAATATTACTGTAGTTACATATATAATAAYATAGCCTTCTCTCCTTCACTCTCACAGATTTTCCTGTGAAAACTGAGCCTACTTATTAGGTATCATTATTAGTTGTCCATTGTGCAGCACCAGAACTGTAAGTTTGAGTTTGGTTTCTAGTATAAATAGATAACTTAATCTCATTAGCTGTAGTAATTTTTTATACTGACACCCTACATTTTTGCTATGTGTGCCGTGTCCCCTATGGGTAAATGTGTCTGCCTGGTACCTTTGCCTAGCAGTACATTCCCGTACTTAAGAGCTTTGATTGCCATGTGAGAATTCATGTTTTATAGTGCTCTTCGGATAAAATTATGTAGAAATACTGTAGTGGGAGGGGAGAGAAAATTATTTAAAGACAGGGGTACCAAATCTTTTTTTCTAGCCAGAGATGGAGAAAACACTAGAAAAATTATAGTGGGGGTAAGCAGGCAACTGGTTTTGCAGGCTAATGACTAATAACTAGCTTTTGCTGTTAGCTGAACAAAACCCCCCTGGGAGTCCTTAGTTTCTGCTCTGTTTCTTACCTGCTCTGTCTCTATATCCCTTTTCTGGCCTTCCTACAGAAGAACTGCTGTGCCCGCTTGTTTGTGGAATGATAGTCTGGTGGCAGCAGTAAGGGTCAGCGGGAGCGAAGCAAAGATCAGTGTAAATTATAGGGCAATTATTTGAAAAAATTTAAAACAAGATTCGAAAATCCAACGGGATGAGCTTAGAAAGAGAATGTTCCAGAGTCTTACTGTATAAATCAATCCAGACCTTGTACTTGCTCTACATAAAGGTCTTTTTTTTCAAGCACAAAATGTCATATCCTACCTGGAGCTGTATCCAGATCCTGTCTGATCTTGGCAAATTAAAAAGAAATATCCATTTTTTTAGGACCMTACAAAGTCAAGGAAGATCCCACTGGCCTGAGAAGAGATAAGCGTGATTCCTGAGAGGATACCTCTGATAAAAGACTCAACCTGCAGATGTGGAGCTGTGAATTTCCTAGAGATTTCTGTGACTGAGGAAGGATTCGAAGGAAGCCCCGATTCTCTGAAATGCCGCCCTGCCTGCTCGCAGGGCCAGCCCAGTTAAACCATYGCTTCTTGGCCTTGGGAGCAGTGCCAAGTGCGGTAACTCACACAGTAAGAATTACGAGATTGGCAGACTGGCAAAAATTAGGTGTGTATCTGAAAAAGCAAATAAGTGCTCCTGCTAGAAAGAATAGGCATACTGCTGTCGTGGGGCTGAATTTCCTCTCCTTTCTCGAGCTTAAGCAGGCACGCACATACACACTCACAAGATGTCTCAGTCTGATTGAGAGTGAAAGCCTCAAATCCTCTTTTACAGGTTGGCACAGGTAACCATGAAACCACAGTCTCCCAAGGAAATGGTGCTACTGTTATCTTTTGTAAAATAGATTTTGTAAAATCTTTGGGATTACTTACCCAAAAAATGAAAACAGAAGTTCAGAGACCACCATTTACTTTCTCAGCTCTGATTTCACAGAGTGCCTGACCATGCTTTTTCTTGAAGTAATGTGATATTATAGGGGCAAGGATCTAGTATGAATGGATGAGAAGGAGAGCAAAAGCTCAGGGTTTTGGAGCCTGGTAGGGAGTCTTGGGCTCCATCCYTGCACCAGAGGTTATTTCTATGCAATGTAAACCCGTCTAACTAGGAAACACATATCCCTGCTTTCTCAGCATCCTAACTACCTTTGTGAATTCCTACTCTTGGTAACTTACCCTCTTTCTAGTCCTGAGCCTGTAGGACAGAAGACCTTGGAAATACTTCAGGTTCCTTTCTCTGCTTATTAAATTTCTTTTGTTCCTTTCTTTCCTGAGGAAGTTGAAAGGATAAGGAATAAATAATTAAAAACAGATTACTTATATAATCATATAACAATCAAGAAAATAAACAAAATGCAAACAGCTCGAATAATTAAAGCTGTGTTGCCAAGCCTTGGCAGCCTGGCTTACTGAGTCGCACTGTCCCCATCCACCTAAGATCCCACTGAGTCTGCAAAGAGCCAGCGCTCACAGAAGGGGAGCTTGCCTGCCTCTCTGCTCTTCCACGGTTAGTTTCCAAGGGGGAGGGCTCCACGCAAGCAGGATGCCAGCACGGAGCCCCTTTCCTTGCTCTCCGTGTATTTTTAATCCTGTTCCAAAGTAGAGGCAAACAGCTGTGAGGTCAGCGTGAACCATTTACTCTAGGTCATATGTCAGAGGGTTCCTGTGTCCTTTCACGGTTGTGAACACAGTGATGATCTATTAGCATTTACATGCAATACAGTCGCGGTACAGCTGCAAGTCATAGCGGTGCTGCAAGCGATATAAATGAGGTTGGCCAAAGCTCCTTCTATCGCTATACGTTCTCTAGCTCTGGGGTTTACACTTGCATTGTGTTACAAAGGCTTTGGCCAAAGTCCTTTCTTTCCTGAGGAAGCTCAGCGCAGCTCCCTCACCCATCACAAAGTCTAAATCAGAATCACATTTCTGGACAATGAGCCGGCCTCCTGGCCCCAGGCCCAGCTGCTCTGTCTGGCTGGGGAAGCATATAACTGCCTTGAAAACTGCCCTGAACATGCTGTGGAGTAAAACAGAGAGGAAAATGGCTTTTGTCTGCCCTAAGTGCTCACAGCAGTAAGGGGAGATGGACGTGCCAGAGCTGGCTGGGGCTCCTGATGGTGCCTAGGTTAAAGGAAGCATAGGTCTCCTCCCACTCCTAAATATCTGCTCCATCRATTTGGTCTGATTTTCCTCTAGCATGAGACATTTAGGAGGTGGAAGCTGAGATCATTTTCTGATAAAGCAAAAACATCTGTTAACCTTGAGTGCTATCATGTCTGCATCCAGCAGCCAAGAAACCTCCATTTCTGCTCCGCATTATCACTGGGCGATACTTTGATCAGCAGGAAAGTCTAGGGAAATCAGATTTATGGAGAACAGAGCTTTGCTGGTGTGAATCAGAAGGGTGGCTGCTCTCGCTCAGCAGTGAGGTCCCTTGAAATGCAGGTCCTCCCCTTCACTTGCTCAGTGAATTAGCTGAGCATGGTCAGCCCTGCACGGAGGACTCAGAGAGGGAAGGAATTTCTGATAAATCAATAGCCAGGAAATGGACCAGCAGAGGATGCAGGTGGCAAACCAATGTCTTCTCAGAGTTCTTTTAAGTAACGACATTTGGAGGGGGGGGAGCAGGGTTGGTGGTGCGTATGGTGATCCTGGCTGTCACTGCATGGAAGTTCTGCATTATGAAAGAGAACATTTGAGTAAACAAAAATCTTGTTTTTTCAGTACAAATTTGTCCATCCAGTCCTATATATATAGGGATTCAAACTGGGAGTTAGTTCGTTATCTTAAACAAATACCAAAAAAAGAAAAATCTTAATTTAGGATGTCTGCGACCGTAATATCAGGTGACAATATCTCAGACATAATCGGTGGACTGTCTCAGGACCCAGACAATCAGTACCCTGGTGTCCTTTCTGTGCATGTGAGAATGACAGACAGTCCTGAAGCTGGCTTTGATATTTAATTTTTCATATCTCTGTTCCTGAATCTTACCTCTAAATGGCCTGAGATGGTRTTCATTTTTCTGCAACTCATGCTCCGGGACAGCGATACTTCCCTGAATATCTCTAATCAGAAACGTTTGTAATTGATATCTGTTTATGTAAATTTGGTTCCTGAGAAAGTAGATCAGAGAGAAAATATCTAGTAAATTATTTTGATTACATTCTAGATACTGTGTTCTGAACAGAAAATCAAAACATTTTGCAGTGAGGTCTCCAATATCTAACAAATCACCAATGATGTAAGTAGGATTTTCTACCTCGTATTGCTGTGGTTATATAGTTGTTACTCTTTCAAGGTTCTTTAAATACATCTCGACAGCAATGCTAACAGCTGTGGGTTCAGGAATGCAGAATGCAGTTACAATTCAGGAGATCTGGCTGAATTTGGATGCTTTCCTTGCAATTTACTGTAATTATGTGACTGCAAGGGGTGCTGTTAAAGATTTTAAGGGTCAATGAGAGAAAATTTAATTATATCATGCTGACAGTTCTTTTGCTTTCCACACATAAAGTATTAAGTGTTAAAACCCTTGGTCTGATTAGTAGAAAATCAAGATTAATGTCTTATCATACTGTAAAGAGAAGGAAATATGGGCATTTTTAGCAAAAAAATGAACCCTGATAAACTAGACAGCTATAATCCTTTTGTGGAAAGGACTAGGATAACAGAATATGATATTTGGCTTTGTTAATGAAAAAAGCCTTATGAAATAAAACAAAACTCAGATGTTTGACCACTTCAGGGTGACATCATATAGGCGCTAGCTGCCTCCACGTATCCTCGCCATACGCCKTCTATGCGGAGCTCACTGTGGAGGGGGGTAGCTGGAAACAGCTGCTTTGCCTCAAATATTCCAGATAGCAGCTTCTCAAAACAATCTGCTGGTGAGCAGGGAACTTCTTGTGACTAAGTCACTTCTAGTGGATGTTTCATCTATGTGTCTCATTTTCAAAGCTCTGCTTCCTTCAGGATTTTCTAGGGCAAGAGTCATGGAAGACAGCTAATGTTAATGTTGTTTGCATTATGGATTATTGTTACTTTGTCCATAACACACAATTTTACAATCTGTATATGTGTGTTTGTCAGTTTTGTGCTGTGTTCACTGCAGATGGGTTGACTCTGTGACCAGGGCTCTTGGATGTGAGTCATACAAATAATTAATAACAGTGCCACCCACCCAGAAATCTCAGTGTCCTGGATATTACAAATGACAGTCATGAGGGAAAACTGATGTGCAGAATGAAATTACTTGCTGAGGGTCACTCAATTAAATGTTTAATTTAAGCCTGCCATCCAAGATTCCTGACCTCCAAAGCCTTTTTCTTCTCTAACCGATCCCTGGGTAATACTGCATGACACAGGAGCACAGCAGAAAAAAAGGCATCGTGTAGCTTCTGTTCACATACACCTACATTAAAATGAAAAGCAAGAAATATGATGGAGTTGAGTCACCAAAGACTTCAGGACAGCTGAGATAACTCTTGACAATCTTCTAACAATGCGTTCTGCAGTGGTTAAGAGGAACCCATTTCACATCCTGTCACCTACGTGGAAAGGCCAGATCTGGAACGTAGATGGGGAAAAGTATTTCAGATCGTGTGGAAATGAAGAGAAATTCATTGCACTTACAGGCCTGACTGAAAACATAACTCAAAAGAATGAGGTAAACACACACTGGTCTTTCCTCTCACTTACAGAAGAGCAAACACAAACTTGTAGTATTTCCTGATTTTCTTTTGGCTATGTATGCATTTGAGTAGAAGTATTGTCAAGAACAACAATGTTTGAGTTTAATGCAAATATTATTGGTTTTTTTCAACAACAGTGAAGATACACAGCTTCAGAATTCTTTAGACCATTTTCTGAATGTTTTTTTAGCATCCACCTGCCATTGTTTTTTGGATATATCAATTAGTAAGTACTCTATCAACTCCTCACAGCATTTTACTTACAATATTTTCTACAAACCACATGATGAAAATGTACATCGTTTGGATGAAATAATGAAACTGACCTTACTTGATTTCCTTGTGTAATGCTGCCAAAGTCCATAACAGTAACGATGACAAACATAAACCCAGAATTTCTTAGCCAAGATTTTGTAATGAAAAAGCATCAAATTCCACAGACCTTATATTCAGCTGTGTGATTGCTTTGTAGGGACTCTGAGATAGAGCAGGTGGTTGGGAACAGAAATGGTTCAATTTGCCTCATTTGGGTGTGTGTTTACACAGTGAAATACTCTTKATTTGTACATAAAAATTGTACAAGAGGTCAAAGACACCCCCAGAGTCCATATATGAGGGTGTAAAACTGCAACATAGCATAAAATAGAGCAAGAGAGAGATTTTTTTCAAAAATATAACTCTCTGGTGCTAAAACCAGAATACCCTCCAAAAATACCAAATTGCAACAATAGCTTTAGCCATTTCTGTGTTTACCTCCTAACAAGCAGTATTCAGTCATTAAAATCAATATGCCTATTAATATATCCACACAAACCTCTGCTCTTTTCTGGTATTTGCGTGCCAGACACTTAAACCTGATTTAGCTGCTCCATTTGAGACTGTCTGCATAGGAAGAAAACAGGAGTTGTAGGAAGCAACYCACCCGTGACCTATCGGGTTTCACTGAAACTGCTGTGTGGGATTAAGCGGAGCGATTGCAGAAAAGGAGAATGGAAAAATCTATGCATCTTTGTGTCCTGAGGCAATGTCTGACAGTTAATTCAAGCCTTCTTAGACCCACATATGCACCGTCGTATCATCTGAGAACTGAGATTTCGCTGCCTAGCTGGAGCTGCAGAATCGCCTGGCTGCTGAGAGGACGTGAGGATTGCTGGTATTCCCAGCTGACTTGATAACAGCAGCACTGGTGCCTTCTGCTATTGCCTTGGTTTCATAATAAATACGTAGGTGGTGGGTGGGTATTTCCAGTCGGCRGTGTCTACACGCGGTGTTTAGCAATAGCTGTGTAGCTGTAAAAATAACCAAGCCAGACTTTCCTGACAGCTCTCTTCCCCTTACGCTGAAAGCAAGAAAGGCAAAACACATTGCCTGCACTTCCTACACCCTGGACATAATTTTAAGGACTTTCGTTTTTAATCTCACACATCTTAGTTTCCTTTCACTGCCCTCTCCATCCAGAAAATGCTAGATGCACAATAAAATCTTTAGACAAAGCCACAGGTGATGGCAAGTCTGGAAATAACTAACTATTACAGTCCTGTTAAAGTGCTCTTTGGCATTTATCACTGCAAAGACAGCCTCATCTCCCTTGTTTGTTTTCCCCATCTTGTCTGTGACTTTCAGCTCAGCAACAATTTCCAGTAGCAGGTAACATATATTTAAAAGCTAACATTTTTCTGCTGATCAGAGCAGAGACGGCATGAAGCCTCAAAACGTGGAGTCTGGGTCTGTTGTGGTTGGACCTGTTTTCAGATCCAGGAATGCTAGGTGCAGAGAGAAAAGATTTACTTGATCAGTCTGCACATCTCTCTGCCAGGGCAGGCGTGTTCCCCACAGCACATTTTCTAGTGTTAAGTCTAATTTTAAATGTGGTTTCTACCACTTCCTTATGCTAGCCTTTCGTACCTAGAGTTGATCTCATTGTCATGCAGTTTTTCCATATGTTCAAGTGTTTGCTTTCTCAATTCCATCCTATTACTCCTAATAAACTCCCTCATACCATGTTTAATAACTTCTCTTCTTACTACCTCCAACTATATGCAGACGATTATATGTTTCCCTGTAGTCAGAGCTTAATCAGCTTGCACATGCTGAACACATTAGGACCTTCCAGGGTTTTGTGTGCAAAACGGCTGGCCCCGTGTCACCGCGTTTTTCTGAAAGAGGCCAGTCCCGTGCACATGCCGGTGTCCTGGGAGCCTTAGTTAGGGCTGCTGAAGGGTGCTCCAACGGGAGAGTGGCCCGGGACGTCTGTCCGGGGAGGAMGGGGAGCAGGGAGAAAGAGAAAGAKGGACTTTGTTCCCTTCTAGCACCTAGAGCACGGGTGGCAGGGAAAGGAAACGGAGTTCTGCGTTTATCAGATACCCGTTTCTAGCAATACAAGGGATGAGAGCCTTGTATTGAATGAGAAACCACTCTGAGCATTGCTCATTCTTCCTGACAGCAGGGAGAGTAACGGAGGGAATGAGTTCTCGGCTCACTACTTCATGACAGACTTCCTCCCTCTCTCCGCCCTTCCTGGTGCCTAATCTTTATTTACCATTGCCCATATATTTTAGGCTTCTGGCACCTCAAAGTTACGTGTGTTCAGCTCGAATTGGGGTGAGGGGCACTGGCTGAATGCCATGTGACCCGGTGGACAGTCCTGTAGGACCAAGGGGGGTTTCCTCCCAGCTGTAGAGGAGAAACAGGCAATAGGGAAGGAAACAGTGAGAGGGAAGAGGATGTTTGGATAAGGCAGCTATTAATCCACTAAATAAAAACAATAAGGATCCGTCATGCTCAATTTAGATGGAGGTAGACAATGCTTTACTATATTTTTCTTTTAGAGAGATTAAGATAGCAGATCTTATTCATCCTATTTGGTACAGATTTTCCCAGCCAACTTGCATCTCCTTACCATGAAGGAAATTCCATCAGCATCACGTGCTCGTGACAGGCACAATACTCTCCTTCAGCTGCCACCTTATCTCATAGGCATGTAACTTCCACTGCCAAACCAGTGTTGGTACGTTTAGTCCGTGACTGTCCCAGMAGGATACAGTAATCAGTATCTTTTTAGAATCACTGAATCATAGAATCATTCAGGTTGGAAAAGACCTTTAAGATCATCAAGTCCAACTGTTAACCTAACACTGCCAAGTCCACCACTAAACCATGTCCCTAGGCACCAAATCTACACATCTTTTAAATACCTCCAGGGATGGTGACTCAATCACTTCCCTGGGCAGCCTGTTCCAATGCTTGATAACCCTTTCAGTGAAGAAATTTTTCCTAATATCCAATCTAAATCTCCCCTGGCACAACTTGAGGCCGTTTCCTCTTGTCCTATTGTTTGCTACTTGGGAAAAGAAACCAACTCCCACCTCGCTGCAACCTCCTTTCAGGTAGTTGTAGAGAGCAATAAGGTCTCCCCTCAGCCTCCTTTTCTCCTGGCTAAACAGCCCCAGTTCCCTCAGCCGCTCCTCATWAGACTTGTGCTCTAGACCCTTCACCAGCTTCGTTGCYCTTCTTKGKACACRCTCCAGCACCTCAATGTCTTTCTTGTAGTGAGGGGCCCAAAACTGAACACAGTTTTYGAGGTGCAGCCTCACCAGTACCGAGTACAGGGGCACGATCACTTCCCTCGTCCTGCTGGCCACACTATTTCTGATASARGCCAGRATGCTCTTGGCCTTCTTGGCTACCTGGGCACACTGTCAGCTCATCTTCAGCCGGCTGTTGACCAACACCCCCAGGTAATATTGTCCAAGGGACTGGTTTTACAGCTRTGTTCTGAGTATCTAGACTAAATAAGACTGTGCCCAAAGTAGTGGCTCCTCACTTTCTCAGTATTTCAGTGGAGAGAAAATTAATCCAATTTGTGCAGGATCCAGTTCAGTTTCTTATTTGCTTGTCAAGATTTGAACCAACATCACCTCCTCTCCAGTGGATGTACCACTGAAGAAAGTCCTCTCCTGCTCACTAATTAATGCTACTTACACTACGTATAAAATGCTTTAATACTCAAGCAAGTGGGGAAGGGAACCCAGCTTATCTGCTTTTATGGAAGAAAGTTGGTCCACAATGTTATCCTTCTTTATGACTTCCCATGTAAATGCTGAACCACTAGACCATTAGATATCAGGGATGCAAGTTCCTTCATTTTGTGTAAAAAGGGTTTATTTCAGGCAGCTAATTCCAAAAAAAGAGATCCCAGAGATAGCTGGGACAGGTGCCCTATTCATTGGGACAAACATTGGTGATTTGGGAGAACTTGATGTCCCAATGGGCCAACCCCTTTGTGTTGTTATTTACTACTAGGTAGCTCAAGTAGCTCACCATCCAGGGCTGTATGGATCTCCTGCTTAGGTGTCTGTGCATTTCATAGGGTGCTCTTTGCTGGGGATATGGATTTGACTTTGCAACCTGATGCAAAAAATAAATCAATAACTGCTCTCCTGCCTCCCAGTTGATCATCCTAATCAGAGTGCTGTAGATTCACACTTTCACTGTATCTCCCCACGCTTCCTCTTAGAGTAAGCTTTAAGTGATTTTTATGCACAGCTTCACTGGGGGGCCTGAGGCATGCTCCCACCCTGGCTTCATGGGAACTTTGGGTCTGAATCCCTCCAGGTGGAAGGTGACTTTCAATGCTCCCACACTGAGGGATTAATTCTGTCCAGGAGTGTGCTCAGCAGAAGCTTGCTTTATTTATATCCTCCACGGGCCATGCTTAATGAAAAACTGTGCCTGGACTCACCTTTAGCAGAGACTTCTGGGTTTTATGGGGTTTTCCTCATGGTAAAAGGCACTTCAGCATCAGAAAGCAGGATTGAAGATGCCCTTCTACTTAGCATTTTCCTGTAAATGCTTTTCTACTCACAGGGTTGGATTTTTTAAATAATTGTATTCGAACCTACCTAATTTTTCCCTTGCGCTGTGGGAAGTGCTTTGTTCCCTGTTCCAATGGGAAGAAAAGCACCAAAGTCTGTCTGACCTGCACATGGATATTGGGCATTTCCACCTCTGCCGGTTCACTGCAGAGAACCCAGTTTTATTTTATTTTATGTGTATCAAATCTAAATTTATATTGGGGAATATAAATAATCTATATCCCTATTTTTCTTTTCCTAATATAAATGTGTCAAAAAATGAAAGCACCTGAGGTAAAATACAACTTTATTTTTTTTAATATATACTCTGGCAGATGTTTGTTTTATAGCTCACCAATTTAACTCTCCAGTTGCCCTGTATTTTAGATCGCTATGTCTCCTGGGTAAGGACCATGCCTTCTTTTTGGTTTCTAGCACACTGGAAGTTGGTAGCATATTTTTAGTAAGTAATTATAGTGAAGGGATAAATTAAGAAACATAATCAAGAAATAGGTGAAAAGGGCTATCTAGATGTCTTTGTGTTAAAAACAGTCCCATTCATAACATCTGCCTGGAGCTGATGATTGTTTTTCTAGCATAACCCTGAGTAAAATGAAAATAAATTATAACTGCTTGCATTGTTTTGAAGCCCAGAATGTGACTTAGAAAAACAATGTGGGATCACAATGAAAATGGCTTATTACCAAAGAAGYTGAAGTATCACCAGACTTAATTCATCACCTACTTGTCTGCCAGTAAAATTATGCCTTGCATGTATTTACTACTCTGCCCTTCCAATTCTGCATGTTAATACATACAGAAACTTTCTTTTAAAAGATTAAAGAAATATCGAGGTGGCATTAATTGGAGAGATTTTGTCCTATTGAAGAGAATAATAACAACCATACCCATTTCAGGGGATACTACGCACAAAAGCCTTATGATAGGATTGAAATGTTCTGAGGGTGGAGGAAACGTCTGGAAGTTGTTCAATGCAGCCTGGACTTCTTTTTTTCGTTTGAAACGAAGGCTGAGCTGTTCAGTCATGAATGAGAACAATAGTGGCTTTTAAAGGAATGCAGTTGGGAAGGTTGGCTTTTACTGGCAGTTTGTGCAAGGTCTGTGCTTCCAGAGTGCTGTCAGATGCAAGTCTGGAGTGACTGAGGAGCCGGACCAGCTCTTTTGTGTTGCGTAAATGCAGATTTGGTCTTGCAACTCGCAGACCGTGATAGTGGCACCAGCCCAGCAATAATCGAAGACAGACAGGAAAGAGAAGAGAGTCTCCTCTGAAAAGGGCACTATAAAAATTGAATTATAAACCAGAATGTGCAGATTCCACTTGGCTGGATGGAAAAGCCCACTGTTTCTCTGTTGTTGCAGTAAGGTTTTAATTAAAGGTGGGTTCTGGTTATAAATTTTACGGCAACCGCATCTGGATGGTTTCTTAACACTTAGGTAAATGACTAAAGGTATGGCTTTCCCAAGATTTCGGAAGGAAAGTTTCATATAKTATTTTCTCTCGGCAGATTTGAAGCTTCTGTGAAACCAAGAATTAAAAAGAAATCTTCAGCAATTCATTGACTTTCGCTGGTTAAATCTGTTCAATCATTTAATGTCTCTCTTGATGGAAAGTCACAAATGTGTAGGAAGGAACAAACAGTTCCCAGAATCCCAGTTCCCAAGCAAAAAGCATTGGCCAGGTCAAAGCACATTCAGATGCACTGCAGTAATATCCTGAAGAAGGAAGCCTGGCAGGCAGAACTGTTAGCATTTTGTTATTATTTATATTACCGTCACCCCCAAGGAGACCCCATTGTGCTGGAGCTGCTCAGGCCTGTCCCAGAGCGCTTGTGACCTGCTCTCCACCAACCTCTTTTCCAAAATCATGTTCTGCAAGAAGGGCACTGTAAAAAATATGAAATGCAAATTAAACATATTGTTACCAGACTCTTCCATGTCAGTTTTTTAAAAAATATAAATGACCACTATGATGAATATAGAATGAAAGGGAATAAAGGTAGTCAGTATAGGCAAATCAAGCCTATTCAGAAGGGGTGATTTCTGAACAGAAGGGATGTTTAGGTGATATAAGTACGTTACAAGGTATTGTGAATTTCCTTTCTCATCTTGCCATTTTTTCCTGGAACTTAAACTCCATATTCAGTAAGCTATTCTTTCTGAGCGATGATCTCTCCCAAAGCATACTTTGATGTTATAGGGTTTTTCACACAGTCAATACAGAAGTGGTATTTCAGATTGTAATAAGCGTGAGGACATATTCCAGATGTACCGTCCCATTTCCACCACATATGTGCGCACTGAACTGTCTTTCTCTCCTAACATGACAACTTTATCTCAGAACAAGTTTCTGAAACTCCCACTTACTGTGTAAATTCCTTAGATGCAGTTATATGATGTTTAGTTTTATGTAAAGAACCAGACATATATTGCAGGATTTAAAAATTCCTTTTATCCCATTGGGTTGAACACATTAAATAACTTGAAGAAATCCAAAATACCTGTCTTTTATCATAGTATTTCTAGAATCCTGGCATATGCAGGAATATACTTGTCAGAGGAGAAAAAAATATATCTGTGGTTATACTACATTTGGTAAACAGAATAGCCTATTAAATCATTTTCTTGGTTCTTAAGTTAGAAAAGTTCAATAAAATGAAATCCTTTTATTAATCATGTTTGTTTTCCTTGCAGTACAGCTACAAATCCTGGTTAGACCCTACTCTGCTATGTTTCATATAAAGGTAGCCTCACCCTAGAGAACCCACAGCCTACACTCGTAATGCACAGATGAGCAAGCCACATAAAGGGAGCACGTAAATATGGAAAAACTAACGGAGGAAACAAACAGAATACACAGAGAAGGCCATTTCTCCACAAACATTAGCTTTAAGTCCTTGCTTGTCATTATCTCTTATCGATAGACTCAATCACAGGTTACAGACCAGTAATTTGTTTTGACATTTTTATAATTTGATCCCTGACGTTTGTCTGATGTTGGCTGAATGGGAGCCTGTAATGCATAAAGGCTCCAAAAGCTTGGTCAGGATATCGGGAATGAGTTACAAGGGGTACATACTTTAGAGTATGAGGGTTTTTATCATTGCCTTCACTAGATTTTCTGCATCTGTGGTCCGGTTGCCAAGTGGGATTATTTAACTCATTCCATCCTTAAACTATGTGAGAGAAGCAAGCAACACAGGTGCCCTCGGCTGCAAGCACAGAGAGGCAAGGGCTTCTTGCCTAGGTACTTGCACGGGGTTCAGAAAAGCTGGGCTCTAGCCCTGACCAAGGGCTGAATTTCTAGTTTAGTCGAACATATGACATTACTACACAGATTACCTGTCACTCACAGTGCTTCACCACGTTTCTCTACACACGGCCACCAAGCATTTGTGTGAAGGTGCAATACTGTCTTGCAGACAGTCCTCTCTTTTAAAAACATTTCTGAATTGGAGAAAAATTTGCATAGGTTTTCTAACAATTTGAGTTTTAGAGTGCACAAAACGATCTGCATCTCATAATCCCACCCACCCCAAAATAGCTATTAACTGCAGCATTGTATACTGTTTTTCTACAAAAGTTGTGCCGAGTTCCCTCTTGATCTAGTTTGCATTTCTTCTGTTCATTGCTGGCTCTGATAATTTGTTTTACACTGTTTCAGGTAGTCCACATCTACAGACATTTCACTTCATTTATTGAATAGTTCTCCCACTAGTGCCTGCTTTAGGCAACATAAGACAAAAAAAAAATGAACTTTTGGGAATACAGGAATAGAAAAGGAGGAGAATGCCTAGAAAAAAAGTTGTTTAGGATTGTGAGAAAGAAAGGGTGGAGGAAAAGACAAAAACAAAAGCAAAGAGGAGTAAAGAATCTTTTAGTAAAATTAGTGATAAGCAAGTAACCTGATTTATTGTGCCTTGACTCAAGGACTGCTGACAATATTAACAAAAATGACTAGTAACATTACCATTTTTCAATTCCCTTCTGAATTGCTGTGCAATTCTTTAAAAAAATGCAGTCAGCCTTTGAAACCTTGTGTAAACAAATTGCACGTGAGAACTGCAGCAGGGTACAGCACTTCCCCAAACACTTTTTCCTCGCCTCGCCTCGCCTCGCCTTCCCTTCCCTTCCCTTCCCTTCCCTTCCCTTCCCTTCCCTTCCCTTCCCTTCCCTTCCCTTCCCTTCCCTTCCCTTCCCTTCCCTTCCCTTCCCTTCCCTTCCCTTCCCTTTTCCTGCCTTTGCCTTTTTTTAAAGAGGTCTGTCCTTAACATGTATCAAGTACTAGCTCTAAATCAAAAACATCAATTGTGAAAAGGAAAAAAAGTCAGAAAAATCAGAGGAGGAAAGGAGTCAGAAAGAAGGGCTGAAGTCTCCTAACCCCAGGATATACTTTTTATGAGAATTACACTTGAGTGAGGCTATGACCTCATTGGCATGCTTCATAGGTTTGGTGCTCTGATTCTCGGGATCTCTTGGAGATGTTGGTGTACTTTCCTACAGAAATCAGACTCCTGGGAAATGGTGCATACCTGTATCTTTTTCCAGAATGGAGCTAAGCTCCATATAGGAGCTAAGCTCCCTATACCTCATAACTGAGGAGAACTGTACTTACCAATATACCACTTAAAAAATGAAAACTGCATTTGTTATTAAACAAACATTTTTGGCTCTTTATTGAGCCCAGAAGATGTAGACGTCTCAGCAGTCCTGCTTGTTTTTACAGAAACCAAAGAGAAAATCTCTTTTCATATGAAAAATATAAATAAATTCAAATAACCTAAATTGTAAGCTCCGCCACTAAAGTCAGGAATGTTATGTAATGCATTAAAAATGAAAACCTTTATCCAACAGAGATCAATATTTTATATGAACATTAAAATAGGTGTGGTTTTACTACTTTCCACTGCTTTAATAATACAATAGACCCCCAAGCATAATGGAGAGGGGTAAGTCAGCATGATGTCTGCTTCATATTGCTGAAATAGCTACCAGGAATAGTAATGACTGTGATCTCAGTGGATGCATTATAAAGCATATTCTAATGAATTTTCCCTTTTGAATAGCTGGTTGGCAGATGAACAAGGCTACATAAAGGGGAAAGCCAGGGGAATGAACATATAATGGTGTCCGTTGTTAGGATATTGTTGCTAACAATATGTTCTTGCCTGTTTTATATGAAGCCTTCCAGAAAACAGTATTATAGTAGAATGCAATGTACTACTACACCTTCTGATGTCCCTTCCTTGAAACTTGGGAAATGGGAAAGAGAGGAAACAAGACCTTCAAAACAATAACAAATGGAGTTAGAACCTTTACAAGCTTCAAAATCGAGCGATTTTCATACAGTTACCTCTGAGGATTAGGGGTTTTGTTGATTTTCTGAGAAGGTTCCCTGGGGAGTTGCTCTAAGAGCGTCCACCCAGGATCTCTGAACTGTCATGCTGCAGTAATTCTCCTCTTTTATTTATGACCACCTTTCTGGAAAAGGAGTCTTCATTTTCTAATTGTCTTAGCTTTCTTAGTTTTAAAGAAAAATTCTTCCTTGTGAATTCAGTTACAGCTACATAAATAAGGGACGGGGAAGGCTGCTATATTAAAAAAAATAAATGTTAGTGAAGACTATTTTCCATTTGCACAGGAGTTGTTGATCTGTCTTCGATGACCAAGTTCTTTGCTCTTGTAAATATGCTGAACTTCACTGAAGACACTGAAGTGCTCCCAGTTAAACTCACTCAGAATTAACCTTTCCTGAAACCCACATTTTTAAGGATGGAAATAAAACGAAGAGCACTGGTCAAGGCTGATTCAAATTGAGAGCTTTCTTAGGCCTTCCTGAGATACTCTGAAGGAAATCCATCATTAAGACCATAATTATTGGGAAGATTATAGTCAAGTCTGCATTACTTAGGGTGGGATCATATGGGGTTTTGGATTATCCATGCAGAGACCCTTCACTTCATATGCTCACATGAAACAACGTGGCTTCTGAAGCACTGCTGTGACGTGTGGATTCCCCAGCTAGGCCAGCTCCAGCTCAGAGCTTCTTCACGCCACAGCTGATGCAACCACCTCTGTCCTGTCTCTTTCCCTGTTCTTCTAGACCAGATTACATTTGTTTTGTATTACCTGTGGTTTTATATTATCCAGGTTACCTGTGGCAATGGGATATTAGGATATTTGAGCAGATAGTCTCTAGCAATCCCATGTCTACCTTAGTTTCTCCTGAAAGCACACCATGTTCCTACAGTACAGGCAGAACAACTGTTTTCCCAAAAATGTATGCCACAGCCAGCTCTGTAGGCCTACATTTGGTAGGACTCAGGGTAGATGTTCGTGGAAACATGGAAACACTAGTGCTTTTCTTTGCAAAGCTGTATTGCAGTTTCAGCTGCTCGTACTATGTGTGTGGTTAGGGACCAATAGCACCTTTACTGCTGTCAGATTAAATAAAATTGTACTGATGTTTTTATTCTTTGGGGAAAACTGAAGTTTCATATTCCAGGTTAAAAAAGTGTGTGGCTAGACAGACTTTATGCCAGTTTTGCCATTTGGTACTGACTTCTTAGTTTAAAATTATTTTTACTGAGAGTGATGCTCATTGAACATAATACCTTGTTTTATAGACTGTTTCTTAGTATGTTCGTGTACTGACTTTCTTCAGCATCACATGCTTTGATACCCTGAAGAAGTTTTTTGTATTCAAATGATTTATTACAGGAGTCAGAGGTGGTTTTTTGATTCTGAAAATTTTAAACTGAGGTTTTTCTTCTCTCTCTGTTTTTAAATGGATCAATATCTCAGAAAATATATGAGGGAAAGGATAAAGGATATGGATGTTGGAGTTTTTGCTTAACCTATTGCTAAGAGAAGGGAAGTAGGCCAAAGTAAAATGAGAACAGAGCTTACCATTTTTTTCTACCAGCCCAGGACCACCATGGCAGTGCGAGAAAACAGGTATGATTCAGAGGTAGCACTCTGGAGGGAAAATAAATAGAAGACTAGATTAAAGCATACAACCAATATCACTAGGTTTCTTACTAATTCTTCACAGACATAATTCCAAAGCYCTAAAAGTCAAAGGAGAAGATAAGAGACAGAGCCACTGGTTGGCATTCATCCCAGGGACACAGCTATATATAATGGGATTTCAATAGTCTTCCTTTACTGAAAATTAAGGATATAAAAACAAAAAGCATTTTCCCATCCTAGAACCCTTTTTGAACATTTTAGCGACCTAAAAGTTATCTGTTTTCATCTGTTCTGGGTAGAGCTGTGTGAAGTGTTACATACACGAGCTAAAATCTTTAAGACACAACTAAAACTTCTATGAGGTATTTTATTAAAAAGATCTTTGGACACAATAATTTCGTTAAGGATGCAGAAGCAAACTTTCTACAGGTGTACATGTCTGAACCTTGTTGGTTTCCATACAACTTGGTTGCTCTCTTTGTTTAAGTATTGGAACAAATAAATCTTTCATTGCCAAATGATAGTTTTAACCTCTTTTACTATGGCATTTGCTTCTCCTGGCTGACACGTGGACTGTCTTTTGTCTCTTTTCCTGTATCCTGCAAATGCATGACTACTGTAAATTGTGTCTTGAGAAATACAGTGAGTACAGTGAAAGTAGATGATGTGTTATCTCTTGAAAAGGTGTTTGAAAACACCCTGAAGCTTCTGGAAAAACTAAAGGCAGCTGGTTTGATCTTAAACTGGACAGTATAAATTTTCCTGGAAGACTTAGGCACACTGATGAATTATCTGTCTGGAAAAGATATCACCGTTGATTCTTATAAAAATGAAGCAGTCTTTCTTTTTACAGTTTTGAAATGGTTTGTTAAATATGGAGAAATGGCAATACCCACTTAGCCAGTGACTACAAGTTTTGCCAAGTGGGTTGAGCCTTAACACTATGGGAACCCCTGTCCATATACGTAGCTGATAGATGAAAATCATGTGCCCACACCAAACCCTCTTACAAAAACATGGAGAACTCGTACAGATAATTTTTCTTTGTGAGGTTGGCCTGTTTCAACAGTTCTTTGTGTGACTGTACATTTTTAGGGATCTGGAATTTATCTGGGAAGTAAGAGAGAGCTACTAAGATATAAACTGACTGCCTTACTGCACCACCAGTGCTGAGGCCAAAGTATTAATAGATGCACATCTTTCTAGCAATTTTCCTCCGCAAATTCTAAATGAACAAGATAATAATTCTCTGTCACTTGCTTTCCTGTTTCTTTTATTGTTTTATAATCCATTTTTCCACTCTTTTTCTGTTTTTTTCTAGTAAATCCTACTACTTCTCCTTCTAATAAATAACGGTAGTGGGATTTTTTTTTTTATTTTTACTGAAAAGCAAAAGATAGAAACTGACAGGTTATTAAAGCCCAAATTCACATGACTGTATCTACAGAGGTAAAAAGATGATCTATGAGTGGAAGACAATATATTAAAGTAATATTGTTGTCTTTTTACTTGGCTAAGATTTGAGCTTAGGATTCTTGGGTTATCCTGTAGTGAATGAAGCAGACATCACTAACACCCAAAACACAGCAAGGAACCGGCTGACTTAGACAGCTTTGCATTTAGAGGGGGAACCTCTGGAAAGATTTCCTTATGGATTTGGCATCTATATGGAAAAAAGGATAAAACAAAAAAAAACAGCAAAAAATACACTTCCAGAAATTTGGTGTCTATACTTACGTTTGCAACTCAGGCCCATTTCTATGACAAGGTGATGTCATGAACTTGACTTGTGAATAAAAGGGAAATTTGGTTTTAGGACAGTAAACATGTTTCAGGTTTTACTTTGGGGGGAAAAAAAAAAGAGGTAAGACTGCAGAATTATGAATAATTTTTTTTTTTCCCCCTAGAATAAATTATAGGGACAACCTTTTTATTTCTTTATTAAAAAAAAAAAAAAAGAAAAAAGAAAAAAAGAAAAAAACCCTCAGACCAGCGAATGGATTTTTCAGGCAAATGCTGTCCCTTTACTAAATTTTTGAATAGAAACTCCATAGACATAAACAGGAGAAATATGGAAACTCGGAAACACTTCAATACCTTGCAAAAGAAAGAAATAGAAGCAAAGAAAAAGAAAACACCAGAAGCCAGCAGTCACACTGCTTTTTCCAATACTCTTCTCCTTCAGTCTCAGGACCAAGTCCAAATCTGTTAAAGAAATTGTTCAGTAAACACCCTTTGCAGAGTTGGTTGGCGCAGATCTTCATCAGTAAACAGCAGGGTTACTTTCACAGCTCAGACTGTATCTAGTGTGAGTGTGAAGCAGTTAAAGTAAACTTCTAATGAGCAGCATGAATTTAAAGTCTCTTCCTTCTCTTATAATGACCTGTTGGCTTACTGCTTTCTTTTCCAATCTGGATTCAGGTTTGGATTCAGTGCCTGGACTGAGGAAAATTGCAGCAGCAGGAGTTGTTCATTTATGTTTTCTTTCTTGTTCCTCCTTTTAATTTGTGATCATTCCTTGTCCCTTTCTCTCCCTACTGCAGCTGTAAGTGCAGAGTTAATTGTTTCAAAGGGACTAATAGATTGCTTGACTTGGTTAACCTTTTTTTTTTTCCTGTCTTGCTTTATTTATGAACTTTCTGGTTGTTGTTTTTACTTTCTACTTCAGAATCCTCAAGTTAGTTTTGCCTCAGACTCTGGCAGTTAATTATAATTAATTATTTCATTATTTCTATTCGGCATCTTTCTGGAACAAAGGAAAATGCATTTACTTCTTACAAACCGCAGTTTTCTCTGAAGTCTGTTATGTGATGATGGCTTGGAGCAAGGGGACCCAGCAGAGGTCTGCCTTGCTGGCAGAGGTCTGACAGATCAGTATTTTGTAAGATGATCTTTTGCATAAAAACGCAAGCTGTTCCAGCTGGCTTTTTTGACTGTGTCTATACAGAAAGGCAAAGGAGAGGGTCTGAGAACAGGGACGCGATTTCCAAGCCTTGCGCGTACTACTGGCGAGCACTTGGCCGTACCTGCATCTCAGTTTCTCTGCTACTTTTTGTATCTGCCAATGATTATTTCAGATCATTCCCATGCCTCTACGGGCCACATGAATAATGTAGTGAGCTGTTGGAGCACTGGAGTAGGTCACTGAGGGAGGCTGAGGAGTTTGTAGTTTTTAAGAACAAGTTAGATATGGTAAGAGTGAAGTAGGAGTAGCTTAAGGAGGCAGATGGATCTCAGTATCACCTGAAGCTCTCTCCAGCACTGCCTATTATTCTTTCATGATATGTCTGGCTATAGGATGGCATGCTAAATGTATTGGAGACTGGCTTCTGCAAGGAGGACAAAGTGCATTTTTAGGGTAGTCTGTCAGTTCACAAAGTGGTGATCTCGATGAATGTGGCTTAAATTTAACAAAAAAACCTGTAGGCTGACCCTAGGAATGCCAGTTCCCTACAGATAAGGGTATCTGTCAGGAAAAGCCGGAGTTGCGCATTGTACAAACTCATGATTTAGGCTAGATTAGGCCTAGGCAGCGCTTGGGTGAGATTTAACCTGGAAGAAAGCTTAGAAAGATGGTGTCACTTCTTCAGAACTGGCTTCTGTTTTCAAACGTCTTCTGTGTTGTTACAGGACCATCTGACATATTTGGCCCTTTACACCTTACAGACTGTGCAATAAAAAATGAAGCAGGAATAATGAGATTACCTTCAAAAAGAGTAGATGTTGAATATAAATATTTTTAATAGAAAATATTTCAGAAATATTTGACGGTGTTTTTTGAGAAGAAGAAAGTGATTTTCATTGTTTTTCTTCATCCTCACAGAGAGTGATAGAAAGAGATTGTTACTACTCTGTGGAGGTGCTATGTAGCACCGATTGTGGCATATCAATGCACGAGGCTCACAAAATCATTTGCAGCTTCCAGACTGTAATATCAGGAGGGGTTTTGTTTTCATTTTTGGTTTTTAAGAAACCGTACACTGCTAAGAGCTAGGGGAGAGAAAGGGACCTATGCCCCCTAAAGGTCATAAGAAGTTTTTTGAGAAGAAATAAACATGTTTTTCTGTTTTTCTCAAGACTGACACTCAAAAATGTCATATGTAAATGAAACATATAGTTGCTTAGGTTGTATAATGATGAACACAGGGTAAAAACATAGATTTATTTGGAGCAGTCAAGCCATGTAGTAAAACAGATGTGTTTTATCTATCAACATATTTGAAACCCCAACTGTGACATTTGTTATAGCAGAGGTAGATGTTGAATTAATGTAATTTTATAGATATATAAAAATGATATATATCTACATACACACGCATATGCATATACCTTTCTGAAAATGTAACCRAAGTGCTTTCTTCCCAAATTGGATTCTACTGAACTTAAATTAAATAATGCCAAATCAGAGTTTCTCCTTAAGTTAAATTCTGAAATTCAAGTTTCATTCTAAGGATGCTGAATTTGAATTTTCATCAGCACAATCCTCCCAAGCCCCCACTGGCAAGTCTGCAAAAGCGTTTTCCCTAAAATGTAATATTTTGGGGTTCACTGTTTATGAAGTGAGATCTTTAGCTGAGAAGTATGGTAATGCACAAGAATTGTTTGCCATAGATGTTGTTTGCCTGTGGCAGCAGCTACCGTGATCTTGGCCAGCACATGGTTTTCAGAACGAGTGAAGCTGACCACGTGCAACAGTAGTCCATTTTACTACTTCAGTAATTGTGAAGGTGATATATCCAGCATAGATAAGAATGGGCTCCATGGGATTTTCCTTGCACTCCAACTTGTGGTGGACGATAGCGATTATAATTTTCTTCCCAGCATCATTTGTATTACAAATTATTTAACACAGACTGTGATTTGGTGCCAGTTGGGTGGGCCATGGCCCACAGCTACCTGAGGCTATGCCCTTCTTTTAAAGGTAGTGGAAATGGCATTGTCTCGGAAATGTACCTGGCACCAATTCTCTTAAAATGCCTGATAAAGATTTATATGTATAAACTGTACTCTAATACAGCATAGGTGTTAATGATACTTGGAGAAAATGACAAAGAAATAGCTAATAGAAAATCCCTCCAGAGATATTTCAAATAAGCATGTTGAACTGATGCTCATTTGATTCTCCATTAATGCACACCTGGAATAGTCATTACACCACTCAGCAGGAAGTTCACTGTGTTCCCATCATGATTAAGTGGTGTCTGACACCTTCTGCTTGTTCGTTTTAAGTCACGCTTCCATAAAGTGGAAAGCAGGGAAGAAACAGGCTTCGTGTTTTCATTTTCTAATAGTGTTATGGAAGACTTAACAGTATTTTCAAGGAAAAAAGCCAAACCATACCAAAACATCTCCACTAGAATAGATATAAACCATCACAACCTCAACATATATGTTTGTTTAAATGATATTTCCCTTTTTTTTCTGTTTTTAAACCATTGGTTTTGTATTTTTAGATGTAGGACAAAAAATAGTTACAGAGGTCAGGTTGTGGAAGTTACAAAGCCTGGTCATGGATTTGCCCACAGAAACTGGATAAATTGGTCAAAAAACAAAGGKTTTTTTTGATAAGTACTTTCTAGAGTTTATATTTTTAAACATGTAATAACAGTGGAAACTTGATTTGCATAGAAGTCTTTGGTGTTTCAGGATTTATAGGTCTGTGTTATTGGACACTTAGATGTGGACGCTTGCAAGCACAGAATTCGTGTATGAGCAGGCACACCCAGACACTTTGGAGCAAGCTATTTTTCTGAGCAAGCTCACTAGAAATGATTGAATTTCCATTCAGGGATGCCAGAAAGACTTTCCACATTTCCTAAATACTGTAAGAGACCAGTTTTGAGTTATATGCCTCAGTATGCAGTAGAAATATATTTTACCAGTAAGTTTCTGAATCTTGAGCTTTTCCCATATCAATTTCAATCTTTTATTTGGAAGATATGAAGTTGTAATGCAATAAGCAGTGTTAATTTCATGCAAGGTATGTCCAAAACCTGCCTTCTGTATTCCTTAAAAAAGTTTGGATACTTAAAAAAGTTCCAAGGTGCACAAGTTGCCATTTGTTTTATCTTTTGTTTTCTAAAGGTAAAGGTCCAAATATTTACTACTGAAGATCCCAGTTCATTCTCTTCTTCTGTTTTCTTTTTGGATTAAACAAATCCACTCCTCCTTCACCTTCTCTTCTCAGCATTTACCAAGCAAAACAAAACCAAATCAAACCAGAAAACCCCTGGGAAAAAATGACATATGTCAGGGCCTGAAATGAATGGGACATCTTTAGTGACACGAACATAATTAAGTGTAAGTATGTAGCACAAAAAAGTGGCAAATCATGCCTCAGAAGTATGGTGTGTTTTACCAGGAACCAAGAACCAGGCAGGTTCTTTCTTTTGAACAAGAAAAAGCTTCTGGTAGGTTAAGGCTAAAATGATTAAAGGATTTATCAGAATCTTAATCTACATAAAATTTCCAGGTGTACACTAGAAATTTGCATGATCCAATCTTACAGCTTTGGAGAGCATTAAGCTTTGATTAGTGGACCTGTTAGGAGGGCTGTGACCAATGGAGCCTTGCTGGTCTATAGTAGCATTCATGTTTCCAAAACTGGAGGGAGTAAGTAGTAATAATAAATTTTCCTCAGCTCTTATATAAGCAGAATACAACATAGTCAGGTAAGACAAAAGTAGAACCTGGTTTGTGATTTCCRTTGAGTAATCCCAGTTATTCAAGCTCTCCAACCCCTTAAGAGGATTCTAATATAGAAGTAAGGACCTTGATGAATTAAAGCCTTGCTTTAGAGGTCATACAGACAACGGCTTTTTTATTAAAAAGTCAGATCATCTGGTTTATTTATAGTGGGAAAAATATGTGAGTTGTTGACCTTCTTTGTAAAATGTTTAAATTTCCTGTCTTTTTGTATGTACCGATATAGCAAAGTAAGTCAAACACACTGTAGGAGAGATATGTGGAAGAGGAAGTTAGCAGTAGATAACAGAAGGGCCCTTTTTTCAAGRAAGAACTTGGAGGAGTGTTTGGCACAAGATGAATAGGAGAGGGCTTCATGCATGGAAGACCAAATGATTAATACTGAAAGTAAAGAAAAGAAGGAAGAGWGGAAGCTCTGTCTGTCCGGGTATGAAGGAATCTGTGCTGGTTTTGGCTGAGATAATTTTCTTCGTAGAAGCTCATATGGGGCTATGTTTTGGATTTGTGATCAAAACAGCATTGATAACACAGGGATGTTTTAGTTACTGCTGAGCAGTGCTGACACAGAGTCAAGGCCTTTTCTGCCTCTCACACCACCCCACCAGCGAGTAGGCTGGGGGTGCACAAGGAGTTGGGAGGGGACACAGCCGGGACAGCTGACCCCAACTGACCAAAGGGATATTCCATACCATATGACGTTACACTCAGCATATAAATCTAGGGGAAGAAGAAGGAARGGGGGACGTTTGGAGTGATGGTGTTTGTCTTCCCAAGTAACCGTTAAGTGTCATGGAGCCCTGCTTTCCTGGAGATGGCYGAACACCTGCCTGCCGATGGGAAGTAGTGAATGAATGCCTTGTTTTGCTTTGCTTGCGTGCGYGGCTTTTGCTTTCCCTGTTAAACAGTCTTTATCTCAAGCCATGAGTTTTCTCACTTTTACCCTTCCGATTCTCTCCCCCATCCCACTGGCGGGGAGTGAGCAAGCGGCTGTGTGGTGCTTAGTTGCTGGCTGGGGTTAAACCACGACAGTCCCACAAGGTTTAGGGTATGAACCCAGATCTGGGATGTCTTTAGACCACAATGATATGAAACCTGGAAGGAGAAATTACTGAGGGCCAGCATGCAACTTTCTGGGATTATTCTTATTGTGTTCTAGGATTTATATGCCATTGCCATTAGCAACTGTCTCCTTATAACACCAGCTTTCAGAAATATGTGGGATTGCCCATTCTCATTAGATCAGGGTTCAGTAAAAAGACAGTAAAAAGATTTGCCATGTAGCAAGCACCAAGAGTGACATTCCATCAGCCTCTCTGCAGATGAGAGTTTCCCAGTGGACCCATCTCATTTCCTTGTTTGTTGTTTCACAAGTATTTGTAATATGTTAAATGCCATTGAAATCATTCTACCATTAAATTAAATTTTTAGTTATTACCATGCTGCCACTCTGAAGTTGTGGTAATGGTTATTGGAACTAGCAAGATAACCAAAGATGATTTTACCTGCTAAATATTCAGTAAGAAAGCTTTTCTGACATACCACAGCATATACCAACCCATTTTAGATATAGTCAATTACAAGAACACCAGTATTTTAGACAAATGATGGAATCTTCTGAACGTATTAAATGCCTACTTACTTGTAAAGCACTGTAACTCTGTCAGTTCAGGACAGAGCACGTTATTTTCAGAGCATTAATTGGTTTTCATCAAGCTGCAGGAAGCAATAAGGGATCTCTTTTAAAGCCTAGGAAGCATTTTCAAATTGTTATTTGCAATAATAATGTTAAACAAAAGGATCCATTTTGGACAAAAATGTTCCCATAGTTCAGCCAGCTCTATTTGTTTCACTGTTTTGCTGCCCAGCTTTATAATGATCATACAGTTCAGTTATGTTGTTTATTGTCTTCTTGGGAATCTCTCAAGAACTTTTAAAACAAAAATAATTGTCAGTCATCCTAAAAAAAAAAGAGATCTTGCAGTGTAATCTGCATGTATGTGGTCTTCCTATGGGGATCCCTGATACCTGAAGGATTCAGCGCTAAGGGATGAGAAGAAATGAGGGTGACTTTCTGCAGTTGCTGATAATCAGCCCTGAGCAGAGTTAAGTCCAGATCAAAGCACAGCTTAAATCCTCATGGTTACTCTCCAGCGAAAGACCACTGCCCAACATAATGGTGCAGAGGGCACTGCTAGGCACTCTGCTTCTGCAGTACAGAGTCCACATCCACCCAGCGCATGACTTGGCCCTGAGTCTCTTCTCAGCCCTGTGTGATGCCTCATAGCCCTAAGAGGAACTCTATGATTTTTTTAGTTCAGAGTGCATAAAATGCAAAAGACCTGTGTTGTAGACAGAGTGGTATAGCCAATATGATAACATGATTGCAAGAGAAGATGTATGCTCAAGTGTTCATCAATTTATAGTGCTGGGTACTGAAACAGCTCAGAGATGAGAACGATCATTTTTGTTAGCTTTGCTTTTGAGACAAAAACCTCCATCTGAGGAGATGTGCTGTAACATGTCCAGCAGTGCCCATCCACACAGAACAGTGTAAAATCCTACTTAGGCTGGCAGAAGAGATAAAAGAGAGCTTTATATGATTCAGTATTATCAATTTGAAAAAGAAAGAATAACCTACACCCAGAGGAGAAAACTGAACATCTTTGTTTCAGATTAATTACTTGTTTTTCATTAGCTAAATTAAGATTCCCCACAGTGATGCATCAATAAAATATTAAAGACTTTTCAGCCTACCAAGGTGTCAACTTCATGCAAGTAACAGGTTTGTGGGCATTTATTAATATGTCCATAGACTAACTGCCTCTGTCGTCTACTCCTGTAGGGTTCAAATCCTGTTTGCTCGTGAATGATGAAAATTGCTGAGTAATAGTCAAATTAATTGAACACTTGCACTGCTATGCTGTTCAGCCTATCCCTAAGAAGACCTCTCTAACCGGTCAGATGAACCCTTCCCTAGGAGCACCCATTTCCCTCTGTTGTCACTGTGGTCTCCCCAGTGACTGGCTCCGCTATAAAAGACTGTAGATGTCTTAAATTGGCCAAGGTAAATGTCACTTCAGCATGGTAAGGTTTTTCCCAGTTTTAGAGGAACATTTATGTTTTAACAACACTAAAAATGTTAGTGGGGCTGTGATTCAGGCACTTTGACCTAGTTGTGTTATGGTGCTGATAGGGCTTTTGGAAATGCATGACTGTTCTAACTCCACAGTGGACTGTAGGGGCTATGAGAGTCAGCGTTGCTTTGACTGCCTTTCTGACACCAGTTCTGGCATCCAGGGTGAATTTCAGTAACTATCAGATTCATCAGAAAGGACAGGGAACACTCCCACACTACCACAGAAGATAGTCTGGATTTTTGGTCACTCATGGGAGCTGAGACATCAGTCTGAATCCTTTCAGGCAGAGGGGGAAGGTGACCCATGGTCTCCTACCTGCTTCTTTGACTTCCCACAATTACCAAAGAGTTTACCTTTGGTAAGACTGTCCAATTGCAATAAGATGTAAAAGGAGGAAATTATAAGTAAAAAGAGGTAATTCCCACTGCAAGTTGCATAAAGACTATTTTGGCAAGTGCACTAGGTGAAGAAAACTCCTTTCCCTTCAGGTAAGCAAGGCAAAACCATACCTAGTTTATGTATCCTGACTCAATATGTGATACTCTTCTACTGCTCAGCATCACAGGACTCAGGTGACTGTGGGGCCGCCCCAAATCAGAACTGTAAAGATCCTTAAGATATGTAATATTAAAGGACTTAAGGCTCCCATAAGCTTTATGCACCTCTAGGATTAGATGAGACCAAAGCAAAAAATTTGAGGATTTATACTTTGGACTTGGAGGCACATCACCATCACTATTCTCTACATTGCAGTAAGCTAAGATGAAAGAATATCACGTGGCTATTTGCAGTGCAGATGTTCTGGAGCTAAAAAGTTTGGAGCTGAACCCAATCTTCTTATCCTTTTATAAGGATGTTTCAATTAAGGGGTTGGATTCAAGCCTATCTCTGATTTATATGTATCTTACATAGCGATATATATATATAAAAAAAAAAATATATATATAAAAAACTATGTATTTCTGTTATTGGCAGCTTTCCTTCCAGGAGATTAACAACATCTGGCACTTACGTGCAGTTACAAATATACAGAGCTAATAAATATGTCATTTAGCCTAGCATAATATGTTTGAAATAAACCATCCCAAGAAGTATTTTTTAAAATATGGCAGCTGTCATATCTTTGTCTGAAGACAGGAGCCACTAGAGGCCACTATACACCTCAGGAAAATGAAGTTTCTTTCCCAGGGGAAAATCTTAAAATACATTCCACTTGTACGTAACTGACTTCACCTTTCTCATGAAATTTATTTGCAAAATTTGCARAGAAAGGGTTTTCTTGTAGTTAGGTTTTCCTTTCTATCTCATTCATTTCCAGTGGCACAGCTGYGTACACGGTCATGACAACAGACTGAAGGTTGCGAAACACTGGATGATGACCTCACTTCAGGAAAGGTGCTTTCTCTGTGAATTACTCCTGGATAAAATGAACTGTGTTCAACACTAGTTTCAAAAATTATGAAAATAGCAAAGTAGTCTGCTTTGTGTTTTCAAATAGATGCCTTTTGAGAGAAGACCATACAATTTTAACAAGGAATCATTTATGCCAAAGCTGTAATTGAAGTTATGATGCATTGCAATTACTTTCACTTGAGGTCTTTAGGATTTTCAAGGAAAATGTTCTGTTCAGTCACTCAGCTAACTACTTATAATACATACAATTTCTACAGGAATCACAGTAAAAATAACATTTAGAAAAGTTATCTTGTTTCTTTGGCAGAGGCTGCATATCCATAATTTTCCACCTACACCCCTTCTCTTTATCCACACATTAATCACAGTTGAATAGTAATTGACAATACAGAGCATCCTGTAAGACTGAGTCCTTTGTTAGTGTTAGAAACAGGAGAACCCTGAAATCCTGAGTGGAAAGAGTTTGTTTTAACGTAGACCATTTAGRTTTATAAGAGAGAGAGAGACACACACACAGCTAGTTGGATACTCAGGCAGATGTTCAGTCTATGTGTGTATTGATAATATGATTCCATTGGACCCAGCAAAACTGTCTGTATAGATTCCCACAATCTGGCCAGTAAGATTCGTGGTTACCTTCATATTTGTTTACGTGTTTCATGTGAGAAATTTAAAGTTATATTAGCAAATTTCTAATATAAGCTACTAGAATTCAGACTCCAACTAAAATCTTTTTTCTCTTTTTCCTGTTTCCATTTGGGATGTTCTGTACAGAACACTGGAGTTTCCATTCTCAAAGTGCTTACATTTAGGGCAAGTTCTTAGCCACAGTGGAAGGATTAAAAATACCAATTTATACCCATTAATATTTCTCAATTAAGATCATGTGGCATTCACTGGAGTCCTAATGAGACTCCTATTAAAACGAGGTTGAATCTTGCATTTTTACATTTCTTCCYTTTTATATGCAAAAATAGTTCTTTAGCTGAAAGCAGCTTTTCTTCCTTCTGGTTATTCCTTGATCTCTGTGTTCAACCAGCTGAAGAGCCTCTGCTGCTTTGCAGAMCCAAAGGCTTTGCAGACCTTCAGCTGCCATTGCCTTTCTAGACCAGCTGGGACACAAGGAAGAGTTTATTGAGAGGCTAATACGTAGTTACGCTCTGATTCACACTTGCGGTGCATATCGGTTTCAAATTGTGGGCTGCTCCTTTGACAGTGTGAGACAGTCAAAGAAGGTGTTAAATTTTGTTTCATATTTATTGTCTTTGTCTTCATTTGAGAACGATTTAAAGCATTAAGTTATTGCAAAATTTAAGCTCATATTGAAGCTCTTAGCCAGTGAGACTTTGTTAAGTCACGGATGATCTCTGTAATGCAGCATCCTCATGTTCATGGACTGTGCTCTTGCAGGTAAAATTCAATGGTCAAATATAATGAAAACAGACTGCCTCTAAGAAAAGTGGGTGATCCATGAGAGGGATAGAGATCAAATGTTGTTCCTGCACGTTCTTTATTTTCTGAAAAGTCAGAACCTCAGTGTAAGACGATAGCATAAGAATAAGAAGTATTAAACTGTTGCCAAGTGTAATACCCCAGGACAACTACAGACTGGTGAATTCTGGCATAAGATACTGATCAAGACATAAATCATAAGTGGGGGTAGCAGAAGCGTTTATGATTTATTACAGAGTAAACCCTGATCTTCAGTGGGATAGTACCATCTATCACAAATGGTGTCCTGGATTTTCAAAGGATCCTCTGGATATTAGGCGTCAACTTTTTGAGAGCATTCAGCAGGATTTGATGATTGTACTCCCTTAGGACCTAAACGTTGCTTGCATATTGGAAAGTGAATATACGTGAGGGAAAAGATGTGGGGAAAGAGCTCAGTATCAGTCATTCCATTCACACATGTGGAGCTGCATTCTCATTCCTTCGCTCTCAAACATACCGCTACTAGAAATTTTGCCGCTGAGTGTTTTCTCTAATTACCAAACCATAAATGATAATCAGCAACACATAACTGCCATGCTGGTGCCAAATTTCAAGCTGAGCAGTATCTCGCTGTCAAGAGGGTGCTGCCTTGTGCAACAATTATGACTCGTGTTTTATGTCTTCCTCAGAAGAAAAATGCTGTTAATTTATGGGCCTATTGGGAAGGGAATGTCAGTGGCTCCAAGACACAGTGGCCACTTCTAAAACTGGTTTTGTTTGCTTTTTGCTGGTGTTTTTATTTTCAGTGCAAATACCTTTGATCATAAATCCATACCCAACTTCTTTTTTTTTAATGGATTATATGATGTGTGTCAGAGTTCACCTTTTAAACAGTAGGGATGAAAAATGTTTTGTCTTCTCAGGGTTTACCTTTGGAAAATGTATTTTTAATTTTTGCTTCAAACAATTGCTTACTTGCACAGAGACATCATTTTCTGAGGCCTAAAATTATTACAGAATTTAGTGAAATTTCAGCAACAAGTTTTCTTCTGGAGGGGAGTCAGAAAGTTGAAAGATTTCATTTCTGGCCTCATAACATACCTAGTTTTTAGACCTCTTGAAGTGTTTCCATGCTTTATTTATAGTATTTCTGTTTAAAAATAATGAATCTATAATTTTAGACTGTTTTTGAAAAGTTTTAAAAAATCAAACCTAAATCTGAAGTTAAACTAAGTTAAGCTGACATTTTTGTTTGTTTGTTTTCCATTGTTYAAAGGAAAAAAAAACCCACATGGATTTCATATGATGTTAAAGTAGGAGTCCCTCCCACTCCCCAGTTAAGCAAATAACTGTAAGTTTACTCACTGCCATGGTTTAATTTATAACTTATCCAATGGCACCTTCCATCTCTTGTTTTTTTGACTTAGCTACCTGCAGACTGGTTTTTGAGGAGACCTCTCCTCAGGATATAATTTTTCAGTGAATCTTTTATTTCTCTTTCACATGAATGTATAACTTCTGTCAAAGTCAGCAGGACTTTTTTCTTTCTCTCCCCTTTACTTTCCAGCTCATTTACTTCCCTGTTGTTCTCCCTCTTCCTAGACTGACCCTTTAACTTACCTGTCTGCTTTTACCTCCTTCAGTTCTTCTGGACYGCCGTTACGTGTTTCTATCAGTTTTGCTCTTTCTTATTCCAACAGCTTGCGCAGATTTGGGGTAAGGATCAACGCATCATTTTGCATCTGTGCCCCCCGTAACTAACTCTTCGGCACAGTGTTTCACCGACTCCCCCCCTCCCCTCTCTGCCCCCTCCCTTCCCCCCACACTGTCGGGGCCGTTCCTGATGGGCCAGATGACCCCCCGACCCACGTGCAGCAAGCTGGAACTCCCTTTTTCACAATCCTAGCAAAACATTCCTCTGTTGTGATTCCCAGAGGAAGTGTATGAGTTCTAATAATGGAGGGAAGGGAGAAAAAGCTGCCAGTTGTTTCCACCTCTGGATATTTTGGTTGCAAGGAGGGGGGTTACTGTATTATTGGGAAAGGATGCAGTGCTATTCTGAGATCTCAAACCAGGAGGAGGGTAAACAATTTAATTTTTTATTTCCGTGTTTACAGATATGGGAGACGATGTGTCCCATTGGTCCTCCGGACTCAGAAACTGATTAACAAAATCTGCCCTCATTTGGGGGTTTAAGGTTGTACTTTGGACTGGAATAAAATGCACACTGACCTTCCTGAGGGTCAGTTACCTGTTTTGCTTGTGACCGCATCTCAAACATGGATGCAGGGTCCCTGCAGCGCGGGGGGCACGTTGCCACCGCTCCTCCCCGCTCGCAGGTTGCCTGCAGTCCGCCGGGATGCCTTTTCCCCATCAGAGGCAAGGAACCGTGCAACGCTGAGGGCCTCACCCTGCCGGCACCCCCCTGGCCCCAGCCCCGACCCCCACAGCCGGGCTGGGGCCACCTGCCCAGGGGCTGCCCCGGGCCCCCGGCTGCCCTGGAGGGGCTACAGGGCACGAGGGTCTTCTGCAGAGACCTGCGCTCCTCAGCCCCTCAGGAGGCCTCTGTATTCTGCCATTAATGAGCTCAGAGGACTGTTAACGAGCTGGTAACGCTGTTTCTAGGCCCATGTGGGTGGACATTTATAGCACTCAAAGCAAAAGAAAGCTGGGTAGCGAAGTTGCATGTGCTACAGGTAAGTGCTAGCAAGACTCCTTACTGTAACAATTAGACGTGGAGTTTCATCTCTGGTGCATTAACATGTATGACCATCACTTCCCAATTTTAGATAGGGGTGAGGCCCTGAAAGGTTACTGTTTTGCTTTATATTTTGTAGAGCAGATGAATCCGAGATGTAGATCAGCTGTGTCCTCCATTTGGGAAGGTGAAAAGTTCAGCATTTTTCTCTTTTTCCATTCAGCCCTGCGTAGGTCAAAATTTGATTTATCAGTTAGGTATCATTACGGAGAGCCTTGGAGCCAGGTTTATTCGATTGCTGTCAGAGCGGCACGCTGTTACTTACACCTCCTGCACTGGGAATGGCGTACCCCCCGCCAGAGAGCCTGCTGACAGAGGATGGGCAGCTGGCACCCATCAGGTACCCCCGTCACGTCCAAGCAGCCAGTAACACGACCTCTCCCAGGAGAAATAGGTACTGTAGTGTTGCTTGATTCAGGAGGCCAAGACTGCTTTGGCTGTTTCTGCACTAAAAAAGAAATAAATCGCGGGGTTCTTTCAAATGTCTGCAGGTCTCTGAGAAAGAAGTTATCAGATAGACAAAGAAAAGATTAAATATCCTAATGCAAAAAGCATGAAGGTAAGGCAGTGAGACAAAGTAACAAAGTAATGATCTTTTCTTTTGTTTTCTTTTTTTTCCCCTGTTATGCCCATCTGCATGGTTTTTCTTGATTCTAGACTCTTTTCTAGAAAAAGCCACCTGCAAATATATGTGACCACCAGAGGTTATAGTCATCGTGGCTATGATGATTGCTTACAGCATCTGCTTTACATTGATATGTAAGCTCATGTCAGAAAGAACCGTTTAAAATTAGCACTAAGATATTGTACATTTCAACAGCGTTGAATCAATAAAAATACAAAGGACAGAAGAAAAGAAACAGCACACTGACAAATRACAAATCCGTTCACCCATGTCTTAGTTCTTGACACCCCAAATTGAAAATGAAGGTTGCTGCTTTGAAGAGTGCTGAACTAATGAAATTCTACTGTTGAACACCATGTTCACATAACAAGCTGTTGAGATGGCATGATCTTGTTATCACTTGGGGAGAGAACTGTGATTCCTACCCATTTTAGCTGGCAAACAGGATGAATTATGTCAAGCTATGTATATTCATTAGTGCTGAAGGATTACATACATTTATACCGGACTGTTTATACCAGGTTAATACAATAGAGTGACATGAAACTTTCTTCCTCAATTAAGTAAGTTTGGTGTGTGGTTAGAGATTAAATAAAAAGGTGCTCCCAGCATTATTTTTGGTCTGGAGATGATTTTACGCTAATGAATTTTACACTTTGCATGTTGTACCTAATCAGTGTTTATTTTCCCTGGTTTATAGTAACATTTCCTATTAATGTATTTAACAGTATCAGTTACTAGCATTACGCAGAGGATGTGCATGTTACTTAAAGACTACACATACATGAATGCACACTACTCAAATGGGACCATGTTCTGCCTTAAACAATATTCAAGCAGGAAAATGCAGGTAGTGCACGGKGGAAGGAATTAGACCCTGAAATTCTCCATTTGATCCATGTATATAAAACATGGTACATGTGTATGATTGGCAAGGGCTGCAGTAATCCTAGACTTGTTGCCCTGGTTCTGACACCTCCGTGGTTATGAACTTAACATGTGGTATGTGCTTCATAAAACAATTCTGCCATTGTTAAGCTTCTTTGCACAGACAATGAACAAATTTATTGGACTATGCACACTGTGCATGAAAATTCAGTCTCTAAGGATTGCTTTTTGTTTGCCAGAACCTGAGCTATTTCCAGTACATTTGAGGACTTTCCACAATTGGAAAACATCTAACTGTGGGTGTGGGATAAACAGGGAGAGAAAAAAAAAAAGCCTATGACTGTTAAAATTTCCACTAATAGGATTGAAAGCTGGGAGTAAATGTGCCTGGGATGGCAAAAAGCATTTCATAGAACATTGCATATCCAGAATCAGCTATCCTTTTTTTACATGTAGCAGATTTGTGGCACATATGGGACAACATCCCTTTGTATGCATAACAGATATAAACCTACCTATCATAACAGGGGGAACACTTCAATAGATGTCATAAGCCTTGTTTCACAGTTAAAGTGTCAAGGGTTGTTGCTGTTTTCAGTTGCTGATATAACCTTACTGACTGCGTCTTTCAAAAGTTCTGCGATACTGCAATTCACTGTGCAAAAAGAGCRTTGAGAAAATAAGGGGATACAGAAAGCAAAGGAACACTGCATGACCTCCTGTTTTCAGGCTACACTTAGGAGGCATGAGCTACTGCTCTTACTTCATTTGATGTGGAAATGTCTTTATGGGTGAACTCTTCCAAATCAATGCAACTTCCTTTCTACTAATTTGCTATTTGGCTTCTGTAATTGTTCTCACAACAATAATGCAAAGTTCTCATACCTTCAATTTTTCTTTAGGAAAAGGATCATTATTCCAGTTTTACATATGGAGGAACAAACAGAAGGAAGTCCAAATGCCAGGTCAGTAGCATAACTAAGCAAAATATTGTTTTCATTGCAGTTGTGCAACCCCACTGATTTGATGAGAACAAATGAAAATTGTAAATCAAGAGGTAATGTGATTGTGCTCTTRTCTGGGGATTCAAATTCTTAAGAGGACTTTGTTTTAGGTCCCAGCTGATTGAATTTTAGGCACTAAAGGCTGAGATGGTAATGCAAGAAAAACATGATCTGCAGCCACCTAGCACAGAAGTCACCTGAAATCAATAAGCATCTTCCTCTTTGGCCTAAAAATTCCCTTGTAGCTATATTTCTGCTGCTGCAGTTACTCAGGACTGTCCCAGCCTCAGCACTCAGATGTCCACTTTCCCTCTGCTCCATACAGGGATCAGGGAGGCTGGCAGAGCCGCCCCGACCTTCTGTGCAGTGCCTGGCAGTTCAAGCACACAGTGAAGAAAGGGAAGCCTTGGGACCCGGTCCCTGACCCCAGTACTATTTCTATTCGCTTCTTTTCTGTTTCCAGCTCGTGCCTGGATTCTGTCTCTGTTCCCAGAACCACTCACACATTTTTATGTTGAATAGACATTGGAATAAAACAAACAATTTTTTCCRTTTTCTGACCCCCAGACTTAGATCCCAGTGGTTAGGCCTTCTTTCCTAGAAGAAGCAAAATGTGAATTTGTCACTTCTTTAGCTGAGGAGTGGATTGAATCCTGGCCCACCACTTTCTAAATAAGTGCTCTCACCAAGGGGCTGTTGTTAAGGGCAGAGGGCAACACTTCCTATTGCTTTAGCATCAGTATGTTAGAAAAGAGATCACTGGCTCTTTTAAATAATATTTTATAGGTGTCTGCACTCAAAGTTTCTAAATCCCTATTAGGCAGAATAGCCTCTCCCAGTCCCTGAGTCACACATTCAAACACTGGAGAAGGATGTGATTTCAGTCCTATCTTCTGCACAGTGTTTCTCAAGAGGTGTCCACTTTTGTTTGGTGGAGCTGCTATTATGAATCTTATCCCTCACGAATCCTCAAGGTTTAATTCTGGGTTGTCAGTTCAGAGCGGTGACAAGCCACCTAAAAGCCAGCGTCAGGCTGGTAGGAATGGGTAAGCCCTGAAGACTAATGCATCTAGGAAAAAGGTGGGCAGCCTGATCTGGGTAGGCAGAGAGAAAGTGACTCTCAAGTAAGAAGGGGCATAGAGAACTGAAGCTCTCCAGCATTGCTGCAGAGCCTTGGAAGAAGATCCCGGCAAGAACTAAAACATGCACATGAACAGTTAGATTTCATGACATGAAAGAGAGCCACAAAAAGTGTCTGTTTTATCTTGACTATTATCCCAGCATTATAGAAAAATAGGATTGGACAAGATTTGCAGAGCTTGTATGGTAGTTCTAATTTTTCCCTCTTATCCCTCAGAAGAATCTGTACAGATGCTTGTCTAATCTGCTTGTAAAGACATCTAGTAATTCAAACAATATAACCTCCTCACACATGTTATTCTTTTTATCTCTCCTTATTTCTAGGAATTTCTTCCTAGCGGCTAACCTGAATCTCTTTCTAGCTGAAATCCATGTCATCTTGCTTTTGTCCATGAACCCAGAAAACAGATTTTTTTCCTTTGCTGCTTTACAGAGTAATGTGAAACAGTTTTTACTTTCTTGGGGTCTATTATGATGTCCTCCCTCAGTTTTCTGTTCTCTAGTCAAAACAAGGCCATTTTCAATCTTTTTGCTCTAAATCAGTTTTTCTAACTCTCAGATCAGTCTCTTTTGTCTTCCTCAAGTGTTGTGTCTAAAACTGGACGCATTATTCTAGCTAAGGCTGTAGCAATGCTGAATTGACTGAAGAATTACTTAACATTTCTTATTTTTCTTTATATATCTCAATATGCTGTGTGCCTCTCCTACAACAGCATGATACAGTTGACTCATGTTAGCTCCACGTATGTGTCAAGATTCTTTCACAAGGAACTGTTAACAGCTTGTTTTACAGCTGTGTTTCTGCTGTTGATTATTCCTTCACGAGTGTAAAATCTTGCATTTGTTCTTATTGTGCCCCATTTTTTCAGACTGTTTCTCCAGTCTGTCAAAATAAATTCCCAATCCTGTCTTCTGGTTATTTGGTCATCCTACTATCTCTTCTAATAGTCTGTAAATTTTACAAGCCCTTCTTTTCCATCACCTAGGTTCCCAAAGAAATATTAAAGAGGACTAGAACCAGAAACAAACCATTTTCTATTATATATCCTTCTATTTTACTGGACTTGAAGTTATTGATATTTATTAATATTAAAATGACAAACTAGAATGATAGCTTGAAATCTAAAACTGAGGAGGCTTGAGGTATATTGCGTGCCCAGGAAAAAATTGAATCTCTGGAAGATCAGACTTCATTTGAAATTGCAGAAGCAGGGAGAGTTCTCTGAGGAATTCCTGTCTGACCCTAAATTAATGAGAACCATGTTAACTGTGGCACTTTGCCAGATTTAATTATCACAGATCAGATAGTAATTGGAATTAAAGATCCAAAACTACAGATAGGACTTCTGGAAGATGCACATGCAAAGTTTATGTCAGTCTGTATTAATCTGCAGAAATCACTTAAGAGAGGCTGAAAGTACAAGAAGGAAAGCAAGATGTGGGTACATGTAATGGTGCATTCACACACACCCCCTCCTGGGCTGCTTGTTGATCTCAGAAATTCCCGTGAAACCTTGGCCTTGGTGTACTGAGTCTGGCAGTTGAGCTCATCTTAACCATATCAGAAACTCTGCATAGCTGAGGCTGGGAACGTATTCCTACTGCTTGGCCCAGGTGTCATCTTATCTGAGTYGTAGCTCAAGTGGAACAACACTGAAACTTTGAGAATTTTTTACCACCTCGGACTGTAGCCAGGATGGAAATTTACAGATGACTAAAGCCAATCATCTTGCGAACCTATAAACAGTGGTCCTAAGTGAGACCCTTTGAGCTCTCCTGGACYGCAGCGGGCTGCGCCCAGCATCTCCCTCTGAGTGGGACGCCTCTCAGAGCTTGTGACCTCTCGAGTCTGCGATATTCGGAGGACTGACCCCCATCGTACAATGGGACCTGGGCTGAAACTCTTCACTCCTCGAGGCTCAACCCTTGCCTGTTGAGAAATGCCGACACATTTTACATGAATATTTCTTCACTGAACTCAAAGGGAATTTTTAACAGGTATACCTTTTGTACGTTAATATAGATATATTTCTATCTGTTCGTGTGTGTGAACTGATAATAAGCATAATCTGTAATTAAGTCACTGTCGTGATTGTAGTAGACTCTACTAACTTACTTTGTAAATATTAAATTAGTTAATGATTAAGTGCTGCTAAAATCTTATGATCTATACTTCATCCATGTAGTAAGTAACAGAGTGAACCTTGCCATCGAACTCTGTTAAGTCGCGCTTTTATAAATTACTATTAAAATCACTTTCTGCTAATACCTTTGACAGTGATTCTTTAAGCGGCCTCTAAACCACTCATTCGTGACAGTACACCAGGCAATTGAGCAGACAGGCAGCTGRAAAACAGATTCTATAGAGTAGAAATACTGAGATCAAACAGCAAGAAGTCACAAAAACAAAGTGCACAAGAGATGGGAACATGCAGGCTCAAATGATGTCCAGAATTTGGAAAACACTGTAAGAACACTGAGAAATGTAACCACTTTAGAAAAATTAGAAAAAAGCCAGATTAAGAGAAGCAGAAGCAGGAAAACAGAGTAAAGAGGTGAGTGGAGTATGACAGTGCAGAACACAGCAAAGAAAAACTGCAAAGAAACCCTGAGTGGCATTCAACTCATCTTTCTTCAGTAGTCTAAAAAGTGAATTATATCTTCTAAGCTAGATGCCTAGGCTCCCTCTGCAATCAGTGGTAAGAAATAGACATCTCCATGTGAACCTCATGAGGTTCAACGAGCCCAAGTGCAAGGTCCTGCACCTGGGTCGGGGCAACCCCTGGTGTCAACACAGGCTGGGCAATGAAGGGAATGAAGGGATTGAGAGCAGCCCTGCCGAGAAGGACTTGGGGGTACTGGTGGATGAAAAGCTGGACTGGATGAGCCAGTAATGTGCACTCGCAGCCCAGAAGGCCAACCGTATCCTGGGCTGCATCCAAAGCAGCGTGGCCAGCAGGTCGAGGGAGGTGATTCTGCCCCTCTGCTCCACTCTGGTGAGACTCCACCTGGAGTTCTGCATCCAGCTCTGGAACCCTCAGCACAAGAAAGACATGGACCTGTTGGAGCAGATCCAGAGGAGGGCCACAAAAATGATCAGGGGGATGGAACGCCTTTCCTATGAAGAACGGCTGAGAGAGTTGGGGTTGTTCAGCCTGGAGAAGAGAAGGCTCCAGGGAGACCTTATTGCAGCCTTTCAGTACTTAAAGGGGGCTTATAAGAAAGATGGGGACAAACTTTTTAGCAGGGCCTGTTGCGACAGGACAAGGGGGAATGGTTTTAAACTAAAAGAGGGTAGATTTAGCCTAGATATAAGGAAGAAATTTTTTTACGTTGAGGGTGGTGAAACACTGGAACAGGTTGCCCAGMGAGGTGGTAGATGCCCCATCCCTGGAAACGTTCAAAATCAGGTGGGACAGGGCTCTGAGCAACCTGATCTAGTTGAAGATGTCCCTGCCTATGGCAGGGGGTTGGACTAGATGACCTTTAAAGGTCCCTTCCAATCCAAACTATTCTATGATTCTACAAAGAAGGAGGTTAAATAACCTGGCATCCTGGGACATAGGCAATTAGGGGACAGGGTGCTGTGGACCTGAGTAAAATCATATATAAAATGGAGAAGATGCATAAGTAACAATCATTCTTGTTAGCAGTTGTCAAATAATAACAGAATTTGGTAACCAGTGCAGAAAGGGATGAGAAATGCAACTGTTTGTCAACATTTAAATTCGGGAGCAGCAGAAGTGTAAAACAAGTCATAAATGTGCTGCTGCACTGTCCAGAGGAAGCTGCAAATGACGGTCAGAGATGTCTAGTCCTGCCTACAGCTCAGAGAAGAAGATAACTGCAAGCAGGGAGGACAAGAATTGCACAGTAAGTATCATAAGTATCAAGCTTGTTCACTCTTCTTGAAGCATTTAGCATTTATCCCAGTTGGAAATGTCATAAAGTACAAAATGGAGCTTTGATCAAATCCACTGTGGTTGTGCTGGTATCCAGAGACTCGAAAGAGCAACAGTAAGCGAAACAAACTTACAAGTGTTTTGGGGGATCAATAGGAGTGTGCAGCCCCCCAGGAGCTTATGCAAGTTGCTATTCGTAATTACATGATTTTCAGTTATGAGGGAAGTTATAGGATATACATAACCCTTAACACTTCCACAGGCAGGAGGTGGATAAACTGAGGATAGAAAGCATGTATCAGCCCAAGAAGTGAGATCGAGAAGATTGGTCCCATTGTAAAATACTGTTCCTACTTGAAGCCTTGCTTAAACTTTCCTTCTTTTAGGATCTCAAATGACATATTGGCCATTTACATAAATAAACTATACTCTTTATTTTGGCACACCCTTCAATGTTCAGCTGACAAGCACCTCAATCTAGCTGAAATTTGAGCTAAAGAGTTGAACTACTGAGTCAGCACCTTATGTTTGTCCAAATTAAGGATAATTTCAGTATTAGACAACATAAAATCCATCTAAAATGTCAACTAAGCTAAAGGCCTGTTAAGTTCTGGGTCCACCAAGACTGTTAATGATGCTATGGAAATTACCACATTTCATTCTGTGAGCTACCTTTCCACTTAATACCAATATACCTCAGTTTTCATCACATGTGGAGGGTTTCGCCTCCCTGTAGGTGAAGTTAGGCTGCTTATTTTTAAAAGTGGGAAATATTTGTTCAGTTCCAATGTACTATTCTGGTGATTTCCTTTCTAAAATACCAAATGAGTCAAAACAAATACAAGAAAATCAGTGGGATATTCTACTAGGCTAATAAAAAGCAATTCACTTGGAAACAGTTGGCTGGCTGTTACTTGCCATGTCTTAATTGAGGAGGTGTAGGCAGGCTGAAGCAGAGAAAAATCCTCAGAGATCTTTCCATTGTTCGATGGATGAAGCCAGTATAGTTGACACAATGTCTTCATGGAGATGAAGGTAACAGTCATTTTTGAATCATACATGAAAACATGTAAAACTTTGAAGCAGTTGTATTTCATATATATAGGATTTATGTATATACATGGTCTGGAACTTGACTTTTAATAATGAGGTGTTGAGCCACCACAACATGATCAGTGCAATTATTAATGCTGCTCTGTCTAAAAATATTTCCATTATTTATTTGGATGTTTAACAAAAGAAACACATCGGAGACACTCTACTATTGGAAAATGAAAGGCAGTTTAGCTTTATGTTTATTTTTAAAATGCTTTTTAGTAAGAGGTATTGTGGACTCTGCTGGACAGGCTTAGGGAAAAGATGTTGAAGAAAAAGTTAAATTGTATGAAATTTAGCAGGAGCTGTGAATGAAGAGTGAAAAGAGGATGTAGATTAATTCTGCCCTAAAATGCCCTGTGATGATGAGAAAATACAGTTTGCTCAAGGGTTTCACAGCTCTCTCATATAAATCCCTGAATAAGCATATGGGAGAATCAGTGGCATGATCAGGCTTTGTGCAATGCCACTGGTCACGCAGCCAAAATCTGTTTTATTGTTGCATGGTGGGTCATATTATCCAATGGGAATATATGGAGTACTCTTGTTTTTTACTGTTACTACATATCCAGATTAGCTTAATGTCTTSGAAAACAATCGCAAGCTAAATTGCGAACTGTATAAAGGAGTAAAACGTACTGTTTACTGACCTTAGTTTGGCACTATGTTGCCATTTTATCAGTCTTGACTACCATTTCACATCAGGACCACAACATTGGCCAAGAAAAACAGTGTTTGATTATCTATTCTATGGGAGCATTAACACCCAATTTCACTGGATATTCATTGTCTACCAATGAATTCAAGTGGTAACCATGTGTTAAATGTTAATGAGTATCATATAATTTACTCATCTTGATTATTATAGCTTTCACTCAGCTATGATGGAAAAAGTGTTTTTTTCTTGTGGGGGCAGGGCTCGTAAAATGTGTTGTGCGTTTGTGGTATTACACTAGAGCCTGAAATGGAAAATATTCATCCACTTGGGCATCTTTACTCACTTAAACAGCTTTATGATTATAGTACTGTGATAGAAAAGGCCTTGAAATGCTTAAGTAATCAAGCTATTCTGTAACTGCTGTGTTTCTTTTCCAGGGTAATACACAGACTGCAAAGACAGTCTTCTTCAGAGGATGCCTGAGGAAAGAGTTTGTAACCTGGTCACTAAATGTGTCCTAGAACTAAAAAACATAAATTAAATACAACATTGGACCTACAGGACTTGAAGGCACATGCAAGTATTTGTTGAAGAGTTGTGGCATTACAAAGGGTTATTACACTTAATCACAATAGCTCTTTTGTCAGAAAATATAACTAACTTTAAAATGACCACCTTTATTTTGGTTGAATAGTGGAAAAGCTGATTGGAGAAAAAAATCTACAAAACCAACTGAAGGGAAGTGACCTTGTTTCCTTGGAACCTGGACTAAAACAACTGAAACTTTATAGAACTTACATGGAAAAGATTGCATAATAAGTAGAAATCTGTTTGCTGTAATTTGTCTCTGAAAACATCTGGTCTTTTTTGTTAAATGTGATTAGCGGTACTTGAATCAAATTCAAGTACTTCATCGAATTATCATTAAGTTGGTGGCAATAATACTAATTATATGTATGAAGTAAGACTGATTTTCTTCAGTAGTATTTATCCTCAATATTTAGTGTTTGTCATCCTTATAATCAAAGAAGAGAGTGGTGCATCAGCATGGTTAAATCAAGCCTGCCATAGGTATATATGCTCTAGTTATCCCACACGGGAGCTGTTTGGGGATTYAGGATTCATCCTTCTGGACCACTAATAACCTTTGTTACTGAAGCCTCTTAGGCCATTCAGTCATAGCAGTGTCTTGCAATCTGCTGAGGAATAGTCGCTACCTTGTGGACAAATGTCTGTGAAATAATGTTCAGTCTCATAATGTTCCAGTCTACAATTGCAGGGTAAAAGCTTTAACATGGGGGGAGAATGAGATCACGTAGGGACCACACGCATTTTGCTTGCTTGCCTTTGTAGAAATGAGAGATGACTTCTCCATCCGCAGTTTCTCAAAGCTGACTTGGAGGTCATTTCCACTCATCTCTCCCTTCCAGATGCTGTTTTATGCATAATATTTCTTTTCATCAAACGGAAATGTAGTCCAAAGCCTATCATAAAACTAGCAAATCAGTCCTGTTCAGTGTGGCTCATCATCAGCCTGTAAGTGTTTGTGTATAGGAATTTCTTTTTTCTTCTTGGCAGTCTTAAACCCAATGAAACAGGAGCCTGAAGGGTTTAACCAACTCATCTGCAGCTTGCAAGTGACTGCTAATATCAGTTACAGGGCTACCAGATGATTTTCTGCATAAYACGTTGGAAATGGGATATGCACATCAGCCTTACAAAGAAGTGGAATAGGGTTCTCCAAAACTTTATTCTGGCATCACAGCCCACAGCTATCTCAGAAGCATCAGAAACCGTATGGGAAAGGCCTCACAGAACTCTGCAGGCTAAGCTTGCACACTTAGCTTTGATTAGATCAGTGAAACTACACAGAAGCTGAACCTTTGCACTTGATGAGGTATATCTGTCACATGCCCAAAAGATGTTGACAAGTGATCGGCAGTCCGGCTTCTCTCCTTTCAGCTTTTGATAACAGCTGCACTGTTCAGTTTCAGAGACAACCTTGGTAACCAGAGTCCTGCAGGAAAGTAAATGCATTCTCTCAGTCAGGAGGTGCCATTTGCTTTGCAGATTTCTAAAAGGATTGCATATGTGCCAGGTTCCCAGGCCAGGCATCTTTCACAGGTACATAAGCTCATCGGTGCTCAGATCTCATGAACTATTTGGTTTTCGCCAATCTCATCTACGTTTGCAAGCTCAGAAATGATCAGGCTCCTCAAGAAGGCTACAGGTCAACAATCATGTTTATTCTGAAGAGATATGACAAATTTTAGGTCTAGSACTACCTTATGCTTTTGAGATCTGTGACTGGTCTTTGCATTTGGCCAGACCCAGACTGGCCCATGCACCAGATTGAATCAATACTGCTACATTCGTATGGTGTTCATCAGCTTAAGCCTGAAAATCATTTGTGCTGATCTTTATTTTGACATTGCCTGATCTGAACTTGTAGCAAATCTTGTTATAAACCGCTTACCTGAGGTCTGATCAGCGCACACTGAGTGGCTGGGTTTTGTTTATCCTGTGAAGGTGGTGATATACATCAAGTAAAAGACAGTCCTACACATGAAGTGCTATTATGCAGCAAAATATATAAACAATGTAAGAAATAAGATAAGAATGTGTAAGTAGGGACAAAGAAAAAATTATAAGATGCTTTGATACATATTTTTCAAATAAAAATGAAGAAAAAAAGGCAAATTGTTAATCACAGTGAGCAAAAATAAGCTTTGAACTGTTGTCAAAAGGCATTGAATTTATCTGTGTCTGATAATTTTTTTTCAGGAGATGAATACTGTGGGTTTGGTTTTTATGTAATATTCATGTGCAGTTAATGTTTTTCTAGCAGCTCACASCTAAACAGCAAGTTGGCCTCTTAATCAAAAAAAAACCCTAATTAGCCACACAGGTATTCTACTTTCCACTGTAATAAGGGCATCACAGATATCACATGGTATTGCTCAAGAGTTTATCTTAATTAGCATTGCTGAAAAGTATAACCAAAGGCCTGGGTTGTGTTTCATTTTTTTCCTGTTACTTTCTACTTACTTTTTAAACATCATTCCAGTTTGTATAAGTGGTGAAGAAATTACCTCCTTCACTTCAAGAGGAATACTGAAACTCAATTTATTTTTTACACAAGTCAAGTGTATTTACTGTTCTGCAAAATTAAATTATTTAGGTAACAATATTTTAGAATTATAAATTACTTGCAGATACATTTCTATGTCAAAATGAATCATTACTCCATCTGAGAATATTGAAATTGTACTTAAACAATTCTAAGATAAAGTTATACACTGCAATATAGTCAAAGATAATATTGAATTATGACAGCAATTTGTACTTGTGTTCTATTTTCATCCTTTCACCTTCACAATGTTACAAGAAATGTCAAAAAAGGGGAAAATACTTTCAAGGAATACTTTTCCATTAATGGCAAGACATGTTGGATTAGATCCTACGGCAAAATTTTTATCCTGTGAAATGTTCAGTAGTTAAAGAGCAAAAACACATGGTAACTTCTGAGGATTCATAGAACGATAGAGTTCAAGGTCAAAAAGCACTGTTTGTGGTCACTAAATACAATGTCTCCATCATTGAAACTAAGACTAATAACATCTTTTGGGAGTAATGAATATTGCAGATAGAATTATGTTTTAATGAAGAAAATATTGAGTATTTCACAGAAAAAACAGGGATTAAAACATTTAGTTTTGATTAAATTGTTTTGTGGAGGGTAATACAAGAAAAGCAAAAAACATGGTTATTGTTCACATATATTCATATTTTGCCTAATTTTATTTACGTACTTATTCAAAGGTAACTAAGATCCAGTGTAACAATTTTGCCATTGACTTCTTCAGGTTTACATCAAGTTATTAGATAGTCTAGGTATTTAGTTTCTTAGTTATTTTTTTAAAACTATTTCCCAAAACCCTTCACCCAGAAATCTGCATAGCCAGCTGAGCCGAGGCCTGGTATGTGCTATGTTATGATACAGATCTGTGTCAAAGCAACCACACTGGCGATTTGCAGGCACTGTGTTTCAATGTTGACTTGGTTACTGTGTGTTGACTCATGTCTCAATTCCTCAAAGCCTTATATGGTCAAATAATACTTCATGTGAACCACTAAAAAATAAGTGTTGCCATACTTTGCTGAAGACATGGAGCAATGAAAAAAAATTCATTCTTCCTTCATTCTTCCCTCATCTTTCCTCATTATTCCCTCATCTCCCACTAGGTGCTGAAAAAACTRTACTACAGAGGTGCAGCTTTTTGTTGAAAGAAAAAAAAGTTATCTTTGGTGGAACTACACCAGATAATCCAGGAGAAGATGCTATAAGCCAGCAATACTTAGAAGAGAGAAAACTTCAGTTCCAGGCCAGGACTGACAGAGCTTATTTAATCCTGGCAGCTGAACTGTCTAAGAGGAAGATCTCAAACTTAAAGTAGGACACTGAGAACTGACATGCAACTTGCATAGCGTGTTATGAAATCATGTAGAAGAAATATTCACAATGGGTTATTGTGCCAGTAACAGTTTGGTTGTGGACAGTTGACACAGATGAGAAAAAAAATCACCATTTCACAAATGTGTCAAATTCCATTTTGCTCCCTTTCCAAGCATCTCTAAAGACTGCATATCAATATGCAGTTAAAATTTAAAAAACAAAGTTGTGCAATTTTTTGGCCTTATTTTGTATACAGATTATAAACAAAGAGGGGGTTTGAGATCTTTATATACCCTTACACTATGGGAGAGCTCAGAACTCAATCCTGATCTTCTAAGTCTGTACCTGAAATGCACTACAGTCTTTCCTGTTCTGCATCCTGGGACACTGCCACTCCTTGACAGCTAAGTGGCCAGAATAGAAGGAGGGAGAGATAGAAGTACTTGTGCCCTGATTCACAGAAGTGTTTTGAAATCTAACTGGGATTTAGACACCCATCTGAAGTGAATGAAAGATCATGGTGCCTGAATACCATCAGCTCCCCACTGCCTGTGGGCAATAAATTTTGGTTCCAGATAATCTATGCCTTATGTCCATGGTGGCTAGCCAAAGTCTATCAAGATTGATCATATCAGGCATAATGGCTTTTTCATGTGGCCACACTGCCATTGAATCCCAAAAGCAGTATAGCCAAGGCAGTGCAGCACTGAAACAAATCTACTGAGCTTTGCTGAGCCTCTGCCAGCCCACGTAAAACCAGACTTCACTTTAGTGTGGGCACAGGACAGAAAGAGCTGAGCTTAGTTCTGGTGGACCTAACTCAGAYCCAGAGCAGTGGTGTTACTCAGACTGTCCCACTTCATCTTGGTTTAGGAAGAGCAGGCAGCAGTATGCAGAGACCTAACCTGTGCTTGCATGGTGAGGCGCTGTGCTCCACGGACCCCCGGCAGTCCCGACTCCTGAGTCCAGATTCTGACCATGTGCTGACAACTATGTGTCAGGAGGTGATCTTGCTGTGCACTATCCCTCTATGTTCCCCTGGCTCCTTGGTACAGATGTCTAATTATGCAGGAAAAAACCCTGCTCCCTGAGAGCCCTGCTTTAGGTGCCCAGGGACCCAGAACACAGGGGCTGTGCAGGCAAACCCTTTGTGGATCTGGGAATGGGCAACTTGGCGCTGCACAGTCTGCAATTTGCCACGTGTCTGAACTACTGAGATAAGGAAATTAAATTTAAAATTGTCTCAGGGAGATAGTCCATCCTCTGCGTGAGGAGAGGTACTGGAAAATAATAATCAGTGAAAAACTTTTTTTTCATGAGGGACAGACATGTTATGAACAACTCCTTCCAAAGCAGTAAGAGGAAACTCTCCATCTAGCTATCATATGCAAACAGGCATTTTTAAATCATGCTTTTAAGCAGAAATAGGAGCGCTCTATAAAGCTCAGATCCAGTTTTTTCCAAATAGAGAGAGGTAGTAGTGCTCCAGTTCGGAACCATCCCTACCTCTTCCATATGATTTCTGCATATTAGAATAATTTATCAAACTCTGTGGAGAAAGAAGTTTGAGTCTGTTTTTCTTCATTTGGCTTGGGAGTGTTTTTCAGATGGTGATCAAAACAAACCATATCCTGCCCCTGTGGAAAATACATTTATACTCAAGATATGCAAAACAGGATATGACAAAATTCTGGAGGAAAAGTACAGCACTGCTGATACATGAGGTTCTGGTATAAATCATTCCTCAGCTCTGGGATTCATGTTGGAAACTGCTCAGATAAATGATTTGATGCTTCTGAACTCTAAAGGAATAAATAGAAAGGAGAACAAAAAGACACTGATTTACAGTGAAAATGAAGTCATGTATTTACACTGAAGGAGTCAAGTCCTCATCAGGGTCTGTAATTGCAATGTATAATCTACTTCGGGTTTATATCCAGCAAGTGACAGAATTATGATATAGTTATTTCATCAGAGTTTTCCAGTTTGGTCATGTGCTAAAACTTCTTAGTTAATGAGCTACGACACTGGTTTGCCTTTTTTTTTTTTTTTACTTTAGCTGCTGTTTGCTAACTTCTACTGTTTCTTTGCCTATACTTTGAAGTTCATTCATGCATGGTCTTTTTGTTAAAGTAACTTACAAGAACAGCATTTTTGTCAAGACCAAATCTAAACAGGTGGCATAGGTGTATAAAAATAAAGCATTATTCAAATGGGACATAAACTACTTCTGACACAAGCATCTATGTGATCTTGATCTATTTTTTAATACAAATTTTATGTGGGTGCTCCATAGTTCCTGTTACGCTTTTGCCTATAGCTCTGTGCTATAGGCAAGAGCTATATAAAAGCAATAATAAAACCAGCTTTTCACCTTCTCTTAAATAAAGCTTTTCACACTAGACAGAACTTGGAGGATGTACTTGTTGCTAAGTAAAAGTGACTAATATTGTCAAAAGGATTTCCCATTGAGGAATTAATGATGTTCATAATCAGCGGAAGACATATATCTCACCCACCTTGTGTACGCTATGACATCATTGCAGATGCCATTACTTCCAACGGTGCTTTTTCCGTACAGTAGGCATCTTGTCAAAGTTTAATCTAATGAGTAAAACCTAATGTTCCTGTCTTGCAGCAGAGAAGGGCTAACCCCAATGAAAAACATAAGTAGGTCCTAAGGGTTATGCAGTTTCATGACTAACGTTTTAACTGCTTGGTCCTGGAATTGTACCTGAAAATTAGTTAAGTATTTAGGTTCCATGAATGGCACTTGAGATGTGAGTGGGGCAATCTGAAGAGCTCCGTTCCTGTTGAGGGCTAGTCAAGAGGGGCTGTTGAACGCTGAATGCTCCTGAACTTCTGTCACTGCAGGCACCTCTTCTGGTGTGGTGCAGGTTGGAACCACCTACTGAGAGTGGATGCTTCCATCTGTTATGCTTGAATTATTAAATAAGGCTGACATCCTTTTTAAATACAACTGTTGTAGTAGAAAATGGGTGCACTAAATAAGTCTGCAAGAAGCTTGCTTATTCACCTTCATTTCCTGTTTTTRCTTCATCCATTCCAACCTCAATTTTCCATCTCCCAGAAAAATCCCCTTAAAAAAAACATAGGTAAAGACTCAGGCCTCAAGATTTATCACACTGTAGCAACTTATTTTCTGGATTCTGGTAAGTATTAAGTTGAATATGGGTGCTAAAATGCTTAGAGCCATTCGTACTTTGATCAGAAGAAAAACTTTAACTAAAGTGCCTGAAGACCTGTTTTAGGCTCCAGCATTCCTAGGCAAATCAATCATTTAGTACAAGATCTTAACAAGAGTCAAACTTCTTTCATTCCGGCAGAATGCGGAATAGTGATGATTAAACATAAAATGGATATATTACATAGATACATATACATAAGAAAACTTATAAAACATAAGAAATAAGAAGCAAACAACATCTATTAATCAAATAAGTTATAAATGCTTGCCTAGCTATATAGTCACAGTTTATGAAGTTCTAAAATCTATAGTGCCTAATGATTTCAAGTACTGCAAGACAAGCGCGAGAATCTTGAGTACAGTTTTTAACAAAGAAACTATGTCAGTATCAAGAATTGCCAAAGGCAGCTGTTCCAGATGTTCAGATTCTAGGACAGAAGAGATGCTTTTACGGATGCCTCAGTGTTTCCTTCTGTCTTTGTATGGATGTGTGTTTGGGTGGTAAAGGAAAGCTGCCTCAGATCTTTCTATTTTCTTTTCTTTCACAAGATGTTAGACACATTTTCTCCCATGATCTTTGCAGCTTTTATTGACACAAGCATCTCAAAACGTGCTGAGAGAGCAGCAAGCAGCAACAGAGTTAATTTACCCATAGAAATGACTTCATCTCTAACACAGACTCTTCCATATGCTCTTCTTTAATATATTAAATCCTATCCAAGACATCGTAGAGCAACAGTGGCAACAAGGTTACTAAATCCAACATGTTGGACTAAGGTGGAGGGAAACTTGTACATGAAGAATGACCTTGCAGACACAAAGAAAGATCCCACACAGTGGGATCAGTAGATTGTGAAACTGCATAACTTCATTATTCCTTTGTCACAAGCACATGATAACAACTGTCAGTCAGCTGTAAGCCCCTTGCACCTGAGGGTTCTCAAAACTTTTTTTCCACCAGCTTCATCAGTTTACATTTAGGAAAACTGAGCTGAAGTGAGGCTAAGTGAACTTTCCAGATCACACTTTTGAAGTATATATTCCCATCTTTCTCCACAGAACACACTCAGATCCAGTGTTTCTTCTTTTCTTGGGTTTGCCTTTATCAGTAATTCACATATTAATAAACCCAAAGAAAGTCCATTATATTTCCAATTTATTTTCCAGTTTATTTTCCAAACCTGTTTGCTGTTACCTTCTTTCATTTACTTGAGCTCCTTTTGTATTACAGGGAGGTGACAAACCCTTTCACAATCCATAAAGCAAAAGGAGAAACTGAATGATCCAGCCTGACTTCGTGCTTATAAGAGAGTAAATAGGTAGACAGAGAGAGAGAGGTAGACAGATATGTAGAAGAAGGAAGGGTGGGAGGAAAGGTGGAAGGAAGGGAGGAAGGGAGGAAGGGAGAAAGGAAGGAAAGAGGGAAGGAGGGAAGGAAGGAAGGAAAAAATGTTAGTTGTGGATGTTATTACAGATACAGTACACAGATACAATATATAATATAATTTCATTTTTAAACAGACTTTCTTTATATTCATCTAGAGAACTTGCTCTTGACATAAGTAGCAAATATATCTTCATAAGACCAATGTTAAAGTTTGTCTTCAGTTTTATTAAACAGAAGTCTTATGCCAGTTTTCAGCATTCTGGCAGTGGTTACAGTCAAACAGTGAGTCAATAACAGAATAAAACCATGCTGCAGAAAACTGGCAGACACTGGACAGTATTTCCTACTTTTTTTTTAAGATATATTTTATCTTTATGTCAGTGAGGAAAATATGAGGAGTGTTATTTTAGTCCTTGTTTTTAACCTTCCTTTCTTTTGCAAAACTAAAAGAAAATCATTACCTCCTATAAGTATTCATATTCCAACGTTAAAGGACAGACTGAAACAAGGTGACCAATTAGCGTGACATTTAAAATGACTTATGCTCAGTTTAGGATTGTTAATTTAAGCTTGTAATCATAATTGGTGATCAAATAGAGAAAAAATCTGTTGTTTTGAAACTTTAGTTCCCTCTCCGTTTAGCACATTCATCTTCACACCTTTCCATTTCTGACTCCTGATTCCAGGTTTATTCTCCTCAAGCAGAGACATCCTGGCACTGTCCTACCCTCCTGTCCCAGCTCTCTCTGCTTTAACTTTTTCCCTCCAACTGTCCCAGTCTCCCCAGATCATCTTAGCTCTTCACACGTACCTCCATGGAGGCTCACGGACTTCCCATGGAGGCTCTGTAGTTACCAATTGAAGACTCCAGCCAGAAATGTCCTGTGTGGATGAAAATGGATGAAAGCCTTAGTGTAGAAAGCACAATGCAATAGGGACAGCCCAACAGGGTGGTCTCTCCATCACCACAACATTTTCTAAATCCTCAAAGAACTTGATCCTTATTTTGAGAAAAATGTAATAACCAGATCATTTTAAATTGGCAACTAGAAAACGAGTAACTGTAAAAAGCCTTAATGCAACTCACAGCTGGAAGTCTCAGAATCACTTTTTGTTTTTCAGGTGTGCATATGCTTCCTTAATGGTTTCAGTCTGCAATGGAAAATACCAGTAAAGCCACTAAGGTTTTTATTCAGTGGAAAATGCATCTTCCTGTGAATCTATCCAGGTTAGTTCAGTTTTCTGTGACCTTGTGAACATTTTGCAGATCTTGAATCTGGTATGACCAAGGGGTTTGTATTAAATCGTGATATGTTGACAGCCTCCATCCTTCTGCCTCTTGCTTCTTCTGATTGAGAGGGGAGCAAATGGAGAGGGTAGAAATGGGAGGGGAAAGACRGAGTCTTTCATCCTTTTCCTCAGATGCTGCTGGTTGTTGTCAGGGTGTAGGCTAGCTGAACCTCCAACCTGATACACAGCCCCAGTACATTTCAGAAGCAGGTTAGAGTGTGGACAATCATACAGTTACCCAGCTTGGGAGAGTAGAGTGGTGATGGGCATTGTGGCACTCTAAATCATCAGCAACAACAGCCAGGTTATCGGATTAGAGCTGTTGTAGGATCCCTCTATCACAACTGCACCAAGGTTTTTAATGAGTCAACCAAATCTGTAGCTCAGTGTAATCCCAGTCCCTTAAAGTCAGTGGAAAAAAATCTCATCAGCTTCTCTGGATTTGCATCAGGCTTGCAGTGCTAAGTTTACTGAGTGCTGACTGCATCTTTGTCATTTGGCAGCTATTTTCAGCAAAACCAAAAACTGAGCTTGTGGAATAGAACCACGGTGGTCTCCTCAAAAAAGACAYGAGGCATGAATACTATGTCTTTCCGAAATGTGGCATGCACTTTTGAGATATTAATGTGTCCCACTGCTATCACTTTGTGAAACAGGAAAGTTGTAGTCCTATTTGCAGAAAAATATATAATTTCGATAGAATTTTCAGAAAAAAATACATCATTTGAAATTTAATTTATCTTCATGGCAGAACACGTTCATCAACAGAATCCTTCAGGTTTGTGTGAAGAGACTCACAGCACTGGTTTAGCAGAGGGATGGCACATAATACAGCCATGACTTGTTTATCATTTTCAGATTCATACACCATTTAAAAGCTTACTGAATTTTCTGATTTCTATGTTGTCATCAGGTATATTTTCAGTGTGCTGTACATTTTCAGTCTGCAGCACCATGCCTCAGACTTGATCTGTTCAACCTGATCTATTACTTTGTTGTTCTTTTAAAGTATTTTCTTTTTTTATTAATGAATATTTGAATTATTTGTCCATTTGTATGTTATCACATGAATTCTGTTTCTGCCTAGTTCTAGATATTAAGCACTACATTTATGACTGCTGCCAATAGTTTGATTTTATGACAGGCGGCAYTGAAGTTAACAGCTTATACATTCTCATTTGCATGCCATATGTAGATATTTCTACTCAGTTCTCCACACATATCTGATGGTAATTAGAGGGTAAAGAATACATTAAAAAGTGTGTTACATGTATTTAGTTCTTTCTGTTGATGAAATGTGTGCAAACAGTTTGCTGCATTTTCAGATTCATTATTCATTATTTGTAGTTATTCACCAAATATCTTCTGATAATTCTTTCTATCTTCTGTAATGTTGTTGAGAGTATTCATTAGTCAAAAGCAAGCTGGCTTGACAGGGTGCATAAACAGTAATATTTCTCTTAAGTTAAAAAGTATATTTCATTACATTTTGCTCTGAATATCTGAAATTTTGCATATTTTCATTTTTTAAAAATACGCAATATTTGAAATATACAATACATGTTTAACATTCAGTTTTTGAGTGAATTAATGTGTTTCAGTTTATTTACCAGTTAGCTGGATTTCTAGACTTAGAATCATAGAATCATAGAATAGTTCGGGTTGGAAGGGACCTTTAAAGGTCATCTAGTCCAACCCCCTGCCATAGGCAGGGACATCTTCAACTAGATCAGGTTGCTCAGAGCCCCATCCAACCTGATTTTGAACGTTTCCAGGGATGGGGCATCTACCAYCTCTCTGGGCAACCTGTTCCAGTGTTTCACCACCCTCAGCGTAAAAAATTTCTTCCTTATATCTAGGCTAAATCTACCCTCTTTTAGTTTAAARYYRTTACCCCTTGTCCTGTYGCAACAGGCCCTGCTAAAAAGTTTGTCCCCATCTTTTTTATAAGCCCCCTTTAAGTACTGAAAGGCTGCAGTAAGGTCTCCCCGGAGCCTTCTCTTCTCCAGGCTGAACAACCCCAACTCTCTCAGCCGTTCTTCATAGGAAAGGCGTTCCATCCCCCTGATCATTTTTGTGGCCCTCCTCTGGATCTGCTCCAACAGGTCCATGTCTTTCTTGTGCTGAGGGTTCCAGAGCTGGATGCAGAACTCCAGGTGGAGTCTCACCAGAGTGGAGCAGAGGGGCAGAATCACCTCCCTCGACCTGCTGGCCACGCTGCTTTGGATGCAGCCCAGGATACGGTTGGCCTTCTGGGCTGCGAGTGCACATTACTGGCTCATGTCCAGCTTTTCATCCACCAGTACCCCCAAGTCCTTCTCGGCAGGGCTGCTCTCAATCCCTTCATCGCCCAGCCTGTATTGATACCAGGGGTTGCCCTGACCCAGGTGCAGGACCTTGCACTTGGCCTTGTTGAACCTCATGAGGTTCACATGGGCCCACTTCTAGAGCTTGTCCAGGTTCTTGYGTTAGTTTTGGGTTTATTTTATATATAAGCAAAAGGATTTCTGCAGAAAACATCAGCCATTGGGTAGAGCTGATGTGTTTAGTAATTGCACTCTGTACAGCTGGCAAAAGTTCAGCTGGAAGAGGCGGGCTAGATTCTTTACATCTCACCAAGGATGCCAAGGTTTCTGATTGTTGTGCCTTAGGATCCCTTTCAGATCAGTAACCTGCAGGGCCTTAGAGCTTTATTCTCAGTTTTGTCCTCCTAAATATTCTGGTACATAGTGATCACTGTTAAAAGGTAACAGTATTAGATCCCTCTTTATCCCTTACAAGCTCCTTTCTCAAGCACTTATTAGCTTGTTGTTTTCCTATTGAAATCTCACTTTCTCAATGAAAAGCCCCTTAGAAGAGCTCTCATTCAAAATAAGATAAGAACACAACAGGTGGGAATCTCTAATTGGAACAAAAATAGGACTGTAACACCCTGGGAGGTCCCCGCTGTGAGCAGAACGAGTCCCAGATGGAGTAAGGGCCACTTCAGAAACCTAGTTTATCCTACCATATCCTTTGGTAGGATATCGTCTAGATTATTCTAAGTGATGTGGCGGATTCTCCAAGACCTGAGGTCACAGTTTGCTGCCTTTCTGGAAAATCAGCTGTAGTCAAACACATGTTGCTGTCCTCAAAAGAAGAGAAAGCAGGCAATACACGAAGCCCTCAAAGGAAGTCATACCAAGCAATTTAATGTTCTGTTCTGACTTTATGTGAATCTATAAAAGTGGCCCAAAAACTAATAGTGGTCTAATTACATTTTTGCCTATAGGTCTGAGCACTCATTAATATCTGAATTGGTATCTTTCAGTTTCTGCGCACCTCTCTGGAGCTGGTTAGCTAAACACTGAAATACGTTGTTCTTTTGTGTCCAGGCCTACAGATTCTCCATTAATTTTGTCTTTCTGTAACAGAAATCCTATTGCTACTCTGATTTTTCTAACRTAAGATTATTGTTGTTGTTGTCGTCATTATTATTATTACTATTATTAAATAAATTATTTCAGTGCTCATCTGTAAGTAATTACAATAATTATAGCTACTGAATTAACACTGTTTAAAAATGAAAACAGGAAAAAACAACCCTAGCAAAGTGCAGTTTTGGGTCTATGCCTAGATAATCACTAATTCTGCCAAGAAAAGATGGAGTATTTTGTTTCCAACACAGTAGAGGCTAAGCCAACAATTATATAAGGTAACTTCATTTTTATGGTGAAGGCATTTGAAGCAGTGTCTATTTCAAAAGAACAGAATGAGAGTTTACTAGACACTTAACAGGAGAATAAAGCAGGAGATTCTAGGCAAAATATTCCTCTCAGAGCTTCATGATAGGTCTCAGCTGCAGCTTTCCACTATGTCTGTAATTTCACACCGGAAATATTGGGCCTGAAAGGAGAGCAAAATAATGCAGCTGAGACGCAGTTTATGACAGTGAAGGAGAATTTTTGCCCTAAGATTTAATGTCTTTTTTACATTAACCTTTAAAATGCACAGCACTTTTAAGGTTTCTGAAATTTTCACATTTCTCCCTAAAGCCAAATATATTGTTAAATACTGCTTGCCTTAAAACATATATATAGACGCTCTGCAACAGTGGACATTTCTGGAAAATTTTTGTCTAAATAACTTTTCACTCGAGAATTATTCCAACAAAACTAACATTTTTCAACAACAACAACAACAAAATCATTCTGGTGACACTGTGTTTTAAAGATCAGTGAAATATTTTTCTGTTGTCAGTATGTCTCCTTTAGATGTTTTCAGAAACACCTTTAATGTTTGTTTTAAAACTGATGTTCAGAACTCTGTTTTGACTGAATACTTGAAAACACCATATTGAATTTACAAATGAAAATGCTTGTCCCATAGAGTATTCTTCTAAGCATTTTGCTTCAGAATGTGTTTATATTAAAATGCACTTTTTTTCCTCTTTTCTTTTTTTTTTTCTTTTTTTTCCACTTTGGTTACAGAGAAATAACATTTGGGAAGTTTTAATAGGCAAGGAATTAATTTTCTAATAAAGGCTGAATTTTCTGTCAGTTAGCAAATCATTGCCTCAAGTAAATCATCATATAAAAGGAGGCTGCTTTCCTGAACACATACAAACATGCACTTTGGAAAAAAAAAACCACAAAACATTGGAACATAAAGACATTAATTGTCTTCCAAATGTTCAAATAGTGCACATCTGGTTTAGGGAGATGAAAGTTAGAAAAGTTTGGAGCAAACTTCACTCATCTGATTTTGTATACTTGTTGCATTCTTCATACAATTCTTCATGCATAATTCATATAATTCCAAAATATTAGAATGAAATTTCTGCAAATATGGATGTATTTCCATGATAATAAAATCTGATTCTAAAAGAGAACAAATCTGGGGCAGCACACGTATCATAAAACCACAGCTGAAATATTGCTCTGGTTTCTGCAGTTGTAGACATATGTCTAAGATCAACCTTATAGTTATATGGATCCTTATGAGCACACAGATGTTGGCAGTCACTGATGTGTTGCACACTTGTATTTTTCTGAGGATTTTCAAAGGTTGCTAGCAGAATTTTATGATTAATGATTATTCTGCTGGGCATTAGCCAGGCCTGAGAGAAACGAAGATAAGATAATAGACAGGATATTTGAGCTTTTTGCCTGTCAAATTAAATGACTTAAGCATGCAAACAGAGAGAGTTTTACTTGTATATTGGGAATCTAGGAGCTTTCTTGTTGTTGTTATCGTCCAAAAGTTGCAAAACTAAGTTATAAGTAGTTCCCACAATTATAAAACAGCTAAAGCTCCAAAAAAGATAGATTCTACAGGTGTAGGCTGCCATTATGGTCATTAGAGATGCAGTCAATATCACCCTGGAGCCTAGAGAGAAACTAACCTCATCCTGTCATTCCAGGCACACACCTAATCCAACACCTACTGCGTAGACATCTAACGCTGGGTGAAATGAATCCCACCCTGGATGTTGCTTAGGTTACATTCATTCTGCTTGACTCCGAACTGGCATTTGAGTCCATTTTTCCTTGTGTGATTTCAAGGCTTTGTTCATGGGTCCTACAAGAAGGAGTAACTGTGCCCAAGCATGAACCCAAAGAGTATTTAATTGCATCGCAGTCATCCCTGCGTGTACCATCAACTCCTTGCAAAGATACTGTTTCGTAGACTGTTACTGCCAGACCGTCATCTCAGGCAGCCTGAGCTTGGGTTCCTGCAAACCCGTGTAGCCCTCATGCCTAAGCTGAGGGATGTTGCAAGTGGTAATGCAGGTGGAAAGAGCTGACGGACTTCCTAGGGCTTGAGCTCGCTCTTTGGTATAGTCTCACTTTGCTGCATACGTGAATTCTATAGCGAGGACTGAGAGTCATTGACATTGAAACTCATCCTAGTTATTTCAGGATACATAAATTGCTTTCTGGAGTTATCGGTCTTTCTCTGTTGAAGCATGTGTGATGTGAGCTTAGATTAGCTGCCTAATATTTAGGCAGTGTGTAATGAATACTAGAGTACATGCAGAAGAGAAATGGGAAGCATGGCAACACTCTGTAAAGCTCTGTGGTTTATCTTCAAATTCATACTCTGCAGAAATGATAGAGGGTCTATCTTGTAGTTTCTATGGCATGCAGGCTAGTCACATAAGGTGTCTTTCAGTTAGCTGGTGTGAGCACTGTTGGCTCTCCAGGAGATTTCATGAGTTTCTACTCCAGCAGTCACCTTGTGTTTTTGGTGAGATTAGCACTAAGTTATGAACCGGCATAGACACAGTACTAAAAACATCATGTGCTGGCTTCATTTTGTCTGTGCTAGTTGCAATTTACCTTTGGGGAAGTCATCTGGCAGTTAGGTTGTGTTCACTGCAGGGCATGGGGACAGAACAACTTCATTAAAATCACACTTTGTACTACTTCTGTATTATTTACCATTAGTTTCCAAAACAGCAATGATGAAGCCTAATAAAGGCAGTTTTATAACAGAAGGGTTTTTTTTGTTTTTGTTGAAATTCCAGAGGAAATAAGTGAACATCAACTTCTTTGAACTTTTTTATGGCATTCCAGAATGGGATTGCACCAAGTTGCCACTTCCTTATTAAACTGATGCATGTAATTTGGCCAGCACAGATGTCAAATAAATAAATAAATTGTGCTTATTATCTATTTGTCAAAAAGTATGTGACTTTCCTAATATATCTTTTTGTGGCAAATTGCCTCCAACCACAGCTCTCATCTTAATGGTTAGATTTCACCAAAATGTGATTTTATCCCTCTACCTGACTTTCKATACATTAAAAAGTATGCATTTTCTCCATTTTCACTTTTAGTATTTGGCTCTTAGCTACTCTTTCAGAAATGCTTTAATTTTTCTTTTTCCTTTTATTTGGTGCTGATTTACACATACATGTGAAAGCCATTCTTGAACTTCTGACTCATGCCCAAAGGCTGCATCTTCAGTGAATAACAGACACAAATATGAATAAGGGGGGAAAAAAGCTTCTTCCTTACAGTAAAATATGACTGGTCAACAACCCCTAATTCCCAGTCACCAGTTATTGACCCCATTTCTAGGAAAGGTTCCATCAAGCTACTCAGATGCTTGGCTTGAGCCATTAGCTAAATCTTCAGCAGTGTGGATGATCTTCTCTTTGGACACATTGAAGTCAAAGCTCTGACAGATTAATTCCAGAGTTCACTACTGTTCCTAACCTCTGGTTAACAGTGTATAAAACAATCAGCATCATTAGAAATCTATAGATGCTCACATTACTATGCTCTGCTTAGATAACACAACAATAAAAAGCTGCTTGGGGTTTTTATTTCCAACACAATAGCAACCTCATCACAAGTTTGCTACCATAGCACAGAAGCAAAAAGAAAGCTAGTCATAACACAGATGTTCCATAAAGTTTTTCCTGTATGTAAAATAATACTTCCTCACTTCTTTTTTTTACCTGTTACCTTTAGAAGTCTTTGTTTTCTTTGTAAGTCATATCAGACCCAAGTGATCTTTGCTTCCTCAACTCTGTCAGTGTGTAGATAGTTCTTAAAGGTACTGTATGCCAGGAAGATTGTCTCAGCAACTAGAAAGCATATAAAGACATTTATTTCTCTTTGCCCTTCATAGACATCTTGAACTTTTCCTTCGTAGCTCAATATTATGGGAGGAGTAGGGACAGTCAGAATATGATGCATGCATGCCCACATGCACAAGGGGAAGAGACGTTCTACATATTTCGGTTTTTCTGCTGCCATGCCTTCACAAACTGGCACTTATCATGTCTGCAGAGGCAGAAATTGAAAATGTTGCCACCCATCATGTCTCTCAATAAACTTTAGATGCGTATTTTAAACCATTCACATTCTTTCTATTAAAATCTCTATTGTACTAAGTTATGAATAAATTTTGTAAGCAAATCTGTTACTGTGAGACTGCACACACAGAAGAATGAAGTCTTTTGTGTCTAAGTTGACAGTTCATGACCAGTTTGTATGAACTTAAGTTATTTAAAGTGTGGCAGACATTTTTCTTTATGCCTGAATTCTTGATGGCAAAATTAAACAATTTTTCCCTTTCTCGAGTAAAGTTCATTTAGTTTCAGAAAGTATTTAGAGGGGTCTTTAGTTGAATAGTGAAAGTAATTCCACTTAGAGAACTTGCAATCCATGCAGATTTAGTGAGACTTTGTTTCCTTTTCAGGATTTGATTTTTCATGCTAGCCTGGATACTTACAATGTCCTGTCTCATTTCTGTAAAAATAGGGGATTTCCATCTATTCTGAGTGTATTAAGAGTGTGGCTGATAATATGCCTTCAATGCATGCAAGCTTCAAAGACTGTAAGACCTATCACATCATCAAAATGTGATACAATATCAAGAATTGAATAACCTGTCAGCAGTCATTGAGCATGTACAACATGAATGCAAACCGTTTATTCTGCAACTGCAAAATGAAATGCTGTTAGTAGCTTCAAAGCATCTTTTAATTTCTAGTGTTTATTTTCCACAGTGAAAGCGAGCAGAAAATATCCAAGGCACAGTGTCATTTTGGAGAGCTGATAGTGATACAAGTCAGCTTCATCAGAAATCAACAGAAAAATAATTAATTTTAAATACAGGCTTTTTTTTTTTTTTTTTAAGTTAACACAGACAGGATACTTCAATGTTTCACACATCGAGAAACAATTCCATTCATTGTGTTCATCCTGTGGTGAATGGTCAGGCTTCTCCTTGCTAGTTCTCTGTGAAGCAATGATTGTTTCTGTAAATGTGGTCTAGTTTCAGCTGGATAAATCTTATAGGATATCAATAATTATATCAATTAGTCTTGCCTTTTACCTGAGATGCTTTTCAATGGTAAATCACAAATAATTTGACAAATTGTTTTCAAACACAAAATATAGATATTCTTTTCTTATAATTACTCATCCATGTTATTCACAGGGAGTTAGTTTGATTTTCATTATTCAGAAGAAGATTCAAAAATTCTGCATCAAATACTGTAAGAAAGACACACTAAGAAATTTAGTAACTGTAGAATTTGGTGTGTGTGAGTGCTATGTGTATGCAGGCAGGTGGATGCATACACCTATCTCTGTGATTAGTCAGGTAATAGTTTTGTTTTCTGTTTGGAACAGGTATATTTCATACAGAATATTATGCCACAGCATGATACTAAACCTCCCAAAATGACTGTGGGAAACTGTAAGAAAATTGGAAATCAAACAGAACTAGACTATTTTATAGTATTTTATACCTTGTTCCATCTTTTTTTGCATAAGAGAGCATTGCATTTGGCAAGCCAGCCTGGAAACAAAGTTTAAAAATAGCTAGGCTTTCTTCCTCAGAGAAGACAGAAAGAATAGGCAGACTTGACTATCTGAACTATCTATCAGAATCTGAATTTAAATTTTTTTATTAACTTTTTTTCTGTATGGAAATAATGCTTATATGATCAGTATATGGATGTATCTGTGCATAGTTCCTTTTTTCTTATTATTGTTTATTCTTTGAATTTATCGGTCCATTTCAGTCACATTAAACCAACTCTTTAGACAGTAAGAACATTTCTGGATTAAATTTCTGTCTGCACAGAAAGAACAGACTGTATCTGAACCATAATGGAACCACACTACTGGCACTTAAAATCAAGAAGGTCATCAGTGTGCTTTAAAGTGGGAAGGAGAATAAAAACGGCAGATGCAGAAAAGCATATGGTTTGGAAATTTCGTGAGTGGTAGACAATGCTGTTGCACCAGGATAAAATAAACAGGAAAGAAAGAGCAGGCCATGCTGATGTTAGATTAGCTATCTGTTACAGAGCACATAGAATCAAATCAAATGAAAAAACTAACCATCTAAGTAGTTAACATGAATCTGTACTGATTGAAATTCCAGGGCTAACTAGGAAAACTACAGATTAAGTTCATGTTTATCAGCTACACATACACAGTGGAACAATGGCTGCAACACAGAGAGATTAAAAGCACTGAAACCAGAAAACACTATGGTAACCCATGCGGACTGGGAAAATACCATATGTAGCTGCAATATAAAGAACAAACTCCTCGACATCTTCAATGACTGCTTTATACACTACCTGGCCTGCATCCCATTTGAAAAGATGCAAACATTTAACTGCTTTTTAGTAGCACCCACGATCTTGTTCAAAATCCTACAGCTGAAGAGGCTGCTGTTACCTTGATTCAACAGCAACCATTACATTGATTCAACAATCCAGAAGGCCAAAAAATTTAATGAATTTGTGCTTAGTAGCAAGAAGGTGATTGACATAAAAATAAGAAAACTTGTAAAAAGAGGCTAAAAAAAGCAGCTGAGAGAATTAAATGTTTGCAAGGTATACGGACACAATTAAGGATATCATGCTAGAACCAGGAGGTCAAAATATACCAAGTGATACAGTCCTGAGAAAGAGCAAAAGGAAGCTGGCAGGACTAAACAACAGAGTAAGGAAAGAAGGTTCTTAGAAGTAAAAAGGCATTGTTTTGGAAGCTGAAGTCCTGTCAAACTGTAGAAAACAGAAAGGCTCATAAACTTGGGTAGATGAAATATGAAAATACAATAAAGCAGGCTAAAAAAAGATTGTAAGGAACAACTAGTAAAAGGAACAAAAAATTATAATGAATCTTCAAACACTGGAGGAGCCAGAAGTCTGCCAGAGAACTGTTGATGACCAGGAGACAAATTCATACACAAACTCTCATTCTCCTACATTCTTTTTGCTATTGTTTGTCGCCTCTGTACAATGTGGTTAAACTGGCATTTTAGCCAAAGTTTTCATCTGCATGAGAAAGACAACTGTGCTTTTATAATACGAGTGGCAGAGATTTGATTGCAGTGAGGAGTGACTGGGTTACCATTTCTTGACATAAAATGCAGTTATTGGCAATGAGCTGAGATTGAATTACTGATTAGTTTTTGCTGAATCACAAAATTTTTTTTTTTTTTTTAATGTATCGAAGCTTCATTCTAGTTTTTTCAAAACTGATCTTTCCTCCTGGAAGATGTACTCAATATTAGATCTAAATTCACAATGCTCTTTCTGTATTTGTTGAACATTGAGAGGGAGTACTATAAACTGGTGGAGATAAAGAATATTTGCTCACTCATTATTAACTCTACTCAGSGACATGTTTCTTCTTCCAGTCTTATGACTTATTCTTCCCTCCCATTCTCCCTTTCTCCCTTCCTACAGAAAAGCAATATAAGTTAAAATAATATGAATTTATCACTGCTACATTCCTACAAATGGTTTAACTGTTCAACTGACATTGATTAATATGGAGCTTGAGGTAAATAATTTTTAAAAAATATGAAACAGACTGCCCTAGGGAAACTAGCATGCCTATATTTCTGACATAACTACAAAAGAAAGTACTTACGCCTAGCATAATTTGTTTAAGAAATCTTTGTCTGTGGTCATATATAACTTAAACCAAACCAATAGATGTTCTCCTCCCCCTTGTGATGCGATCTAGTAAATGTGAGGGTCAGTGATTTGGGGGCAATGCCTGATCCACCCTTGAGTTACTATACTGAGGGCAGATTTGCCAAAATCTTGCAAGAACCAGCATTTGATATCATGTGAATCTATAGGGCAGATYGCATATTGGATATCAATGCTGGTGAGGGAAGATCTATTGCTTTGCTTTCTTCTAAAAGCTGATGTTCCATTTCCTTGACTAAAAGCCCTTAAATAGGAGACTGACTTGCCTCAGCTTTTTACAACATTGATGGGAAAGCTGAGAGAGCTATCACGCTGCTGTTTTATGATTTATTCGTGTTCGACATTCTTCTGTGACCGCAGGCTAACTTTTGTTTACATTTCTTAGAAATTTGACGTTATACCAACACACGTCACTCATTTGTCATATCAATATTCTTTTTCCATTTGCTTTGGTTATAAAGCTGAAATTAAATCAGTATGGACCTCCTGTATGTTTTTTCTTTGACATAATTGCCACATACTTCTTTCTGTGTTTTATTCTCATAATGCTTCTCAATATTTCTTATAATGCTCAACGTTCCTCCTCTTAGCATACTATTCTGGCCTCAACAGAAAGGTGAGGAGGTAACTATCCCAAATAACTAAAATTTGGTGGTGAAGATACCCTGTGGCATACATAAAACTGATGGTTCTGTCTCTGGTTTGAGTTCAAGGATGCCAAAGAAGACCTCCTGCATCTCAGATTCTTGTGTCTATCACTGAGCTATTTGCTGTTCTAAGGAGGACTTCAAAGGATTTTCAAGCAAAAAAACTCAGAGATCCTTGGGCTTATTGAAATGTAGACCATGAGGATGTTTTCAAGTCCCCAAAGCTTTCACTACATTTCTAGATGCAAAAGGAAAAATTTCAGGAGCAGCTGTGTGAAGTCCATTCCAGCAACAGCTGGCTTATGGAAGGAATAGGCACCTAAAAATGGCTGTCTCGCTCACTTGAGTAAGTATACTCCCTTGGTATGTTTTAATGTTAAAGTTTCATTTAGCAAAGTCAAATAAGATGCTTGGTCAAGCTGTAACAGAAATTCTTGAATTTAAAACAGTCACTAGTGAAGCAGTAGGCAGTTCAGAAGCAAGGTGCACTCATGAAAGCCAGAACCATTGTCTGTTTCTGGCAGACAACATGTTCACCCTTTTTGTCTCCATTGTCACTATCATGGGATAAGCAAGTCGAGTTTTGCCTTGTAGTTTTAGAAGAAAATAATTTGTGAGAACAATTTAACTTTTCTGATTTCATGAGGGTCAAAGATCTTCACAGGTTTTCTGGGAAGCCCAAGAGAGTAGAAGGTACTAGAAATAACAGCTGGGTACGAAGTAGGAAGAGAAAATACACACTATCCATGGTATGAATACAGTTTAATGTAACTATTTGGGGATGTAGTGTTAATATCTCATGGCAAAGACTCTGAAAATTCTTTGTTTAAATGTTTATGTAGGGATGATCAGTAAGTCCTGTGGTGTGTAGATTGTCCCATTTTTCATTCTTTTCTAAGGTGCATATGAATTGTCCACAATGGTGTTCACGCAACACCTAGCCCATCAGATGTAAAGCTGACAGTTTCTTGATGTCCTTTCAACACCAACTGACCAAGACAGAGTGAATCAATTCTCTGTTCGTTATTCAAACAGCAACTGTGGAAAAAAAAACCAACAACAGTCAAGTATGATCAGTTTTCATGGTCTGTGTTCAGAAATATTTTATTACCTCAAAATATTGTTCTTATTGCCAAAACTAGAAATGAATTACTGTAAAAATATTTTAGGATGAGCAGGATTAATATTTCTTCTTTGGGAATAATTTCTTCCAGACTTATTATATTTTTTACTTGAATAAACAAGGATTGCATTGATTTAACGGCATTGATTTAATATACTTGGAGTGCAGAAGACGAAAACAAAATTAGTATTGTACCTAAGCATTATCAAAACTGCTTCATGGCTTGTAAATTGAGCACAGGTATAACACCCTTAACTATAGTTTTATTACCTTTATTATATCAGGAGTTAGCAGCTTGGGGAAAATTTGTATTTTTCTCCATTAACTTCTCAAGTGAAATAGATTCCACTTTCCTCAGAAGACAAGACCAATAAAACGCAGCCTTTGTTCTAAGAAAAGGAGTGCATGAAAAACTAATATTGGGGTACAAAGCATTAGTCCATGGTAAGGTTGTGAAATAACCATTCCTCAAACCAAAGGGTGATCACCTGCATTTACTTTTTCAGAAATAACTGCATCCCATCAGATAGCATTTATGAACAAAATGTGGATGAGAAGCTAATCATTGAATAGTTATTTACCGTACTGAAAAAACCCTCCACATTTCTGAGCTACATTTTTCCAGGTCTTGGTCTAGGTACACCGTTCACCTTGACTCTAGCTCACCACGAGACCTAGGTGCAATTAAGAGCTCATACTTAATGTTTTAGATTTCATAGGAATGAAAACTGCGAGAGTGGTCCAGTCTAGGAGCCATGGGGCACTCCAAGGAGCTTCCAGTGTCCTGTAGCACACTCCAATATGTACATTTCAAGACAAACTTGACAGTGCAGTGCCACTGGCAAAAGAATCTTTGTGGAGTTACCATTTAATCGTAGTGTTTCTAACTCCTAACTCCATCTGGGTGTCATGGACTAACTGACTGTGATCTTGTGTCTCTGCTTCTGAAGTGGGAGAAACATATTTAAGGTGTCCTTGTTACCATCCAAAACTCCTTTGCATTTATGGCAAGTGAGTAGCACAGAGCAYGACACCTGAACCGTTCCATTCCTGACAGAGTTATACAGGCAAAATCAGCAGTCTAACCTACCACATAAGGAAAAAATGTTAAGTCTACAACCCACTGCCATGTGGGTTCAGAACCTTCCTTTTTAAGTTAGTTCATCAAAGTTTCGGTAAATTGTTATAGTACATTGTCAAATTAATTACAATGTAGTCTGGCTGAAGAGAATCCTGAAATTTCTTTTCCTTGCCACCCATCACTTCTTGCAATCATTTCATCATGTACATCTCATGAATTATTTCACAACGCAGGTCTCCCTCCAGCGCTGGCCCACTCTGTCATAATATCTGTTTTGAGAAATTGCTGCTGTCTTCCTATAATTACTACAGTGACTTTTTTCCCCTTCTACAAAAATTCTTTGGCTGAGTTGCAAGGTTCTTACTCTAGAAGAGACACATGCATAATTTAAAAGAGAAACAGTGTTACAGAACAATCCCAGGTTCATTTCAATCACGACATAAAAAAGTCAGTCAAGAAAATAGAATTTTGCACATATTTTTGTGGATGTAAATGGCCCTGAGACAGTGAACAATCAAAACTGAAGCCTCCATTCTAGATACTTACAGCCTGTTCTATGTACCAAACATTATTCTTGAGTTTTCTATCGAAAGAGGTCAGGAAATAGAAAAAGACCCACTTTTTGCCATTTTTTATTATTATCTTGTATCTTCACCATGTGGAAAGATGAAGTAATTTAATATGGCTACTTTTTATCAGCTTGCTGGAGAACTGGTTTCCGTCAAGGCCATACCTTTTTTGCTTTTTGGGGAAAGATGTTGGGACTTTCAGGAGATGAGACAGGTTATGGCAGATGCTGTAAGAGATCCAAAAGAAATGGAAACCATATAGTTAATAATATTTTTATGCCATGAAATTCTTATGTATACCTTCCAGCCCACATTTATTTTCTATGTAATTCCAAATGAATGTTTTTAACATCACTTTCTGGCATGGTGGGGGGAGTAAATCTGTCAATATAAAATGAGCACAAATGAAACCAATTTCCCTGTAGAGGACTTATTGTTTATACTTCTAGTGGGTGTTATATCCCTTCGTCTTAAAAGGCACCATTATTTTTTCCATGTCTATTTATTTTAGTAAAAATCAGAAAAAAAAATCTGTTTTACTGTCTGCCAATGTGGCCCAAATCTAGCACTGCCAAGGATTTCTCCCAGTGATTTTTAAGATTAAAAACTTTTTCTTCATTGCTTATATCATGGTTTAACCCCAGTGGGCAGCTCAGCACCACCCAGCTGCTCACTCACTCCTCTTGGTGGGATGGGGGAGAGAATCAGAAGAGTAAAACTGAGAAAACTCGTGGGTTGAGATAAAGACAGTTTAACAGGGAAAGCAAAAGCCACACACGCAAGCAAAGCAAAACAAGGAATTCATTCACTACTTCCCATCGGCAGGCAGGTGTTCAGCCATCTCCAGGAAAGCAGGGCTCCATCACGCATAACAGTTACTTGGGAAGACAAACGCCATCACTACAAACATCCTCCCCCTCCTTATTCTTCCCCTAGATTTATATGCTGAGCATGATGTCATATGGTATGGAACATCCCTTTGGTCAGTTGGGGTCAGCTGTCCCAACTGTGTCCCCTCCCAACTCCTTGTGCACCCCCAGCCTACTCGCTGGTGGGGTGGTGTGAGAGGCAGAAAAGGCCTTGACGCTGTGTCAGCAATGCTCAGCAATAATGAAAACATCCCTGTGTTAACAACACTGTTTTGGTCACAAATCCAAAACACAGCACCATATGAGCTACTATGAAGAAAATTAACTCTACCCCAGCCAAAACCAGCACAGCTTGTTATGACCTTCAGGTTCATTGTCTGTTTCCAATGCTCCCTGTTTGGCACAATATTTCTTAGTCAAATGCTTCCTTCTAAAACAATGAAAATCCCAACCCAATAGTTCCTGACCCTTAGTATCAGCTCTTTTGTGTAAACAGAGAAGATTGAACCTAAATAAAGGGACACGGGAGGGTTAAGAATGTTATTCACATTATATCAGAAATAAAGCAGACTTGTGTTCTACAGTGAGAGATTTATCATATAGGTATACTCATATACCTATGACAGATATGCTCTTATACAGAAGAGAGATATACGCATATATGGAAGAAGGAATAACGATCTACATATTGTGCTAAAACATATCCTTTGCCCAAGTATCTCCAACAATGACTCACTGTTACGATGCAAAATTGCTTCAGCATTCATATGTCAGTTATATGTCTACTAATAGGAAAAAAAAATACATTCAGACAAAAAGTTTTTCATTTCCACATTTCTCTTCTGTCCTTCTGTGAATGCAGCCAATGCTTGATTTTTCCGTTGTTTTTTTTTTTTTTTTCCCTAGTGAAAAGTTGATTTAGGTCCAGTTTAAATTAGGGGTGGCAAAGTAGCTTGAACAGTTAGCAGTTCCAGCAGCCAGCCTGCCTGCCTGGTGAGTTTTTGCTGAGCTGAAGTATTCTGCTTTGAAAAATAATTTATTCATTGTCATAGCATTCATTGTCAACACGTGTGACTGCTCTATTCGTCAGCTGGGAGATTCCCTTTTACTCTGTGTTACAAGGTACCAGGTGYCCTTGATGGTCTCTTCTATATAAATATCAGAATTAAAATAAATYTGTTTCTCAGGTAATTATAATGACATAAAAACTTTTGAATACAAAGTATTAAAAGTGATTCTGTTTTATACCTCTGGGCTTGCAAATTACCCTAAGACACCATTAAAAATATTACATGAGAAGTTTAAAAGATGGCAAGAGAGGCAGAAAAATATTGGTGTGAGTTTGAAGGAAAACGGAGTCAGAGGCTTTAAAGGGGTAAAACTTCACTGGCTTAATACAGAGGTAATATATAAAGTGCTCCCATATGGGAACGATCTGCCTCAGCTACACTGTAGGAGTAAAGACAGGCTGCCACCTCACCTACAACCTTATCTTCCCCAAACCGAGCAGAATCTTGGCATCCTGCAGGACATGGAAGCAGCAGGAAAATGCAAGCAGAAGATCTGTGCTAGACCTGTCATTTCATTCAGTGGGTCTAGTTTTCACTTGCCTCACATATTTCAATATTGTAGTCAACCACTCTTTTCTGTAATTATAGATTTTATGGTTTGTATTTACAGGCTTATGAAGAGGAGTGATAAAAGACCTTTAAGCTGATTGCACACTGTGCGGAGACTGAAAGTATTCCTCAATGATTATATTGACTGACTTTATGACCCCTTTGTGCTGCCAAAACCTCATAAAAAAGCACATAATGTGAAGTGGAATACATCATTGCATAGGTGTAAATGGCTACACAAGATGCAAGGAAAGCAGAATCAAACCAGTTGTACCTAATAAACACTTTCAGCCCAGGAACTGTTGCAGACTCTCATGTAAATACTTAACATGTGGTTCTGCTCTAAAAAGTGACTATAAAATGCATTGTGGGTTTTTATGGTATTTCAGTGATACCATATTAAATTTGCCCAGCTTATACGTAAAAAGCATTTTTTCTAATAGACATGTTAGCAAACTCCATGCAAATGTTCAGACCCAATTTTCTTTTCTTCTAATGCACTGCAAGAGTAAAGATTATCCAGACTCAGCTTTACCTAGCTGATGATACCTTTGCAAACTTACAGATTTTACTTCTTACAGCACCAAAAAATGTTGCAGCTTCTGAATGTGGAGGTAAAAGTTTTCAAAAAACACATCTGAAAAATTGTACACAGTGGTTGCATATTGAATTTCTGATGAACCAGATTGATTATAAAATCCAGCCTAAGCTCTTTTTCGTGCTGAATTCTTCAGTTTTGTTCTGTTCAGAGTTTAGCCCAAATCTGCAGAAATAAAAGCCAAGCACTTTTATAGTTCATTTAAGATTTTATTTCTTGTGCAAAATGGCCTTTTTCACTTTCAATAGTAGTGTGGGCAAAATAAAACTTAGTTTAATAGTTAAAAACTTATAATGAAGGCCACTTAAGCTCAATTATTCCCCAGAGGGGCAAAACTCCCATTGTTTAAAATATTAGTAAATTGGGATATAGGATATATTGTCTGAGTCTGGAGACGGTGTGAATAAAACATGGGAATGATGTTGCAGTGGTAGGGAGGCAGACTAGGTAATCTCACAGGTCATTTCCCTGCTTATGCTTTGCATGGGCATTCTCTGCAGTATTGGAAATTTGATTAATTTCCTCATACAGGGCTCCTCACAGCCTGGGAACTGCAAAGAGAGGACTGTAATGGCTAACACACACATGCATTTTTGTTCTCCTTAATTTTGTGCTATAAAGTGCAATCCACTCCATTATTCATCTGTAGCTCTTAAAAGAGAGCAGCAATCTAGTGCGGGTAAATTCCAGACAACCGAGAAACTGCTGAACTGTCCTTACGTACAGGGTATAATCTCTGTATAGGAGGCAGGGGGGTCTGCCAGTCTCAGATAGGAACCGCGTTGTTATAACTTAGCAAGTGTTTCTAATGTAATTTCTACTTTTTTTATATTTTTGGGGGAAGATACTGTTACAAATATTTGACATTACATTAGGCAAATGCCTGCCAGGGCCCTGTGGGGGCTAGGAGCTCCCTGGGGGCTGTGGGGGCCCCCCRGGGCATCAGGGCAGGGCCTGGCAGCCAGGGCCTGTCCCACCCCCAGCCAGGCTCAGGGCAGCCGGGGGGCACCGGGGCAGCCCCAGCCCCGGGCATCGGGCGCCTCCCTGGGGAGGAAAAAGCAATAGCCTCACTTTATTCATTATTGAAGTAAGAACAACTCCAAATGCTCTTCTTAGGATTCACATCCATTTGAGTAAGAGTGGATAAGGTTGCCATATGTGCGATTTGAGGTAATGTCCTTGTTCAGACACTACCTTATTAACACAGAAATAAGGGTATGAAACCCAAAATGAGGCTTAGACACTGACTGCAGCACTAAGCACTGCAATACCCAGATCCCAAATAGGAAGACAAAATCATATTACCAGATACACAGGCTCTGTGTACAGGACAAGCACATGTAGGAAGAGTCGGGTCTCACAGTGTGTTTCAAAGCAATTTGGATGCTGTAGGGAGATTTCCCCAAAATCTGCACCCTCACCTGCCTCTGGCAAGGAGGAAATCCTTGGGCAAAGAGGATTCCTTCAACTCTGGTCTTCTCCAGGGCTCATGGGTCTTTTCCTCTCTTCCTTTATCATAACCAATTATTTCTAGAAGTCCCTTGAGTGTAACAGAACAGATATAAGGTCTTCCTCGAACTGAAGAGATACAGACTTTCCCATCGTCACAACTGCCACCCTATAAACAGTCCTCAGGAGGGGGCTGTGAAAGCTGCTGATCGGCACAGAGGCCAGGAATCCCTCCTTGGGAGGAGCCCAAGGAAAGTCTATCTCCTTGTCCATTAACTGTTCAACAGCAAATGCCCAAGTGATCTGCAGAGCAGCGGAATAAACTCAATTTTCTTCTCCCCAATGAGTTCCCAATTCATTTATTGAAAGTTTTAATCCTTCTTGGGCTCTCCATCTAAGCTTATCAAGCTTACATTTCTCTCTGCTTTTGCAAGAGTGGAATGATGTGCTCCAATGACAGAAGAGAGAAATGAACCCTGGTATCACTAAGTGCTCTGATGATACACTTCTGCACATATCAGGGTGCTGTGATGGATGGCTGCCCCACGAAAGGGACTCGGCAGCTGAGGGTGGCCACAGGGTTGACAGGGCCGTGCCCTCCCCARCCAGGGTCCATCCAGCAGCACCCAGTGARGGAGCAGGGGTGGCATGGGGATGGTGACCGGGGCCAGCCCAGAGCCCTGCAACCGCCCRGCAAGGCCACAGTGATGGGGCAGGTGTGAAGTCCAGCGGGGTGCAGTAGGTGACGATCAGCAGCTATGAGGTTGGGCGCAGACTGTGGTGTAGCTCAGGCAAGGACCGAGGCTGAGGATCTGGTCCCAAATGCAGTTCCCAAGAAAATGGGAGACGTAAAGCTGCCCCAGTGAAACTCCCAGCTCTTTCTGCCCCGGCTCTTTCCCAGCGGTGTGATCCCAGGTTACCCAGCCGGGCTGCAGCAGGGCTGGCCTGAGCAGGGGCAGCCCRGCCCCGAGGAGCAGGGAAGGGCAGCAGAGCCAGGACGCCCTCCTTCCCACATGTTCTTTGAAGAGATTCATCCATCGCCACACTTTTTGTACTGTCCACGTAGGMATGGTCTGGCTATGTATGCAAGAGTGCCTTTTGCATAGCAGTCCTGTTTTCCAATATCCTTACTTGGGAGTGGGAGAGAGACGTCATCCCAGCTCAGCACTGCAAAGCCTGAAGAACTGCTGAGTAAGCAAAACTCTGGGTGCTTGAACAACGTAAAGATCAGCAGGCCCTGTGGACTGTATGTGCTTTTAGGGTTTGTTAGAAGCTGAGCAGGGATTTTCAGGACTGCAAATTTTTGTTTCAGTGCTGTTTTTAAGCACCTCTGTCTAGCACTGTATACTCACTAGGGAACTGTAGACATTGCCTTGACAATGRCACAGAACTAACTCTATTGTATTTTCTCCAGTTTTCTCCATCAGGGAATGACAGACAAGCGTACCACCCAGTTCCACGGTATTGAACTGAAAGCTGCAGATTGCTGTTTTAGGCTCTCAGCAATGAACCGTGGAAAGTAAAATGATTTGGAGAGCTATCCAAGGCATATAGCTTGGAAATGACAAACATCTATCAAAATATATAAGCAAAATACAAACCTGTTGTACGAGAACTGTGTCTGTGAAACATAACTCACTGTTTCTAACTGAACCCACACACTGTATYGAGGCTGCATGTTTCTTATTTCTTATTTCTTACATAAAAAGGGGTTACATTTATTAACACAGGTGAACTCTGTAACCACACTTGTTTTTACTAGCAAATTGGACGTTGTTAGGTCTTGCTAATATCTCAGGGCTGGCATAACCCTCTCCTCTGCCTTTTTAATGTTTGTTTTAAACTAAATATAGCTCACAGTGAGTTAATAAGCAATAAGGATTATTCTGATTTGGGTGAGATGTGTCCTGTGGGAAGTGACTGTCCTCTGGTCTGTCCTTCTAGCTATTTCTTAGCATCTTAGAGTTTATGTGAAAGTGGAAAGTAATAGCATAATAAAGAAATGTTACTTCCATGTTGGCCAATGTCCACAAGCTTTTGTTCCCCTGTTTTGACACAAATGAACAATTTGTTCACTTAAGGCAATATTGTATGTGTAAGAGAAATCAGAGCATGAGACTGTAATTCAGTTACATATTATGCCTACAYACATCCATTCACCAGGCTCTGAAGATACTCAGGGAATTCTGAGATTTTGCTGTCCTTCATAAAGTCTTCTTGCATAAAGCCCCTTGCAGAGTGCAAGGACTACATTAACTCACTGGGAACATCCAGGCAACCCGATTCTTGAGCAAGTTCATATTGTCATGGAGTGAGATGGTAACCTTAAATGTCCCTGGTTTTTGAGAAACCCTTGATATTTCTTTATGAAGTTAAACCAAAACATTTCTATAAATTCTAATCCTAAATTGTTCTGTGTCCTGAGAGGTGGGCTAATCCCATTTACCTTAAGCAGATACTATAAGAAAACTGTAAATTGAAGCTCTGTTTCTGGCATACAGCACTATAGGAACAACATTTAGCCTGCTCACTCTTAGTTTTTTCACCACCTGTCACATTTCATTGTATTTAATCAATCCAACCTTAGACCTTGTTTGTCCATGGYCTCTGTCTGTTTGTTTTTGAGGGTTTTCTTCTTCTTTTTTTTTTAAGATGCCATAAACTGTGAAACTTTCAATTGCATGTTGCTGTGGAGTCCGAAGTATAAACCAAAGCACAGAGTATTGCTCCGTATTTACCTTGGTTCTTGTACTCTGCCCTAAGCCTCTGCTACTGAAAGGATCGTGAGGTAGACCTTGGTTTGACCCAGTATGACAGTTCTTATAAACAGTATTTAAAATTTTTATCTTGGTTTGTTTAATGACGGGTAAAGAAACAGAATAGATGTTGTTGGTCATGGTTAACTTTCCTGTTAACAATTGTGACTGCTACTTCCTAAATTGTTTTCTAATGTCAAATGATCTTTAAATTGTATTTACAGATACAAAAAATCACAGTGTTGCTACTCATTTACATCTTTTTGTACCTGGCTCAAAATAAAAAACATTTCATTTTTGAATTATTTGTATTATCAAACGAAATAATTACAGAAGGCAAGCTCCTCTGGTGGCTTTTTATGTTAGAAGTACAATGCTTCAGTGTGCTGCAGTGCTGGCAAGTATATTGCACTTTCAAGAAGTGCAGAGGAGACAGCTTTTGTTCTCACTAGTGGGGAACTAGAAGTTTTAAGCATCGGACATTGTCAGTGGAAAATAGTGATAATTACATAAAATGTTTTTAACAGCATGATAGTCCCTTTGTGAAAATAGGCTGCTAAGTCGGGAAGTAGGTCTTCCGGATTTTTCTGTAAGAGCAGTTAAAAACTATCATAAAGTGCTTTTTGGGCTGGATCTTTCACATGCCAAGTGCCTCCTAACCCAGAGAAGAAGATACTCTGTGCCCCAGAAAGCGTTTTGGTTGGGAGAGAGGTTGGGAAGGGAAGCAGAGAATAGCTGTTTATCCAGCAGCAGGCTTCAAGCCAGAGCAGAGTAAGTCTTGCAAGGAGGTGCCCTTTTTTTCCCCAGCTGTTGTCATGCCATTTCCTTCTGCTTTCATGGCTCTACATAAAAGGGAAGGAGAAGCTGGTCCCCATGGCTATAATTACTGGCCCACTGCTGAGAGATGATTAGAGGGTAAGTCAAGCTGACTCTGCAAATGGACAAGGGAAATGTAGAAAATTGGTAGCTGTGTGCATTGGCCTTACCACAGTTGTTTATATTTCCTCACCTTTCCTTCAGCCTTTGGTTGTTTTTTAAGCACATACAGCTTCAGAATAGGAAACGACAGGGAAAAATGTAAAAAGAAATGAGTAGATACATGATGAGATATTGCCCTAAACAGTGTCGTTTAATTTCTATTTTTATGCAGATCCCTGAGAGAATACTTGTTAAATTACAGTTTTAATTTTTAGAAGTAACTTGCTTTATGTCAACACCATTGAGATGAACTAAGCGGAATAAACCTTTTATTCTTTTCTAACTGAAACTTCTGTAATTTTTTAGAGCAAGTATAAAATGTTGTATGTTTCATTTGTTATTCATGAGAATGTAATTTAACTTGAAAGAATGGTAATAGGTACTTATTTTCCACAAATAATTTTGATTTTGATTTTATGTAATGCAAATATCCAAAACATAACAGAATCACCTGATAAATACAATTGTCACCTAAATGTGTTAGATAAGATCAAGACCTCTTGTTTGTGAGGCTCACAGAGAGGAATAATTTCACTACTAGGTGGATCTACAGTCTAAATACGCAAAGGTGTAGACAGAACAGAAGGATAAGGAAAAGAGAAAACAGAAATTAAGCAATGGTTAAGTGGTTTTCCTAAGGTCAAGTCAATGATGGAACAGAAGGTGAACCCAGAATTCTGTCTCCGAGGTTAACACTTCTCTTCACTACCCCACTATGCCTAACTCTGCCTTTCAGTTGTGTACTGTATCCAAATACATGATTTATTTCCTAGAGAATCTTTTCTCAATAGAGCAGTTATATTTTCACTCCTTTTAGTTGTACTTCCTTTTACAGAAGTCACACTCTGAGCACAGTGTGTAATCTGAAAAACTTCCTCACTGCATTACTTGTAAGAATATCATCTTTTGGATTCTGAAACAAGCATTACCTGTGTTGCCCAGCTACTGACTGGAACTGTACAGTCAGTTTACATGGTCTTCTAGGGGGATGCAACACAAGGCTGTGGGCATGTACATTTCGGAGCTTGATTCAGTTGCCTACACATAGATATCTAGAGCTATTGAACATTCTTTACAGATTACAACTAGGTATCTACTTGTCAAGTAGGTGTCTAATCCTTTGCAGGTCAATAGTGACCTGATGAATAGAAGAGAGTCTAAAAATCTGTTCAACACACCAGAAGGTGAACACACCTTTGTTCAGCTGAGCAGCTGTTAATACATTCTGTTTACTAAGGGGAGGATTCAGTTATCTAAATACAGGTGCCTGATGGCTTTTCAGAAACACCAGACTTCTGAGACATTTGCTCAGGACTAGCAGTCCTGACCACAGGCAATCCCTGCCCTGGTGGAGTAGCAGGTTGAGATCAGGTCGGATATCCAAGTACATCTCAAATGGCACCGGATACCTGTGAAAGGGCAGTTAAACTAAGCTCTAGACCTCCATTGACTATAGTAAAGATTAGATACCTACCTTGTACACAGAGCCTAACAAATAGACATCCCAGTCTTGCCTATTTTAAACTTGCTCCCTGTGTTCTGCCTGCTGTCAAAATTACCTTTGCCTCTTACCATTTGCCCATGACTACCCGTCCTTTAACTGCTGATCTTGATTTCTGCTACTTACTAAGAAACAGGGATGACCTTATCCAGAATAAGCTACTACATATCACAATTTTGAATTTTGGGTAAAGCAGCATGGCAAAGTGTTTTCCATCCCCTTGAACACCTGAGGGACAAAGCATTTACAAAGTCTGCTGTATACTCCTAGAAACAGCTCCTCTTTGCACAAGCATGCGTTTCATTATAACCAGGAATTGTCTGCAATCCTCCCTTTTAAAGGGAGCTCTTCCTAAGACAATGCGTCTTAAAACCCTTTTTTCAAATTAATGCTGTAGAATAAACTCCCAAACAAGCAATATTTGTAACAGGAAGAATGAAGTGATTCAAAACACAAAAATGGCTGTTGACAGATTAAATGGCATGAATGAAAGTGAAACGAAACAGTACAGTGTGCTCTTCAAGACACGAGCAGCTGTGCCATTCTTTGCATAAGGAAGTTCAAGTTGAGAGGTGCCATAGCTGTTGAGATGGTGAGAATTTCTGCCTCCTGCTGCAGTTCCTTTTCTTCTCCTAGATTTTCCCCCCATCTCCTCTGTGCGCTGCAGAACCGTTCTGCTCCTTTGTCTGCCACTGTCATTCTCTCCATGCTTCTGACTCACTGGTAGCACAAATGTGCTTGTAAAGTCTCTGTGGTGAATTAACCTTTGCAGCATCTTTTACTGTCTGAAACTGATTTAGATCTTCACCCTGACTCATCAACATATGATGCTCAGCCACCTTCCAATAGCCCTCACAGCACTGGTTTCTGGTACTCACATTATATGCTCTGTGTTTGTTGCCTTTTATTCATTTTTGCTTCTTGATTGATAAAAACAATCCAGGGTTGCATTCTTTCTTTCTTTCTTTCCAGAAATCTGCCCAATTTAAATTATACAGTAACTTTCTTTTGTTGTTACTGTCTCCTTTCATTTTTTTAACAGAAAAATCTGGGAAAAGGGTATAGAGCTGCAAGAGCCAAGTGCATATATGAAAACTATTTTTCCTTGATGTTTGAAATTTGTTTTCACTGTTGCTTATTAAAAAGCTAGCCCTGATCAAGAGAAACTGAACTCGAGATTTTCTTAATTTCTTCCCAGACGCTAAACTTGATTAAACAAGTATGGCGACTCTACTTCAGACATAGCATTCCTCATAGTGAGGAGCTCYAGTCAGACCACATCATGCACTTTAACACCAGCACCTGTTTTCTATTGATTTTTTTTGTTATAATGCAAGATTTGTACTCCTAGTCCTTTTAACCACTGGGTGCCACCTAGTCTGAGTTTGTGATGCCAAAAGACTCTTTTATATAAACATAAATACTCAGTAATGTGGTAAATCTGTGACTCCAGCAAAACAACAAAACAGAGCTTCCAACAGGTTATGAGAAAATGCTATCCAGACTTTAACCAACAGTAAGACACTTAATCCCTTTGTGTATTACAAGTGCCTCAAAAGTGTATTTCTTCAAGTTTATCTTTCTCCTAGATCTCCTAGTGTATTATCATCGAATCCACTACACAAATGTGATACAAGGCCTGCAGTTATAATGAAATCCTGGAAAACAGTGAAGTCGTGTTGCCCGGAATGACTCCACAATGCCGAAACTTTTAGATAAGACAAGTGTGCACAACAAGCTTTGAAATGAGAGCTAGTGGATCGCTTGGTTTAAATTTCCTATTCATGGGACAGTCTTTGTACGAAAAACAAGATACAAAACGAGCTTCAATCATCTTTCTGATTTCCCACCAATCCCCCTCTTTGTTTCTCTCCTCCCTGCTGGATACTCCTTGTACCTATTCAGAGAAATATTGAAGAGTTAGAGATTTGTGGTGACAGGCTAAATACTGAGCTGGAACTTATTTACATTATACTTTATTCTCTAAAAAATGTGGGTTTAGGCACCTCAAAAATATCCATAAATTTGAATCAAGTTTTCTGACAGTACTTGGTGAAAAGGGGCTAAACTCACAGTGCAGGAGATGGAGCCCTCTGGCTTTTCTTTTCCTTCTCTCCACGAATTTATTGACAGGGATTAATCTGATAAGTGGTATTTAGAATTAGGCTATTAGTATTCTGATCTAGAATACTGTATGCAGTTGAAGTTACACAAGGACTGTATCATTCAATGTAGTGGAAGTATTCTGGGATAAGTTCTGCTTTGCTTGCTGACACTATTCTACTTCACAGAAAATGTTTAAATATTCACTGAGACAAGGAGAACGGTGATTAGTCTCTATGTAAATGTCTGAATACCTCATCTGCATCTGATCTCTGCCTGAATTCCTTCCAGCTCCTCCAGTTAGCTGCTGGGACCTGCTGGGACCACTGGATCTCCTGCATAGTACTAAAAGGCCAGAACAGGACAGATATCTCAGGGTTTCCAGTGTCCCTAATGTAGAATTTAGTTCCTGCAACATGGCTCCTGGGACACCAGATGGCCTCAGACAGATTCCTATGAGGTTTGCTTATATTCCTTTCTTCAGAAATTTTAAAATTAGCAACATCCATTCCAATTCAGAAAGTAGAGGGGTTTTTTTAAATTATTTTTGTAAGTCAGAACTACAGGAAAACCCTCATTATGGCAATTTTTTCCTAGCATAAATGCTACTAGGACAYTACTAGAGGAAGAGTTATATGTTGCACTGTTAACCTACACAGTAGATATTCTATGAATATTTACAACAGTGGGATTTAGATCATTGATGACACAGTAAATTGTACAACAATATCTATCTGTTCATTCATGCTGGGGAGCCAAAAGTGACATGAAGACTTAGAACTAATTCCCCTCCATTTTCAAAAGAAACATTTCCTTCTAGCAGCAGAAACGATATGAAGACCTGGGGAGAGACTTGTGCAAAACATAGCACTGCAGAGAAGCACTCATTATTTAAAACCCTGACCCGACCTCCAAAAATACTCATTTTAAATAAATGAGATTTAACTAGATTAGCCTAGATTTAACCAGAGAGTAAATGCATATGTAGTCAACCAGGGCAAAGCTTTCAGTTAGACATCTGTCATGAGAACTTCTCTGGATATAAGTTATTGTTTGATCCTTCTAAAGATATGTTGCCAAACACTCATTATTGCTAAAATGTCAGCAACATCTGTGCCAAGTGCGGGGGAAGTGAGGAATGGGGCCTTTAGACTATAGTAATTTGTCTTCCCCAAAACATCTGTAAAGGAACCAAAATTAATATTTTATTACAAACTAGAAGGTGATGAGACTCTCCAACTTATCTTAGATTCAAACGGAATTTATAGCTATTCATTACACATAATCTTGTGTAATCTGCTCTGAATGAGAAAGAAAACATTCCATTAAATTAGAAATGCTATTAATTGACCAGAACAACTTGCTTCATGTTTAGCCATAATTTGCTTGATCTTGACTTCCTCTCTCTCCAAAACAGTAATTAACTAGTGTTTGTATGAAAGAGAAAGGGCAAAAAGAAATTAATGTTAGAATTAAAGGGAATAATCAGATTTCAGAAAATACTTAGCTCTCTAGACCCTGTTTAATTTGTTAGTCTAGGTATGTAAATAACCTTAAAATTCTCACCTTTCAGGAAAGAAATGGTGCCAATGTTCTGAATAAAATAAAATAAAATATTCCCTGTTGGAAATCTCTGCTGACCCCATCCTTCTCTGCCTCTGGTCTGCTAGTGGATAGTAAGAAATTAGAGTATGTACTCTCATAGATACAAGCAATTAAACAGTATGCAGTACATGATGGTCTTTTTTTCATAGGGGTTAGCCGATACTTGCATAATGCAGGTAATAGTCTCTCTGCTGGCTTTAAGATTCATTGAATTGACTTAGTCACTAGTCTTGACTATATATTATAAAAGGGACCTCAGTAAGTAGTAGAAAAATACCACCATTTTATCTTCAGTTCTCATATCAAACTTGCATTAAATATATTAATTGCAGTTTAAAGCTGAGTATTTTGTAATTATTTTTCTATTCTTTGTTTCAAAAGTGATACCATGAAGTACCATAAGTAAATGAAATCAATGTATGTGAAATACAGTTTGTGCAATCTCCTAAGAGGCATCTTACCACTAGTGAAGCAAACTTACCGATAATATAACCACAGATATACTTCTGATAGATTATGTATATGAATATATATGTAAGTTCGTAATAATATCAGTATCAAGYGCATTAGGCAGATCTCAGAAGGGGCCAAACCATCCCAGAGGGGAGGTCAAACCGATCCCAGAGGGGAAGGCCTAACCATCCCAGAAGTGGGAGGACAGACCGAAATAACCCTAGAAGTGGGCCTGGAGGGGGACCAACACAGTAACAGGCAGAGACTCACTTCAAAGATGATCCACGTCACGGAGTCTGGAGTCAGCCAGGTGTCCCTGGCAAGGGTCCAGGATCTCACAGAACATTTGTGCAGAGAGTTTGGGAAAGTACGTGCAGCACAGGAAGTTCTCAGAGAGAGAGGCTCCATTTTGGATAAAAAGTAACTCATTTTTATATCATAGAGATATAAGAGGGCATAGGACACCACCACTTTGAGCAGTCAATAGGTGCTGTTAATTTCTATTTTTCACCTGGGGCAGCCAATAGATGATGATGTTTTCTGTTCTTTCAGACCAGTTTTTATTTTTCCAGACTGTTTTCCTGGTTTTGCAGTTAGAACAGCCCATGGCAGTTACCGATTCTTACTTTGTCAGGATGATTTCGCCTTTTTCCAGACTATTTTTCACCTTTTGAGATGACAAGTTGCTGTTACAGTTCCTTGTTTTTATGCTTATCAAGGTATCTCAGGATGTCTCTGGTTTCTAGGTATCGAGCTGCACTTCAAAGATGCCAGCTGCATTTCTCAAGGATGCTTCTGGTTCACGGGTCTAGCTCCCAGGCTCACAGCTCCCAGGCTAGCAGGCATTTTCTCTGTCAGTACTTTAGCAGACATCTTCTTCTGCTCAGTAATTTTCCCCTTCTAACCAGGTCGCCTTCTGGGCTGCTCACATCTCCACCTCATTCAGAGTGGGAAGGGGAAGTAAAGCTTGTTCTGCTGGAGCTTCTCTACTTGACAGATATGTCTTGTAAGCAATATCCAAGTTTAATTTTCAGAGTGCAATGTGGGAAGCACAGCAGTGTTGCACACCTAAGTTTATATTTTATAACACCTTGTTCTTTACAGTCAAACTAGTTTTAAGGCTTCAACCTGACTAGCTGAATATATATTATTGGAAGTATGCATAGCCTATGTTGAGATTTAAAAGATGTTAGCACATTCTCTGATGTACGTATGTACTGTCACCGTAACTTAAAGCAAAGCTTATATGATGTAATATAGGTATTATGCCTGCTATTCTGTCATTATATGCACAGCTAACAACATCAACATCAGTTAGGAAATATTCATATGTCTACTCTCCTCTGCTCTTTGTTCGGCTGGCCACTGAAGGAAGTTTAACACTCCTCTGGGAACTTCCTTCCAGCTCCGTTCCCCATGCAGAGCCTAGGAAGGTCTGTCCCACGTTGGGGTCAGGTTTCTAATATTTCAAAAATCTGCAGGAGACTGAAGAAAATAGAGTGGGATTTCCTGTTCCAGTTGCAGTAGATCCTTGTTTGAAGCATAAGTTTCCCTGGACTCTAACTCAGAAGAATATATATATTCTGCTTTTAGATAAAATGCCAACTAACCAGCCTTAAAAAAAAATCTATACTTTTAATACAATGCTGTGAATGGCATTAAGGGCAAGTACCAGGTTTCAAGCCTGCAGTGAGACTTTTCTACCTTTAAATATTTTGAATTCCAGAGGAAACATTAATTTAATCTGAATTGAATTTACTTCGCAAGGACAGTATTTCTTGTTCTCTGCTACCTGCTGTTTCATTGTATGTCCGCTGGAAAGCTTTCAGTATTCATTTTCATTTCAGTACATGGGTGTCATTTTTCGTTAAGTATGAAACAGACTGTTCCAAGTTTTTGTGAAACGGTAATTTGTCCCACCAACTGGTTTCCGTATCTTTGCATAAAAAGTAATTGGTACGAGAAAAGCCAGTATTCTAGCTCACTACATATTTTGGGTTTGACACTTACTTTTCAAAACCCAGCAGTACCGATTGTGTTTCCCATATTGAAAAAAAGTGGTTTTCACCTGTTACCAGTAATTCTAGCAGAGAAAAAGAAAATATAAACACAGCAAAATAAAGATGAATTACCACACAGACGCTACGCAGGAAGAATGTAAAGTGGTTGGGGCTCTGCCCAGTGCTGGCCTCACAGCTGCTGTTCAGCCTGCAAGACTGTAGCTGCAGCTGTAATGCCCTCTTCAGTGGGCTCTGATAACTCTCATTTATTGAGTCTCTCTGGGCTCATTAATCTTACACTTTTGTCTGAACCAGTAGCTCAGCTTTGCCAAGGGGGTCCAACATAACTTCCAATCTCATGGAAGATGTGAGCTTGGGCCCAGATTTGGCTTAGAACAAAATTTTGCTTGGGTCTCCGTCTTCCTTGGCAAGCACTGTGACTGTTTGTGTGATTATATGATCTTGCTCACCAGCCATGCTTTCAGCAAACAGGAGTGAGCCAAAAGAATGTCGGTGTTTAAATTTTGTTGAGGAGGGATGGGAGGAGGGGATTAGGCACTGAAGCTTACAGTCACTTAGGCACCCTGCTTCATAAGCCCAGGAGGATTCTGGAAATTCAGACACACCCACTCCAGCACATCTTCAGGATCAACCAGTTGCTTCCCTAATCAGTCTTACRGTTGAAGCCATGTACCCTGTTCCTACATGCCAGGTGATCCAAACTCTCTATGTAGGCAGCCACTGTCCAGGCTTGGGAATTAATCTGATTGGAGAGTAAAAGCTTAACTTATCTCATCTTAAAGAAGATATCAAAAATATGGCACATGAATCACTCTACAAATGCTCACTTCTAGGTGACTGTCTCAGATGTAGCCCTCTTCAATATAGATGTAAACAATGAGAATTAGATATGATGAAACTCACCTTGAGGGTCCCTTTCCCATCCCCTGGACTCAGATCAAAATCAAGGATGTTAATGATTTTTTTTTAAAGAAGTTAGCCAAATAGAAAATCTATTGTTCCAGTGAAATACAGTGAACAATTGGCAAAAAGCATGGAATTATTTGTCTGACTTTATTCTTTAAACTCAAATTACAACTAATAGCAAGGAGCAGACATGTAGGAGTCCAGGATATGACCACAGCATTCTGAACATAGCATATTCAGCAATTATTCTAAAGCCATCTGTGATTTGGGATGTAATAACACAGAKGAAAAGTTATACAACTGCAGTAATATGGATTTCTTTGAAGATACATTCCGCTATGTGCAGCCTTACTGTCCTTTTCTGAAATATCACACAATGTCCTTTTTTTCCATGAAAGTCCCAACATGCAGCACACTGCTTAGTCTTTTCAAAGACTGTGGGTATCTCCAGCAAAAGCAAATGAGTATTGACCAAATATACTGATTAGTTTTAGTGTTTAAAGGCTTGAGACCTACATCACAGATATTTTTTTCCCTTTTTTTTTTTTTATTGTAGTTATAGAGAAATAACGTTGGATAGTTCCTCTCATATAACCTTGAAGTTTAATCATATCTTGCTTGTGATCTATTGTTAATTAAAGCAGCACTGAGAAGTTCCTATTCGCTAGATCTTTGCTTGGATCACAACTGAAAATGAATATGGTCATTTTGTCCTGGACTGTTCACATCTCAGTGAACATCCACCTGGGCTTGATTGGCAGTTTGAAGTTATGAGAAAGCTGGGGCTGCCAAGGCGGTATGGGCCAGAACACAGGCAGACCTGTGTGAAGTTTTTACACAGTGTCCAGTTGCATTTTTCTGGATTTGAGCCATTACTAATAACTGTCTGTACTTTCAGAAACACTAGATTCATGCACGGATTCTCAAATCCTATTTGTTTATTTCACAGGGATAATGGCTGAAAGAGAGTTTTCTCAGTTTCACCTCAGTTGGTTCAGAGCAGTTAATATTTTCATTTTTCAGCTCTTCTGTAGTCATGAATTTCAATTTCTTTTTGTGAGTTTTGCTAATTTAAGCTTCAGTTTCAATCCAATTTTCTTTTTTTGTTAAAAAAAAACTGTTGCATTTCTCTTTGGGAATGCATGAGAAGCCCTGGGAAACCAAGGTCCAAGTCTTTCATTTGAATCAAGCAAAGCAGAGAGTTGATCCCAGGATTCCTGCATTACAGGCAAGCAATGTGTCTGTAACATTGATACAAGATACTGGGAAGAAAATCTCAGCATGCTAACTTTCGTTCTTAGTCTCACTCACACACCCTCCTACAAAGCCACACACATGCATGTGTTTTTCTTCTTGAGTGCAATTTCCATCCTGACATGATTCTCTCCAGACCAGCTCTAGAAGCACCTTCTATGTAGTGAAATGCTATTCATTATTAATGCTACTTAGTTATAGACAAATACCTTGATAAATCCTTGAAATAGAGACAGTTTCATAATTTCAGTCCTATTATATATAATTCATATCAGTAATGTAATAATACTATTTAAATACAATCAGCTGTGCATTTCACAATGAACATTCAGTGTTTTGCTCAGCTTCAAAGCTTTTAAGCTAAGCAGAATTATTATTTTTAGTAGTATTATAGCTGTTCCAATGGAGTATGCAAAACAGGAATGTTCATAACTTCCTGTTTTCACATACTCAGAACTCCCTGAAATACTTACAATGCAACCTGAAGCTTYGGTACTAAGTTTCTGTCCTAATATGATTTTCCTGGAAATAGATGAAGGTTGAGGACCTCACCATATTACTTCCATTTCTTCTCCCCAAACAAATGTGATTAAAAACCAGGCAATTCCATGAAGAGCAGAATTAATGAGGCCTGATTTCCTGTTGATTTCTCCTTTTGTCTCTCGGCATTTGCCTAAAAGAAATACGGCTTGGAGAGCCAATCCTGTCTCCACTTATTTTATATGCACTCCAAAAGAAAAGAAAAAAATGAAAAAACCCACATCATGTCAGGGAAGAAATTGTTTAGTATCTAATTAGGTGCAAAATCCAGTTGAAATATTTTCCATATATGTGGCATTCATAACACTCTTCCTTTAGTGTATTCTCCAGAGCTTAAGAAAAAGTCTGGTCATGCTGCAGCCTTTCCATCAGTAGAAGCATTCATTCATGCAGTCTCCTCCTTGATCTGAATGCCTGTTTGCATTGAACAAATTGAGGTAGGAYACAGCCTGCCAAATTTATATTTTTTACTTCTTCTAATTTTTAGTTACTGGAGGAGCAATTTGTGTTCCTAACATCAAGGCTTTAAGTGACATTTTAGACACATTGAGATGCTCATCTCAAATGCTGCTCCAGAAGGACGTAAGTCTCCTGTAGGTCCTGTGTTATATCTACCAGCTTTGAAGTTTCAGATACCTTGCAGAAAGATGACACTAGATGCCTCAGTTAGGCAGCTGAATCATTCTCTTAGTGAAACAGGCTTCCTAAAGTGAATGTCTAGGTGCTTTCTAAGGCCAGGGGAAGTACATACCCAGAAGAAGGTTGGAATTCCTGAAGCCCAGACATTTATCCTTTCTAGCCATAGTTTCCCTCTGGAAGCCTTTAAAAGGCAATTATCTCCTCTCTTCACTGACTATCTGAAAAATACAGCCCTTTCTTTAGGAGGTCTGTTGCACCTTGTGCCTAAAATTTTCGGGCAAATGAAAAACGTCATCCCTTAAGACGTTGTATATCCCTAGTATAGTGAGACATTTTCCTCTGTCAAATTTGGTTAATGTTTGGCCATCAGGTTTAGAAACTACTGCACAGGGCAGAACAGACAGACAGACAAGCCTGCACAAACATACACGTCTGCCTACTTACACAAAACTTAATTATAAAAGCTTATCTTTCTTAGGGGAAAAAAGGGTAAATTTATTACAGCTATGAAAGTTACTTTTTGAGCTTTAAAAATTTAAAGCATTTTATATACAAAGCAGCTGAGAACATCAACAAAACAGCAATGTTAAAAGCCCAGAAATACAGAGTGCGGAGTGAGTGAACTTTACCAAACCTTATATTAAATAAAATTATTTGTGTCCAACCTGTTTTAATTGTTTGCTAAGCATTTTAAAAAGGAAAGGGTAGCAGATATTTGCTTTTCAGTTAATGATGTGTTATTATGACAGAGAATTTTTTTTTTTTAAAAGATTACTTTTGTTCTTTGATTCCAGCAAAATAAAACAACCATCCCAATTTATTTCTGGCCCCATCAGAGCTACAAGTAGTTTAATATAACTTTGTGTTTGTTTATGATTCCTGCCAAAAGCACAGAAATAAAGCCCAACAACAGCACCCAACTAAAAAAACACTCACAACAGGCCTCACTTGAGCCCAGTCTGCACTTGAGCCACGTATAGCTCCATGGATGTCACTGCAATTCTTTTCAACTGGTAACCAAATGCTGTGTCTCTGTTCCCTAACACCTGAGAACCTGCTCGATGCTTGGACAGGCCACCCCCTCCCTAAAGTAATGCATCAGGCTGGGCAAAACTTGGGAAGCCCCATGGTGCCATGGTGCCCATAGCAAGCCCTGTGTGAAGCCTGGACCATGCCATCCCAAGAAAGTTTCTGGGATCTCACACAGCACTCGGAGGATCACTGCCYTGACAGGCAAAGTAAAGTGTCCTTTTCATGTGAGAAGCCGTGAGAAAACCACATACCAACAAGGAAAATAAAAAGAGCAGAAAGTCATGGAAGAAAGAGAGAGGGAAAAGAACATAAAGGTCTTCACCCTAAGGAAAAGGCTGCAGACCTTTGTTGGTGTAGTGCTGACTGAAATGATGCTTCTAATGATCTCACTTTTAWAAGTGTTGTTGTTCTTTGTAAATAAACAGAGCTGCAGCCAAAGAATAGCAACTGTTTCTCTCATCAGTTTTTCCTCCTGACTGAAATGGCCAGAAAAATCTCAAATTTTGACCGAGCAAAAGAAGGAGAGAGTAACAGCATAATCTTTATACTTCCTGCCCTTAATATCAACTCCATCTACTTAGTTAAGAATTCACCATTTATGGTTACATACTACTGACATTGTTACTCTCTCTTGAACCTCTTTTTAAATGATGTAGAAAACATTCACAATTGCTTCGTCTGTAATGCGACATGGAGGTGAGCACAGTAAAATCGCAGCAAGCTATTCTAAACAGCCCTAGTGTTCTGTGAGGTATCATGTCAACTTTAAACAAGGAGATGTTTAATCTCTAGGCCTCAGGGAAAGCTTGGGTCCTTGGCACTTCTTTTTACTTTCTCAGGTGGATTTCTACTATGGGGATGTATTAACCTGCCAGTTACCCGTGTATCTACTCAGAAGAAGAGTCTTAAGAAGCAGATTCTGAAAGAAATTTCAATTTTCCATGAGAAAAATGCTGGCTTTTACATGCATTTTACCAGATAGTCAGCAGATGTAAATCTGTAAATCACTAGTTAAAATTAATTTCCATCTGAAATTAAGTTTCATCCACTTATTGACAAATGGAGGGAAAGGGTAATCTACCAGAGTTAAAATTAGCTCAATATGCCATGTCCATAAACATATGAAATACTTAGAAGTTATTTATGTACAAATATCAAGAACAATGACATCAGTAGCAGTTGCTTTGGTAGGTCAGCCTTAAAAAAATTTCAATTAGTTTCAGACAGACTTTACCAAACCTTATATAAAAAAGAAGAAACAAGTCCTAGGAAACTGGTATATTAGAGGCCAAAGGTCTATGAGCCAAGGTAATTTAGCATTGCCAAGACGACGCTAATAATTCTGAGCAGAGAAATATCAACAGCGTGAGAAAAACATTGGCCAATGAAGAGGTTTAGAATACATGAAGTATATTAACTGGACGCAGAAAGAAACAAATGCTGTAAAAATTAAAAGCGCCATTACATATGCATCTGCTGGCCAGCTGTAGTGAGTAAATCTGGGTAATTATTTTGGTGGGCGGATCTGCAGGACCTCACTAAGATGACAATGCTCATCCAACACCCACTGTATTGTTGTGGGACACCACAATGCCACTGTGGTCAAAGAATGACCTCAGTATAGGACAACCGGTGTGTGCAAACAAAATACACAACATTTTTCTTATCAAGACCATTTTGAGCCAGACACTTCAGCCTTGAGCCTTAGCAGTGTTGCTGCAGTCAGCATTAGAGAAGGGAGAAACTGTATTTTCAGGGTTAGAACCCTCAGTGGTATATTTCCCAATTTCTCTTAATAGGCTCTATAGTTTCTCTTCTGATTTTATATTGGTGTTCATTCACTGTTTATACAGCTTTGACAGGGTGGGAAGAAATAATCCCTTCTCCAAGAAAAAGGATAGAGGCTAGCAAAAAGGCTGAGAGCATACCAACAACACACCTACACAGTGGACAGCCCAATAATGAGGTAGCTTTAGTGTTATGACCACACCATGGAGATTGAGGACACTAAAAGCCATTCAGCCCTCCCTCAGAGGCGGTGCACCTCAGCAGAACTTGGTGCACCATATACTGATCTAGGGTAGCTGAATATATAGTCGTGTAGTCACAGCAGTAGCCCAAAGTCCTGATCACACATCAGAGTCTAATGCACTCACCATTGACCTTGCTATACACGTGCTACAGAGTCTGTCCAGGCATCTTCTGCTTGTGTACTCTATGAAGAGTAAAACTGGCTCAGCCCCACCACACGAGATTCACTGCATTCATGTCACCTCTGGTCAGGTATGTGCCCATTTTTCCGCTCTACAGGCAGAAAGAGAGGATCACCAGCTGCACGCTTTTGTGTGGGACAGTGTCATCATGAGGCTGTGCAGCCTCCCCCCTCCACAGTTCGGAGACTGGGACTGTACCGACTACCGCCTGTGTCAGCTGTGGTCTTTGTCTCTCAGCATGACTCAGTAAGTCAGGCAGGGTGCCAGGATGACACGACCGTATGGCCTCTGATGAAGGAGTAAGTTCCATTACAGCTATACACTATTTTTGCTGAGCAGCACAGACATCATCAATGTGTTATCTATCTGCCTTTGCTGCTAGCCAGATGTTGGGAACAAACTGGGGTGATTATCCCAGTGTGCTGATCTGTAGGAYATCAGTGTGACTAAAACTGACACTCATGCGTCCGTAGTATAAATAGAAAACAACTGACCAAAAAACTGTATAAGAGGTCCCAGGGAATCTACGTCAGAATCCTCCTTTACTTTGATTTAGTAATCCCAATTTAAAATGTGTGTGTGTGTGTRTATATATATATGGGGGTTTCAAACTCTAAGTTGTGAAAATCCTATAATCAATAGGACAGCAAAAAAAGTTCAAGAAATAGTCAAGTAACTGAGGAAACAAGGTAGCAGAACATGAGTCAGTTTGTAAACACAGTTAGGATGGCAACTTTGAAACCCYTCAGCATCTTGGAAGGTGCTAACGAAAGGAAAGAGACAGTTATAGACCTGGAAAGCTTTTGTAATAATAGGTATTGAAAACTAGGAAAGGATTTTGGGGTKTCTTGGAGGAGGTCGGTTGTCTTTTCTTAATTAGTCCATGCTGCTACTGTAAAAATAGAAACAATTAGATCCACTAAAGAAAATCATGAAAGACAGGAAAACATTTAACCTGAGAAAAAAATGAAGACTGCTTTTTTAAAAAGGTTTTTCTCTTTCTCTGAAGTTAGCTTTAGAAAGCACTTTTCTGTCTATATCTTACTTCAAGTGAGCTTTGTGCTTCGGAAGTCTAGCAGCTGCGTCAGTGGCAACTGGAAAAAAGGGGGTCTACATATTGTCTGCCTTTACAAACTGATAAAATGTAATTTGAGCTGGCTCAAAACTTACAGATGGTGAGGCCCCACCTCAAATACTGTGTTCAGTTTTGGRCCCCTCACTACAAGAAGGACATTGAGGTGCTGGAGCCTGTCCAGAGGAGGGCAACGAAGCTGGTGAAGGGTCTGGAGAACAAGTCTTATGAGGAGCGATTCAGGGAACTGGGACTGTTTAGTCTGGAGAAGAGGAGGCTGAGGGGAGACCTTATTGCCCTCTACAACTACCTGAAAGGAGGTTGCAGCGAGGTGGGTGTTGGTCTCTTCTGCCAAGCAACTAGCGATAGGACGAGAGGAAATGGCCTCAAGTTGCGCCAGGGGAGGTTTAGATTGGAGATTAGGAAAAATGTCTTTACTGAAAGAGTGGTTAAACATTGGAACAGGCTTCCCAGGGAAGTGGTGGAGTCCCCATCCCTGGAAGTATTTAAAACACTTGTAGATGAGGCGCTTGAGGACATGGTTTAGTGGGCATGGTGGTGTTGGGTTGACGGTTGGACTTGATGATCTTAGAGGTCTTTTCCAACCTTAATGATTCTATGATTCTATGATTCTATGATAATATTGAGCAATTTTTTTGCATTATTGATGTATTTGTGGAGGGTATTTGTTTTTTATTTCAGTAGCTGCTTGAGACAGACTCTTCAAAGAGAGGTACAAGTTCAAAGATGCAGGGCAGAGCAAGCTTTCTGCTTTAGAAATATTCAAAGGAAAAATATTGTAATGTTGGCCTTTGTCTTGTATGATTTTACATTTTTTCTAATGTTAGAAACAGCAAAAAATTATTTAAAGGAGAACGAAAATTATCATTTCATTATGAAAATGGCAAATGCAAACTGGGAAAACTAAAAAATGTAAATCTTGGAAATTGCATATGTGAAATCAAAACAGAAGCAAGACTTCAATTTTTATAACATAAAAATAATACAACTTATTTCTTACTACAATCTTAAATAGTGTAACAAATTTGTGTACAGTTTGGGGCTCAAAAATACAGGAAACGAACACTGTGCTAGTACAGTCATGTATACAGTTTTTGGTATGGAACACTGGGCAAATGAAACAGAAATTATGAAGTGGTATATGAGAAAGAATAGAGCTGAATTAGTCAATAATATCATTCTGGAGGCTCATTTCTTCCACCAGGGCTTGTAGTTTCTCTCTCTCTAATGTATACGTATGTCAGATTCCCTGAGATTTCCCTATTGTTTCTGCTTATTTTGCTTAACTGTGTTGTTACTCTTCTTCAGGGCCATCTGACCTCATTAAATACTGTTTTCTGTCTCATAAATCACTTGCAAGAAGAAGAGGGTGAACCGTCTCTGATCTAGTTATTGTTGGCAATCTTTCAGAAAGCAGAGTCATCTATCCTTGTTTTCAGAAATGGCATCACTGCATTCAGCTACCTAAATCTCCCTTTCCCTCCCCCCGAAGAAAACAAACATTGACAAGAATAAGAAATAATGGATGAATTCCGTTCAAAATTAAAATTGAATTCAAGTAGGAAATACCAATATATTTTTTTTTGAAGAGCAGTTATTTATTAGCTATCTTATGCATACAATGTTAGTTAGATGCCTGCAAAAAGCAATACAGAGGCTGGTCTTCAGTCACACAATTAAACTGATACTGATCTAAGATTACGCTCTAGGTGTCTTACAGATCCTTATGCAGACCCTGTGCTCACCTGTCCTACAGTCTTGATTCAACACACATTTTTAGCTTAAGGAAGGTAGGAAATCATAGCTTACTTGACCCGAGTAGGGTAACAGCTGCTATCAYGGGTAAAGATTGCTTGGCTTAGACCCTAACCAGACATAATGATGAAATCTGATCCAGCAAATGCTCTGGGGTAGTATTTGTTTGCCAAAGCTTGAACAAAGGTAAGACAATACAAGCAGTGGTGTGAAGCCTTGGAGTGTTTATATGAACATGGGATTGTCTAGACACTTTAAAGTAATGGTAAAATCAGCTCTAATTGCATCAAAGTAAAAC
>JAYKAV010003351.1:211174-260866 GCA_035582835.1 Phoebastria nigripes
GGGGGGGGGGGGTGGCAGAGCTTTTTGGCAAAACAGAGGTCAGGTTTAGTGAGACTGAGTTGCTGGGGCGCTCCTGTGTAACGTCTCAGCAGAAAGCCAAGATTCAGCTGTTACTAAAAAAGACACTTCTTGTGGGCTTGGATGAAAATTGTTAACTGCTTTTCCCTTGTAGTAAAACCATTCCATAGATGATTCCCAGGTTACTGGAGAGTCATCATGCCCAGATGGCTTTTAAAGCAGGTGTGACAATGTGTGCTGTAATTTGTGGGAATAAGGTCAGACAAGATTACAGACAAGTCTACTGTCTGCCTCCACCAGCACATAGGCTTTGTGATGCCCCAGGGAGTGGAAACAAACCCTACTAGTGTAGACACAGGAGCCAAAACATAAAAAATAAAGAAAAGGATATTTTTTTCTGCCATAGGTTTTGCTTTTGCTTAAAGAATGGGTAAAAGCTATACTGGCAAAAGGACATTTTACTGGTATAACTCCTAGGCCTCCTTCCAGCATAGCTCCATCAGCAAAATATATCACTCAACTAACAGACTGATATGAGCCAGTAAATCTTCTAAGTCTAGACCAGTACTTAGCATTCGATTCCAAATCCAATCCAGGGAGATGTTATGTGTTCGTATTAAAACCCTAATTGACTGTGACTAAGTAATAATAATTCTAAACGTAATGTAGCTAGCCAGCATGAAAGCCATGCTTATTGTTTTGCGTTCTGATATCATCTCAGTACAGCCAGGAAAAATGTCTGTGATATGTCTTCTTTGTGAAAGCTACTTGTAAATTAGTTTTAAAAAATGAACTGGAAGATGAAGGCTACTGGAATAGCCCCAAAGTCAAAAATCAGAACCTGGTCAGCCTTTCTTGACCTATTGCTCAAGAAACACACGATAGGAATGATGATGCATTGATTAACCACATGTGCAAAAAGTGAATGGTGGGATGAACAGAGAGCAGATAATAAAGTTAGTTGTTTCATCACGTATCTCTGCGGAGCAGGGATTTCTGCCAGCAGCTGAGAGTTTTGCCCTTCAAGTGTGTTTAACCTCATAGAATGAAAATCTTTCCATGGTGTTTGAGCTTTACAGATTTAAAATTACTGTGGTCCACCAGATGTGACCTTCCCTTCTCCACACCCAACAAAGGCAGCTGGTGAAAGGACTGGATCACTATTCTCTATCATAAATTCCACAGAAAGGGTCTAGGGAAAAGGGAAATTCCATTAGTTTCTTTTCATCAAACTTTCTACAAATTTTTCTTTCCTTGTAGAATGACAGGGGATAAAGGATGGAGCCGAAAAGAAAACCAAAACAGCTCAAAATTAAACAGAGGAGAAAGGGAATGAAGAATTTCAGATTTTTTTCCAAATGGTTTAAAAAACAAGGTCAGTTTTCTTTAAAAAAGCAAAAGGATTAAGAGATTAAGAGAGCATCTCCTAAAAAATGTGAAATTGTTAATGGAGTTCAGAAAGAGAAATTTAACAAGGTCCTTTAAGTCCATGTTCAAGAAAGAGAGAAACAAACATACACCATAGAAAGTGCCTGCACCAAAGGAAATTAGGTACAATTTTGAAAACAGGGAACATTTATTAAACGAAATATAATAATAAGAGAAGAAATTGGAGCCAGTGCTCTAAACAACTTACAGAAGGATGTACGCAAGGATTTGGAGGGAAAGTAACCTATTCTGATGTGCTGGTTAGATGACAACTGTTAGAAGATAAGACTGAGATAAGAGATAAGACTGAGATAAGACTCAAAATATTTGTTCATCTTTTTCTTAAGATATCCCGTTATCCTTCATAGAAGGAATTGCTATTGCCTCTGCAAATAATTTTAAAAACATATATTTTTGACTCAGAACTAGCTCAGAATTAATTCTTTCAGTGTTACTAGGCTTCATCTGGCAAATATTGTGCACATTTTCTAAACTCAGGATTGCTCAGCTGATAAATGCAATATGTCATACATATACAATAGGGATATACTAGAAAAGCCAAATTCACTCCATTAAAATCTGATTATGAACACAGGTTTAACAGTGTTTTAGATGTTAAAACCAGACAAAGATAAATTTCGGAGGCTACTTTAACATTTGCGTATGAAAAATACTGATACTGCAGAGAGTTTTAGCTTTCCTGACAAAGGCATAATATGATCAATAGCTGGAAATTGAAGCTAGACAAATAGCACTAGAATTTAGGATTCATGCTCCCAGCTAGCCAGGTAGTTACACAGAGAAAAAGCCTTGGCCAATAGACTCTTTCGCTTGGTACGTTTTGATGAGATTTGATCTTTAATAGGTATAGTTTAACCTAGCTCCTAGGAGAAAGTCTATAGTGTACATATACAGGAGACTTGCCTGGAAGATGTGATTGTCCCTTCAGTCTTTACACTGTATGGCTCTGTCATAGCAGTAAATAAAAAGGGTCAGGGACCGTTCTGTGGCCCTAATGGCGACTGACTTACGTCCATGCCGCTGACTTCTTTTCCCTTCCGAAACAAGGTAGCTGCATTGAGACTGTGTAGCAGGAATGGTCTGTGTCCCATGCAGACCCCTTACCACTGTTGGGCAGACTCCTAGTTGGCCAAAGCTATATACCAGTGATTGATGTAACTATTGATATAACTATTAATATAACAGTGTGAGCGCTCACGTGCTTGTGCCTGGGACCCCACTTTGGGCCTAAGCAATGTGCTAGTAGAGACATATTAAATAAGTTTTCATGTTTCTCATGGTCTTCCTCTGAGAGACACAGGTCTCTGCATTGTTCTGGACATTTTTACATCACTCCCTTCTCTGCTTTTGAGCAATATTGGTAAGTTAAATCTCAGGCTTCAGATCATCAGATAATTTCTTGCAAGCATCATGAAGAATTTTTCCTCTCAATTTGATAATGTCCATTTTAAAGTTGATTTGGGGGATTATTTTTGTTTGCTAGCTTGTTTTCTCCTCTAAAATATTTGAGATTGGTCAAAGATTACAGTTTTAAACAGATGAAAATAACCGTTAAATAAGAATAGTTATAAAACAAAATGTGCCCAAAATATAATCTAAGAATCCCCAAGTCTTGACTCTCTTAGYTGTTTATTTTATTATTCTGAAATAGCTCTGTTTCAAATGTGAAATCTAATTCATAGAAAGGCCATGACATTAAATAGTACATACACCTGAGAGACAACAGCAGTAGCAGTATCTACAACTGAATGCAAACTGTAAGGCAGCTATTAGACGACTTGATTTTTATCTTTCATCCTCCCACTCTATTGTTTTGTGAAGCATTTCTACACTTCATCTTTTAATAGAATGTGGAAACCATTTACAAACAAAAATATCCATCTAGTTTGGATTTAACCCCTAAACCATTAACTGGAGCAACTGCGCTCTTTTCTTCTTTGCTTTTGTATGCATGTGTGCCTGTGCACATGTACAGTATAAAAAGGTAGGTGTGGGAGGATACATACGATCTTTCTGTCCTGTGACACATTTACCCCCTTTCCTAAAACACAGTATGTTGTAGTATATGACTGTTCATGTCAGACTCTGACTTGGCAGTCCAAAGATGAAAACCCTCCATTTATTTTCAGAAATACTCATGTATAGCAGAAGGGTCGTTTTTTCCTTCACTCAGGCAACAATGAGAACTCATCTTTGTAAAAAGCACAGTTAAATTCCATGTCTCATCCAGTCCTAAACCTTCTTTCTGAGGGATTGCCTATGTAGTAGAGGAGCCAAAATGAACGGTAATTTAACAGATAGGTCAAAGTAAATAGTTTCTATAGTAGCATTTGGAATATTTTCCATTCTTCAGCTTGTATCAAAGTAACTAAAAGTATGAATCACAAATGAGGTAGTCATTTAAATTCACTTTACTTTACAGACAGTYCTAGGATTAATGGCAATGAATGATGCAGATACAGGTCCTCTAGACACTCAACTGAGACAACAGCTAAGTTTGCTAGAAGATCCACCAAATAGACATCAGATTGCAGCAGTGAGACCCTGCTGGAAGTTGAACTGAAACTGAACAAATGAAACCACTCTTCCTCACTAACGTTTGTCAGAGTCTCACAGTCCTGTTATAACTGTTCCTAATTTTACAAAAAATGTTCATTTGAAGAAGAAACAGCATGGATTTGTCAACAACTGAAATTGCAGTTTCCACCAGCAAAACCAAGCAAAGAACCAAGCCTGCTGAACTGCTTGTGTGGAGATACACATGTTGAATGCACTCCTTTAATAGCCCTAGGAAAAAGAGGGGGCAAATCCAACAAGTATCAGTGAAATAATCTTTATTCACAACACTGTCCTAGTTACAAGTGTTTGTCCCCTATTCATTTGGCATCACTTCTATTCTTCCTTCTTTTCAGTGTGCATTTGTTTCCCTAATTCTCTGCCCAGTGAGTGGCAGACTAGCAAGAAACAGACACTTGAGTGCATTTGGATAACGTAACAGAAATCCTTCCCCTTGCCAATGCCAGCGATACAAAATGCTGTCAGCATGATGCTCTGGTTTAGCTCAAATAAGCAAGGTGCTCAGTCCATCCCTTGCCAGTCCCTATCCTCCTCGAAGTGAGAACGACACAGCTCGTGCTTCTGGCCTGTGCCCACAAGGCCTTCTAAAGCTTTTAAATGGAGCTGCAGCAGAAACAAGGCCTTGCCTATTTTCAGTTCTCCCTCTAATCGTTGTTGCTCCCACGTATTTAATAAAAACCAACCCTGCCTGCTGCGTGGTCTATTCTCACTATAGTTTCTTCAAACCAATTCCGAATTGCGTATTGTAAAATACTGAGTATATATATACAGTACTTCTGCTACGTATTGCCAAGCAAAGAGCAAAGTCTGGATTTTTTTTACTCCGTGGGGAGAAGCTGGTCGAAAAAGGATATTTTTTAAAAAAACAGTTCTTAAATTTAAGTCAGTCACAGGCCACTGTCTTTAGCTCAGCACTCTTTCCATTGACATTTTGCAGTAAACATAAATTTCTTGATTGATATGTGATGGAAAGGAGGTCTCATAACTTGCTAAGACTCAAGCACTTTCACGTGTTGACAGACAGGTAATAAGTATAATCCTGACAAGCAGCAGGAGTGATGGCTGTCAGCAGGAAAGTTAAGAAGCAGGAAAGCTGAAGGCTTAAGGGGAGGCATGTTAGAAGAAAAGCAAAGCCAGGTTAGTCTTGTGACAGGTATCAGTAAGAGCAGAAGAAAATGGGTCTCAGGAGAAATGGGAGTCAAACAAACTCTCCTGTGGAATTCTCATGACGGTGTGATCTTTATTATAACACACTCAGTACCACCGTGGTGTAGGCATAGTTTAGTTGTGAAATTTTCACAACAAATTTTGTAATGTTACACATGCTAAAAATTAGGCACAAGAGCTAACCATGACTAATGTTTGTTACGTGATGTAGACCTGACTGGCACTGTAGCAACCTTTATGAGGCATTCAGAGGCATAGCTACTTGGGGCTGAAGAAGAAGAGAAAATAACATTGCTTTCAGAGACTGCCCAATGAAGTGGACTGCAAGTCACTGTACGTTCTGGTTATGATTGGCTTCTTGCAATAGGATGAAGTGTAAAGAATCCTTTAAAGAAACTAAGCGGAAAAAATAAGGAAAATGGCAAAGGTAAGACACTTGCTGTAAATAACTTCAAAGGAATTAAAACTGAAAAAACTGATCTAATAAATAGAGAGCAAACCACCCTGTCTGACTTCGTAGATAATTGAGTGGATTACTCTGCATAAAGGATGAAAAGAGGTTTTAAAGCTTGAAGAGTCTGGAAAGAGAAGTTTGACTGAAGCAGATGTCAGCAGAAAGACGACACGCTGGCAAACATCCACAGAAAGACAGATACTGAACGGGAAAAACCATTTCTTTCTTCCAGCCACAGAGATAACTGGGGGAGAGTGGCTGGGGAACATTTCAGCTTCCTTTGTGTAGTCCTGTTCTTCTYTTCTTTATTCTCTATGCTAATGGCATTATTCTTCGTACTTTTCTCTAAATGCCCTGTACCTCTCAAGAACAAACAGGCTATGCATTTTTGCAAATGCCTTTAGTTTGAAACAGAGCACAAACAAAGCTCCAGAAGGGATGCACCCTGTACAGGTGCCAAAGCCATACTGGCGTTTGCTCACTCACGCAGCTTGAGAGAGACAGCAGGGCTCCACCACACACTTCATCTCCGAGCTGTGACAAAGAGGCAAACAGCTGCCTTCGCCTGCAAACTTCACGAGAGGGCTTTCTCTTCCCTGAAATAGATTGCTCTACTGGAAACTGCTGGTTCAAAAAGCAAACACAGAAAGCCACTGGAATTAAGAAATGGGTGCTTTCGAAATGTTATGTTTTTCAAATAATTTTTACATGATACTTTTATTGCTTTTTCTAATGTTTTCCAGCGAAGCTTTGTTTTAAACAAATGTTTTATATTGTTTATCACTTATGGTAATGACATGTTGCGTAACAATTTTGTTTCAAAAATSGTTAAAAGGTCATGAAAAGTCTTTCCACAGAAAATGAAAAGATTCTTTTGTATCGCTGACTAATTTTCTTTATTAGGGGTATGCACTAGCTGGATTTCTGTATTTTCACTGAGATTGTTTAACCACACAGGGCTTTTCCCCCTTCCCTAGCAAGGTCAGAAAACACAATTCTTTAACAAATGACCTGGGATTTATGGATTTCAGGAGGATTATTGCACCCTGAGCCAATTCCCAGTCCCTGGGAGAAACTCAGTGCTGTGGAAACTTTTGGTGTTTTGTGTCTCGCATATGTATTTCTTTCACTGTTTCCCCAAAGAGAAATGCTTGTAATGAAAATAGTGCCCCTTGAGTTCAGTCTTCCAGTGATTCGGTATAGCTACATTTAGATCAAAGAATCAAGCAAAAATTTATACAAGTTTGGTATTCAGCAGTTTGTCTTCTTTCCTGATTTCCATGGAGAGGAAACAGGAATTTAGTACTGCGTGGAGCTCCAGCATGGTTTAATAGGTGTCTGTTCTGAATTCCTGCTCCAGGACAAATGGAGGTGGCCTATGTTCTGCAAAGTATATTTATGGCCATCAAGCAGTTACAAAGAACATTTGTCATTCATCAAAAGTCCAAATTATGTCTATTAGTCTATATTCTGCTGTCTCTGCAAATGGATGGCTACAACAAGTTATTATTTCTATTTAATGGCAGAAGAAAAAAAGAGATGCTTTTCATTAAAACTCTGAAAGGCGTCGTTACTTCTTTTGACCACATTTCTAAGCTAACCTAGGGCCATCTAGGAGGCTGTGGAAAATATTCTATCCCCTTGAAGAAGAAATATGTTTTTTTCCAATCCCTTGTTACTGGCACACACCATAGTGTTAGCTCTGCTCTCTGGAACATTCAGGTTTAGAAAGTTATGATTCACTTAGCCCCAGTAGTTTTATGTGTACTGTGGTGTGTTACAACATTTTGCAATGAGGAATTTCCACCAGGGCTGCAGCTTCTCCACCATCTCTCCCTCAAGAGTCCAGATGACCCGTAGGCCCTGCATTAGAGGTCAGGTAGCTCCTACATACCTTTTCCCCTCTCTTATTTCAACACAACTTCTCTCAATTTATGTAATAAGCAGAAGTAATCTATAATTGTAAGTATCTATAACTCTCACTAACCAATAAAACTATGTAATTTGAATATTGCCAAAACATTTATCACATTCCATATAAGCAATCCCCATAAAGTTACTCTTCCCTAGATGTCAGAAAGGAAGATGAATAACATGATCATTTGTTTCCATGTAAATTTTATTTTTTGTAGGGTTAGAATCACAAGACTGACCCCCAACAAATCCCTCTCATTACAGTGGTAGTAAGATAAATCCTAACTGAGTATCAAGACATAGAGAAAATACATGCTTACTGCAAGTAACAACAGGAAGGCTGACTTGATCCCTCATAAGATCAACATCCACTTCAAGCCAAGACAATTTTGCTTAAAATATCAGAAGCCGAAATATTGCTGAGATGAGATTTATATGTAATAACTGAGCCTTGAGCTGTCATCCCAAAACAAATGCATCATTTTCCCCTCATCAAAGAGCAAAAACTTTTCCCAAATGTTAAAACTACAAGGGTGTGGGCAGAAGAATTGCCAGATAAAATTGGCTCTTTACCTGCTTCTGTTTAGCATATCAATCTGTGGTATAACTTCAAAGGCTACACTTAAATAAACATCTATATATCATTTGTTAACCAGCAGGGGCGGATGGAGTAAAACCCAGGAGCTGGAGTTATACAACCTGTGCCTGAAGTGATCCTAATGTGAGGGATAGACACTCAAAAGGAAAGTCACTCCTACAGCATCAGGGCAGTCAGCTCTCTTTTGTTTATCACAAATAGCAAGTTTCTGGTTGTTATTTAACTTTTATGAGCCTAGAGGAAGAGGTAAATTACCTAAAAGGGATTCAGTTTGATATCCTCACCAGTTTTCATTTTGTTTTTAAATCCCACAGCCATCTTTCTACTATCAGACTACTGTCTGGGGAACACAAAGGGTCTCAGTTTGTTGATGTTGCTCTACAAATGTTTCCTGTTGTTTTTTTCTGACTGTTTTGTATGTGGGCTATAATGTTGAAATGATGAGGATAAATGTCCTAGGTAAAGTCCTTTTAATGAAACTCCATCTGTTCCAAGTATTGCACTAGGATGAATGAGGACCTTTATTTTTACACTTGGAAAATCACAATACTGCAGTTTAAATTATTTCTTTCAAATCAGTATATTAAAAGCCTCTGTCTAGTGAGTCTTCTTTATATTTGTTATTAGTTTATTCTACCAAGCAATTTTTTTTTTTTTTTTTAAATATCAGCTGAACAGTTCCTGCCAATTGTCTAACCAGATTCTAAGAATTATGTAGATTAAACTAATTGACAAACTTGGACTTAAACTTTCTGCGTAAACTCATAATTGAATGCAAAAAACCTAAATCTTGAGTTAAGACAAGCAGTACAGTTCTACGGAAGGCAATGGAAACACAGTGACCTATGACACTTGGGGCAATCCTGCTTTAGGACTTTGTTGTAATCCTTTCTGAAAAGATATTTTTCTGTTTTTCTCCTCTGCATCCTGGACTATTCAGAGATTTTCAGCTTCCCATTTCCTGAGTCATTCTTCATTCTCTCTTCCATCTGGTGAAAGGAGAGAGATCTTTTCTGTTATTTCCCTTCTCAAAAGAAATAGGCATCTAACAGTTTTCTGATTCAACCCAAAGAACCCACACCCAGCTGGCAGCCTCATTTCTTCTCTACTTTGTCTCTTTTTCTTTTTTCTTTTTTTTTTTTTTCTTTTTCCTATTATTAAAATGACCTAACTGCTTGGCTTTTCTCTCAATTCCAATTAAAGAATATGTTTCTCTTTTCTCCTCCCACTTTCATCCAGAGAAAAGTTAGCAGCTCACCAGCACTGCTCAGCCATTGTGCTTTGGCATATTTCCAGTTGCTGCAGATTATCATGTAATTTTTCTCTCTGTGTTGCCTGTTTGATCTTTTATGACCAGTATCAACACTGTTGGAATTTCTTGCTTATTTTTAGCAATGAACAGACTTTATCCCAAAGCTGGATATCTAAAACAGGCCATTCATCTATAATCCCGTTATTCTGCGCTTCTCCATACCCATTTCATTTTAACAATCTTTAACAACTACAGAAGGCGGGAATCACCTTCCAAAATGTTCCTATCTCTTACATGACTGTAAAGGAAGCCTATGTTTTTGATGATTCCCACCCAAACTAAGCTGAAATTACTTCCATCACCAAGAGAGCATTTCTGACTGACTGGACCTGACCCATCCTGCAGATCACCACAGAACAGACCACATGGAAGCGATACTTATGTTAGCAGTAGCAAGGTAATAGCATCTATTCCTTTACACCATCATATCTGTGAAAGCAGCTGTTAGCATATGTGATGGTAGCACTTTCAGGAACTGGCCAGGCCCAGCCAGAACAGGGCTTGTTGTACTGCTCTAAGTTTTTGTCTGTGCAAAGGCAGACATCCTACGATGTCTGATAGTGAAAAGTTTCAACAAATTGATAAGCGCAATGCAGAGACTTCTGTTTGCGCAAGGACCGCCTGAAGAACAGAAAGGTTCTTGAATTGTCGCTTATGTGCCTTCCAAACAGAGACTTACAGTACACAGGAGAAAGGCTGTTTGTGAGGTTGCTGGATTTTCCTTAATATTTAATACTTTGATGCAAACCTATTAGAAATAGTCATATGATTTAAATTGGCTTGGCTGTGAACACTGTAATGTGGTTTGAAATCTGGCTAAATGATTGTAAACATAGAGTAATGATAAACAGCAGCACACTGAATCAGAGAGAGGTGTCTAATAATGATACATCTGCTCCTGTTTATCTTCTTCATTTATGATCCCCAAAAGGAAGCAAAGAGCACGCAGATGATAGTAATTTACCCTAACTGGCATATGCAAAGGAACGATACAAAGGTGTACAAACAGAACAGAAACACAGGCAGAAGATAATTACATGGGATCCAATTTGGAAAGATGTAATTCTGGGATGAGAGGAAGGAGGCTATAATACAAAATACATATATCCTCAATGGGAGGAAGAAATGTAGGGGATGGTAAAGCTAGGAAAAATCAAAGTGACCTCCAGGATGGGCTACTGAAAGATACAGTGTAATTTTTTAAATAATTGCACAAAGAGATGGGCAATGAAGATAAAAGAGCCCTTTCTGTCAGTCTCAACTGGACCAATGTTTGTTATGTTGCCATTTTGAGGAGAGCAAGGATAGTGAAGTATTGAAAAAGCACATAAAGTTCAGGAGAGAGTGGGAAGAACTTTTATGGCAAGAGATAATTTTGAAAGTCTCCTCCTTTCCTACTTGATGGATGCTGGTAAATGAAGACATTTACCTTCTTAGTCTTCTGAAGTACAAAAGGAATTACGCTTTTTTACAGCTTGTTCCTTAAGCATGAAGGAGAATAAGGCCATAAATGATATATTACCTTCAGGGTTTTTTTGGAAGGTGAGCCTTTAAAAGCTTTGCAAAGTCAGATTTGTCTCTCAATTACAACACTGCAATGTCAAAAAATCTCTCCTGAAGTCCACTTTTATTTAGTGCTACTTTGCTGCAGTAAAAAAGAACCAGCACAGTATAGGCTTCACATTTCTCATAAAATATTTTGTAACACAACTTTTTCTGATGAGCACTGAATTTTGCTGGCAATCTACCTATGTTACTGACATATAGTTGTTTTTATTGGCTCAATATATTTTTTCATAAATAGCAACCACATACAGGATTTTAATATCAAGTTCAAACGACTGTTAGGCAGTTTTATGTTCTTTGTTGCCTCTGCAAACCTGTATTTTATAAATTGTTTTTTTTTTCTTTTTTAACTTTCTGTAATCTTTCCAGAGCTCCAAGTTTCCATATGTTGGTAACCATAAAAGTAATTTTCCTATAGGTCCTTTCTAAAATTTGTTTAAGAAGATGGAAAAAAATTAAATGGGACAAACTCAAACCTTTAAAGAATTCAATTCCTTCTCTTTCAAAAACACTTGCATCTGAAAACAAAATAGTATGTTTTGGGAAAAATCCAGAAATGCCAAAAATAGTAGCAGAAAGTACCCATAGCAGTTGGTAGAAAATTGTGATTGAATAATTGAAGTCCATAATGAAAAGATAAATGAGTGGTAGGATTTTCTAAACTGCTATTAGAAAAAAAACTAAAAAAGCCTACGGCTATGAAAGCAACATAATCTCTGTCACCTCTAAACTTGGCACCTTATTTCTCCAGGGCCAAATTACCTGCTGGTATGAACTGGCTTATATCCACTGGGATTTGAATTGTCAAAGCCTGACCTTGCTTTTCATACTCCCAAAGGAGTCCTTTCCCTTTACAGGAGCAAATGAACTCAATGGAAGAGGACTGGCCTTTTGTTTAGAAATATTTATGTTTGCCTCTATGGTTTTTGTCTGGTTTTATTGTTTCTTCTGTTTATTGCAGACTCTCTGATTCAAACATACATACCTAAGCATACTTTGCACGGTTTCAATTGTGGTCAGAGTCCAGGGTCTGCTGCACTCAGTCTCCGCTGACGTGTCCAAAGTAAGATGCAGTCAGGAACAAAGTGCTGCTTGAAGGTGGCTGATTCTCAGCTGCAATTGCTTGTGAGCCCACCTCCTTTTTTCTAGCGCCAAGGAAAACAAGGAAAATTCATTAATGTGTGGGTATGTGCAATAGCCTCCCCTCCAAAACCACTGCTAGTGCTTTTCTTCCACTGCCTTTCAGGGTGTAGGCAGTAGTAGTCAGCCACCTGTGGTTTAAATGAGCTTGTTTTCTGCTGCGCTGGAACAGAACAAAGACGAGCTCTCACCACTGTTTTAGCTGAAGGGCACTAACAGCTGAGCCCCAGGTGTAGGCATTGCAATTTCTGCATAGCTTTGCCCACACTGCATGGAGAAGAGATTTTGAGCTCCTCACCCATTCAGAGGGAGGGAGAAGTAACATGAGAACAAGGGCCATTTACTGATCATCAGATAAGGGTTCAAGATATGACTTGGACATAAGCATGCTCAGCAGTGTCTGCACGTGTGTGTGTATGTGTATGTATGTAGGCAATATATATAGCCTTTTGTGAGAAATAAGCAAGTTATACTTTGGTCTCTCACCATTTATCGGCCAAAACATTGTAATTGTACTTGCACGTCAGGAATACATCCCTTTAAAACATCTTTCTCCCTTCCGTTGTCAGTTTAGACTCACTCAGATGTATGAAGTTATAGAAAAACAATGGTTGCACTCGCRCAAGAAGACCTGACAGCTACCTGATATTATCCTGCAATTCATGGCATTGTTTGTTTGTTTCTGTTGCAGCACGCCATGCTGACTAACAGGCATGATCTTTAAGTGATCCTTCAGCACATCTTTCTCTGCTCCTTCTGGCTCAGTTCAGAGCTGGAAACTTTAGGCTCCTATAGCCTTAAACTGTGGCTGGATCAAGATCAGTAGTGTTCTTGTATCGACACATGGCCGATGGCACTCCTGTGACAGTGACAGTGTATGTCCTGCTTGAGTAACTTAACATTTTAACCCCTTTCCTTATAGATTCAGGTTGTCTCTAGCAGTAGATTCTCTGCGACATCTGGCTATGATAGTTTGTCGCCTAAAATTTACACATTAAAATTATTTCTCTGTGAACAACCCTTCTCTAAACCATAACACTCAAAGCAACTTCCAGGGACAAAGTCACTGTACTAAGTGTGGAATACAGTTTCAGGTGGAAAATAAGTCTAGGATAAAAAAGTAATCTGTTTCTTTTTCCACATACTTTGTGTTTTTCTTGCTTCACATCACTGCTGCCATAAAGAAAAAGAAGTCCTTGAGAAGCATACACTGGTATGTGTCATTAGGAAAATTATTTGAGTCATTTCAAAAATATGTTTCAAATGGCCAGTATCCTCCATCCAATAAAAGTTTTCACGTCCTGTTGCTGCTTTTGTTTTGGTTTTATTGTGGCCAGCTTGCTTTCTCTGGAAAGGTTTGCATGCTGTACATTTCCAGATACCTGATCTGAAACCTGATAACTGGTTACTACCAGTTTACTGTTAACTACCACACTGAAATTTCAGATTTTAAAATTGTCACAGTGTTAACCTAATTGTTCTTATTGTTATTTTTAATATAGAAAGATTAAGCAATGACAAAGAAGTCACTGGGCTGTATCTTTGCACATTACCCTGATATATTTAGAGCAAAAAAGTATGTGTTTGGTGAGACTGACAAAGGCATGCTTAAATAAAGTTTAGCAAGCAGTGCTCTTCCATAACTTAGAACATTCTCTTGCTTTCTTTGCCCTTTTTCTAATCCTGCAGCAGAATTTTACACAAGTAAAAAGTTTTCTATGATTTGTGCTGTTTCCTTCATGCAGGACCAACTAATGATGGGTATCTGTAGTTGAAAAGTCTCATCAGAACAGCTTCTGTAAGAGCAACGGCTTGTGACACACAGACCCAGCACATTCCCTGAGACAGCATGGTGGAGGGATCAGGGCAGGGAGAGGGTAAGTTGTACGTGTGAAGAAGAAAATCCCATTCTACAGGATTAATTATTATACTCCTAGAGATATATGTCACAAAATTCCTTCCTCTGCTTGTGAATAACAGTTTGCTTATGAAGTACTCTGCCACCTATCTGGATGAATGGCAGTATATTATAAAAGACTATTATTGTTTCTCTAAGAAAAGATATGCCCTATGCTTGTAGTTTCAGTTGGTACTGAATACTTCCTGGAGCATGTCATATCCAGGTTATGCCTGAAGACCATTTTCTGAATCACTGAAAAGTATCAGACTGGAAAAATTTCATTTTTCTTAACTGGCTAGCACTGACTTAATTCTTACTCACCAGGAGTCCAATTTGTCTTGACGCAACATCTATTTCCAGTAAAGAGACCATCAGAATTGCTGTTGCCAAGAAATGAAGACTGAATTGCACAGTATTGCATGAATTATTCTTCAGTTTACTTCGCAAGGTTTAGTGCAGTGTATCCTGCATATTGTTTATATTAGCTGTATATAACTGTATGTTCTGAATTCATTTAAGACTCAGCGGACCAGATTCACTATTTTACAGCCATTGTTTGAGCTACCTCAGTAAAGCAAACCTGCCCTAAAACTAGTCATTTAACTAACTAGTTAAGACATGTCTGTGAGTGGTTTACAGATATGGAATCATCAAAACCAGTAAAAGCACACAGGTAAATCTAGACCAGAATCTGCCTACATTCAGGGCCAATTTCAAAGGCAAGGCAATCCTATTATGCATTACAAGTCAACATGAATGGCATATGAAAAGGCAAAAGGAGGGAGCTGGTTCTAACACAGTAAACTCTTCTGGATAAGAATTTTTCTGTTAAATTATACCCACAGTRAAGCCACTGGCAAAAATTATATTCATTTAAACAGGACCAGTACTTCCCTCCACATTGGCTTCTGTGTTTTCACACTGGCTAAGTTAATGGGTACCTGATTTGGAATGACACAAGTGGATGCAATCACACTACTAATAATTAAGCCATTTCTTTCCTTCACACGGAAGACAAGAAACAGTGAAGTGTATGAAGGTAGAATATTATGGAAGTGTGAATCTTTCTAGTTTTCCCCACACCCCTCTTGCAAGTGGAATTTCAACAGGCCAGTAACACTATGCAGAGAGACTAGACTAGCTCTTTTCTAAATGATTCTGAGAATACTTACTTTGCTCGCTGAAGAAAGGTTTTCCCTATAACAAAGTTTCTATTACTCTCTGTTACAGTACAAAATATTACAGATAATAGCACTGGATGTCATTCAAAATGAAGCTTATTCCAACCTTCTGACTGAACCTCCAAGTTCAGTGGAAGTAAAAATGAAGTCTGGATTTTATAAATAAAGCTCTAAGACCAATCTGCTGTTAGAAATTTCAAGGGAAGCCAGAACAGTCATCTGTGTGTGCCATCTTTATCTTGTACTAATATGGGAAGGAAATTCAGTGCATTGCCATGTAGTAAAATTCACAGTGGAGAAAAAAAGCACTTGTTTTAGTGACCATATCTCATTTGAAGGATTTACTTGGAAAGTTTTTATTACTTGCAGACAGAATGAAGATTCCCTTACATGGAAGATTTTTACTTGTTTTTAAGACTTTTTCTTTCTACTGTCCAATTTGGGTTTTAATTCTCCTCAACCTGACGTTCTCCTAGTTGGTCTACAAAAGCAGTTGGGTTTTTTGTAAGAAAACCTGAAACTACATCGCACAAATTATTTTGGATAGATGTTTTGTTCAACACTTGTGATCAGGCAATGACTCTGACAAATGTTTTTCAGATTGTTATTGAACTATTCATAATCATGTTCATGTTTTCTGCTCTTTGTATCTCAGCATGTGAGGCATTGTTCATGTCGCCTGAAATGCTGTCCACAGATGCGGCTTCAATGCTGCACCCAGCTCTTACTTAGCCCAAGAGTTTTGCCATTCACAGGAGATGCATCCTAACATTTGAACCCTGAAAGCAATGGGGAACCAAAAATGTATCCAAAGTACAGCTCTTTGAAGTAGAAGAAAATATACGGTAACATCTAACTACATCTGAGAGTAGGAACAAAGGCGTTAATTTAAAACAAAAGTGATCTTTTTGTCCTTCTTCTCCGCTTTACAGTACAGGTAACATATAAGATGTTGCTTTCTTGGAATTCTACTGATACAATATCTCTGACTGCCTAGTAGAGCTACCAACAGCTAGCTCAGCCCCTTTGGGGATTTTCTGACATGCTTCATACAAATGAACATGTGGCGACAGCATGAAAGAGAGAGTGTGAATTCCAGAGATGTTGTAAAACCACTGATGCACTTGGGTAGTTTGGAAGCCCACCAGACAGGCAGATGGGTTCTAAAGCTACAGGTTTTAATTTAATTAATTAGAGTTTCACCCCCCTGAATTATTTTCACCCCCCTGGAAATCTATTTTCTTTATAGGTAGTGAATTGATGACATTAACGAGATGGAGTATTTCATCAATTTCACCAACAAAACCAAGAAAATAACCTGGCCTAGTGTAATAACTAAACCAAGGAGATTTTGTCTGAAAGCAAAGCAAGGCACTTGTATTCACTGGGCATGCACTAAAGGGTGAATTGTATTGGAAACTGAYGAATTATTTTTACAACTGAGTAAATCCTCCTGTACATAAATTGTGTTCAGAAAAGTTATTTTTAATCCCAAAGATGCTGGCAAATAGTCTTTAGAATTTCTGGGTCACTTCTGTAGAAAATTCCATAGAGTCCAATTTGAAGTGCCTGCCAATGTCTTTCCTACCYGGCTAATTTCAAACTGATTTTAGTGTAGATTTTTTTTATTATTATTTTTATAGTTACATGACACCCTATTATATACCAGATGAAAGGAGATGGGACAGTGGTGAGGGAACACCAAATAAATACAAAGCTTTTAGTAGTGATTGTATGTGTTTAATAATCATTCCTAAACACAGATGTAACCGACATATCTTCTTAAGAGAACTGTGCCCACGAGAGTACTGTAAATAACGCTTCTTTTCCATTTGCAGAGGATCTTCTTATCCCAGTCTAACTGTACCAACAAATCTTATCCAAAACTGGACTGTTTAAATTCTTAGCGGTAGAGAAGACCACATCTAATGAAAAGACTTGCTTTATTCTCTTCTCTTCTTAACAAGTATGATGAACATCATCAGTTAATTCCAAGGACAGCATTAAAAGTTCAGACAATTTATATGTGAGAACATACATTGAACTGATGGGAACAACTCACACTGTTTAACACTAAGTAGATGTTTAACATCTTTCCAGGACTAGGATTTTAAAAGTCAAATGTGATTCTTTAATCAAATCAGCTCTTCAATTCAAAACCATTCATCTTTCATCATCCTGGTGGTATTCTCTCTCTGACTAAAGACTGCTCACCTTATAAAGGCTAATGCCAGGTAGTGGTTGGCCCTTAAGAGTTCAAAGCTTTTGTATTTCTGTCTCTCAGTCCTTATTATTAAACACATTTTTGTATTTAATTGGCAGGTAATTTACATTAACCACTAATGATATTATTGCATTTATGTTTTCATTAAACAGGAGCAAACTACTCTGGAACAAGACAGCAGTAACAGAATAATGTTGCTGTCAGGAGAATTTTGCTTTGGGAGCTGAATGCTAAGTAGATTCTTTTATGGGATTCTTTAAAACCATGTCTGAGTAGCCAGAAAGATGAAAACTATCCAGCAATCCAAGTAATAAATTAAACAATTGTTTCTGATTATTCTAGTTATTATCAGGGTATGCTGAAGTGATCTAAGCTATAACAACATCAATTCTCCTTGGTTTACTTCCGTTTGCTTTCAATGCCAGCAATTCTTTGAATCAACGGAATTTTTATTTATTTTTATACTAGTATGAAGATGCTACACTTTTGCCACTCAGAATATTAACCAGCACATTCCAGATTTCTCAATACTATAGAATGGAAGCATTCACAATTACGTGTGAATAAAAATGCAGAATGTTCAGTAGAGCATAAAGAATTTAAGAATGAGTGTCCAATAAGACTAAKATGATTTTCTGAAAGCTGAATTAAGCTTTTAAATGACTTCGTGAGTTCTTGATGTTGTATCTGCTGCCCTTACTTTCCTGGTCACATCAGAAGCAAATAGAAGGCATTGACTGCTGAATATAGAAGGTTTATGTTATAATTTTTATTGGTAATGGGCTCAGTTCGTAGCTGTCATGATGACATAAAATTCAGCTCAATGGTGTGCTAACTGTATGGAAAACTGTAGAAGTGCTGTCAGGGCACAAAAAGCATGACAACAGGTAGCTGTTAGATAGTGAACTATTAACATAAACATTATTAAAAGCCTTCATATCTAGAAAATATATCAAAAAGACTATATCTATAGAAAAGCAACATACTGCCGATGTATGAGTTGTCTGATACACCTATGTGGTGATTTTGGAATTTGCTCTTCTTTTTTGTTTCATTTTTCTATTATTCTTTTTTTTTTTCCTTATACTTAACCAGTTCAGATTTGATGGAAAGCTGCAATACAGCACAAGGCTATGTTTCTATGCCTCCCTTTTCTCGCAATATTATTGATATTTTGATTTAATGATACTGAGTAAAAATTAGCTCCTCTATAGATTCATAGAATTATGCAGGTTGGAAGGACCTCAGGAGGATCTTCTAATACTATAATTAATTGTTGCAAGTTTTCACTGGAAGTTTTTCTTTTGATCTATTTAAATGACTGTGTTTCATCAAATTTAGCTGAGATGGAATGAGCCAGGAAGGATTTTGCTTTTGCAAAACCTCAGGCATTATGTTTTGGTTTTCAAGTACAAAACCACCCCTTGTTTTGGTTTTGGGTTTGGATTGTCAGTCCAAAGGAAGCAATGAAAGAGAAGAGTGGTAATTATTGCAGCAGAACTATAAAATAAATTCATCTTGCTAGAGGTTGCAGACTTATCTGAATACAAAAGTTAAACTATCATTTATTTTTAATGTTCCATACCAAGGGTTGGAGAGTCTTTTTGAGTACTCCAGTCTTTTAATTAGAAGACATTTTATGGTTATTGTCATGGACAATAACTGACATAGAAATTTCAGAAATAATGGGTTTGACATTTGAGCCAAACTCTGCCCAGGTTCAAACTCAAAATACTTGATGGTTTAGAGAAGGAAAGTGTGTGGTTTATGGTGCCTAACCCAATGAAATTATCTTTTGGCAATTTATTCTGATGAATTAGAGATTCAATAAATTCTTTTCTGAGGAGTTAATGACAAGCACAGCTGTGTATTCTGGTCCTCAAATATGAAATTGAAAAAGGGTAACACATTTTTTAAAGGAACAATCTAATGGCAAAAATCAAAGGGCAAAAAATACTTTCATATCATAACTGGTAATCATTCTGGAAAAATACTTTTTCAAGTGTCAAGTATATGAAAATGGCTGTCACAGAAGAGCTTTTATGTATTTGAAGGCAGGAACAGGTTCAAGGCATTTTTGAAAATGTGACCTGCAATATTTGGTAACAGACTCTTGAAAGAATCTCTTCTTTGTTTTGCTGGTCTTGGTAATCACTTTCAAAAAGAAAAAATAATTCCACCTACAAACTTGAAGTTAATCAGCTGTCTGCCTGCTGGGCATCATAAATGAAAGCATTTTCATAACCAGAAAACAGATCAAAACATGTTTCACATCTGGTGAGTACAAATACAAAGAAAACAGTCATTAGAGCTAACAATAATCTTCTGGGTAAGAAATTTCTTGATGAGGGTGAATAAGCTTGAAAGTTCACTATTTCAAAACTGAAGTGGGCAAAAGAAGTGAGAGAAGAGTGGAACGCTGCAATGTCTTCTGCCTTTGAGGGTACCGGGACATATGGTGCTGACTTCTGACCAGGGCTGAGCTGGCAGCTGGCACAGCACGGAAAGCAATCAACCTCCTCTCTTCTCCTAACCTGAAGCTGTTTAGCAGCCAAACCAACACACTCACAAGGCAGAGGCAGCCTGGGGAAGGTGTTCCAGCTTAGGGGCACGAAAATACATCCAACGCACCCCATTCCCATTCTTCTGTCTCTCGTTGATGTGTCTCCTCCCCATGTCCCTTTATCAGCATCAACATGCTCCCTGGGCAGGAGGGAATGTAAGGGCAGCTCTGCCATCTGAGCACCCCCTCCTTTTGGAGGAGCCTCCTGTACCCACACAAAGTTACTGACATGCCTCTTTGCAACGTTGCAGTAACACACAGGGATCTCTGGTGAATTTTGAAGAAGCCACGGTCATGGATATTTTGGTTTCTCCCTGGCAAAGTTGACTGAACTCTAGGATTTTCTGGTTCCTCACCCAACAAATCCAGACTGAATGTTAGGTTTCTTTCTTAACTCGTATTTCCATAAGTACTTATGCTAATCTACATCTGCCTGTGGGTTGAGCCTGGGTGCTTTCAGCTGCTGGCTAAAGATCCAAAGTGCACGCTTCCTTTCTTCACAGCCCTGCTCCCTACTCTGAAGTTAATTCAGAGCTGACTGAAAGGAAGTCACTGTCCTGCCAGTGCTATTTCAGGTTTAAGGGTGATCAGAATTTAAACCCAGACCTGGATCCAAATTTCATAAATAGCTTCCGTCCTTTTAATTGGATAAATCATAACCTTGGATCCAAAAACCCACAACAATTTCAGATTATCCCAAAGGGATTTTATTGAAACATTACAAAACTAGCTCTTGGTATATTTTGGCAAAGAGAAGGACGTGAAAATTCAACCAGTGAATAATTTGTTGTGGGATAGAGAAAGCAGGATGCTGGCAGACAACTCCTTCAGAAATCTTGACATGTAAAATACGATTTCTATTGCAACAGGTGTGGGTGGGTGGAAAATTAGGTCAGACAAGTTTTTCTCCTTCTGTGTGCAATCGCTGCTGACAGGCATATGTCTCCCAGAAGACTAAGGGAGCCAGATATTGCTCCGCTATTGATCTGAGTCTCAGGACTGCTACAAAATTAGCTATTGCCTCAACCACTTTTAGGTCATGGTTCRCTTTTAGGCATTGTTCCAGTTTTTTATGGACATAACTGCATGGAATACACCAATAAAAGGTGGGTATTACAAACTAGTGGTTTCTGTGGAAACCACTGCATGGAGCATAATATGATGCCCTTATCTTTTTTCCCCTTCTGTCTCAAGGTTTTGTGCCCTTTCTTCATCATATTGATTCCTATCTTCTTTGTAAAGAACATCCATGCAATTTTCCAATATTTTTATTTTAAGGTCACATACTCAATGACCTTATTACCAGCAAAAGCGATAGCTAACAACAGAATATTTTCTTCCAGTCAATGAGTTCTTATAGGGTTTCCTGCTTCTCATTTGACACATTATTTCAAAGTATTATGATGCAGTAACAGCTATATTCAGCTCAGCTTTACTACCTCTCTGCCTTCCTAATCTAACACCTGACCTGCCAGCAGACCAATCAGGAAAATCATAAAAATAAGATGAGGAACTAAAAGGAAAACAAGTAGAATATATGTATATAGTTATCAACTATATTGTAGGGCTCATACTGAACATCTTTATTTTTATTGTAATTCTACCTCGATCTACATTATTACTACATACACTAAACACACCCCACAAGTATGAGGAAAAAAATCCCATAGAAAAAAGGCACAAATAAAACAGCTGATAAGTGATACCATCTAGGATTATTTTTCCTTCTAGAAGCCTGTCTCTCTTGGATGTAAGGATTAGCTACAAGCACTAGCTCATGCATATAATTTGAAATGTCTAAAGCTAGATGAAATTTAAATTCCATTTCCAAACACAACTGAGGCTCTAATATCCCTCCTCTTCAAAGCACAAGCTAAATGGTCCTACATACTCAGTGGGGAGACACCTAGAGCCACTCAACGGGAAAAATAGTTCAAGTAAGGGTCAGAACCGTCCCCAGCTGCTGGGATTTCAAACAGTGAATTCCTCTTTTGAGGTGAGGTGCCTGACAGCATGAGGGGAAAGGGGGGAAGGAAGCAGCTTCTTGTTGGTAGACTGACTCAGTGCACCTTCAGCAAATCTGTGGGTGATGCTAAATAAGGAGGAGTAGCTGACCTGCCAAACAGCAGAGCTTCAGTCCAAGGACCTCGACAAACCAGAGGCCTGCGCCAACTGAAAACCCATGGAGTTCAACAAGGAGAAGCAGCAAGTTCTGCACCTGGGGCAGAATGAACTCATGTGTCAGTGCAGCCCCTGCTGGAAAATAACTGGGGGTTTTAGTGCATGCAAGGCTGAAAATGGGCCAACAGTGAACTCTCACTGGAAATAAGGAAAAGTGTGAAACATTAGGATGTCATGGCCATATGATCATGGGAATTTATGATTACCCTTTACTCAGTGCCAGTGAGGCTATGCTTGGCATAATCTGTCCAATTTTGTGCTCTCCCGAGTTCAAGACAGGTGTGAAGAAACTGAATAGCATCCAGCAAAGAGCTAAGATGATCATGCGAGGGCTACTACAGATATGAAGAAAATTTCATCCTCCGAGATCTTGGAGACTCCGCCAGACAAAACCATGGCTGACTTGATCTACTGTTGCCATTTGCCCTGCTCCACATGAGAGGTTGTGCTTGATGGCCTCCAGCGGTCCCTTCCAACCCGCATTTCTCTAATGCTATGATCTTGTGACTTTATTCGCCCACGCCCATGATCCAGGTGGCCTGGACCTTAGGCCTTTGATGGCCTCAGTGTATGTGAGGACATAGCTCCTGGGTTTTTTTCAAGGAAGTGCTGTTAGCTACTCTCCAAACATCCCATTAGATCTTGGTCAACATGTAACCCCATTCAAGGAGCACAGAGACAGGAGGGGGAGGGAAAAGAGAGAGAGAGTGACAGAGCAAAGAAGGCACCAAAGCTGAATCCCAGTCCTGTGTTTTCACTTCCTAGAATCATGGGATGAAATGCAAATGGAGAACCTGGAAGAGGAATCTAAACCAGCTGATACCTTGTCCCATTGCAGTTTGGACTGTTCTTCAAAGTGAGCAGTATTAATCACTGCCTGACACTTTCATGACTAAACTCCAATATAAGCATAATTTAAGGAGTATGAAAATATCCCCAAGTTGCTAGTCAGTGTGAGATTGTGGGGTGAAAAACCTTAAAGGCTGATGATAGATGTATCATCAGTGGAAGGAATGGAAGACTGTAGTTAGAGGGGAAGATGTAATTTTTATATTTGTATTTGTAAGGATGGTGGAGATTAAAAAGTGGGAGGAGTTGTGACAGATAAAAGAAAGAAATAATAATGAACGGAGAAAGCTGGAGGAAAAGAGGCAAAACTGGATTACTAAAACTGAAGAAAAAGTGAGATTAAAAAAAGGACTAAAACTTCAGTGTCATTGACAGGGAAAGTAGAACAGAYTGACAGAAAAGTAGAAAAGTGGAGAGATCCCCCTGGATATGGACAGAGTCTTTAAAAGATAAATCAGTGCTCTTTGCAGAAACAGAGGAGAGCACAAGATGCTTTCTGTAATGGAGGCTAAAGACAGTGAGGCGTGAAGGACCTCAGATATCATCCTGCCAAGAAGCAATGCTTGACTGAAGAATGGCAGAGTAAAAACAGACTAGAATGAAGTTAGAGTTCTGTAATTCCACGTGGTCATGAGGTTTTTTTTTCCAAAGGTGTACAGCAACACAAGAACAGAAGCAAAGAAAGAAAATGTTTGAAGATGAGCCAGCAATGGAGATTAGTGAAACAGACAGTGTAAGAGAAGAGATGGGCAGGCAGACCTCAAGTCATGCCAAAGTGGAGCAAAAAAAGCCCCAAAACATCTTGACAATAAAATCAGCAGAGGAAAGAACAAGGAGCAGAAGACAAACAGAGGCATTTAAATCCTGGAGAGCACTCAGACACTGCCTGAACATTATTCCAGACCAATGACCTGAAGGTGGGTTCATTCCCCTGCTCGGTCAGTCTTTAACTGTTTTGCTAGATCTGCCAGGGCAGAGATCCGCTTTACTCTAACTGAGGTACTGGGATGAAAATGAAGTGATACACAGACACAAGAGAGTCCTCCAAAACTACCTATTTCTCTGATATAAATCACTGAAAGAGGTCTGGATTTGAAATGGTGATTTAAGATATGTCTAAAGATCAGACACTGCTGCAACTACAGCGTAGTGCAAACACTCCCAAGATATTTATTAATTATCCAGCTCTGGAATTGCAAGTCTAGTCCCAACCCCAGAACTCTGCGTTACCATGAAACCCAAGTATAAGGCTTAGTATCACAGTAATTTGCATATGCTGTCTCTATCCATGCCAACTCATTAGAGTAACTTCAGCTGTGCCTCTACTTTACGAATATCAGTGATGTGATAACCAATAGCCTTAGAGGGAAAATGTTTGGTATCCTGTCACTAGTCCCATGATGCATACTGTAAAAGCATTAATTTAAAATTAATGAAGTAAGAAAGAAGTCACAGAAGTGTTAAAAGATCTTTTGTTTTTCATTATATTAATTATAACTTAATCATTGGCCATAAAATCAAAACTCTGGAGCTGGATAAAACTCCCAACTCTCTCTCCAAGTGCAGAGCCAGCATTCCAGCACCAACCATTGCACATATTCATCTCACTACATTCCACCCAGAAGTGGAATCCAATCACTTTACCAAAAATCTTAATTTCAAGTGAAATATATGTATATTTTTAAATATTAAGTTTTAACTGTTCACAACCACAAATTCCCAAATGGTATGCAGTTGGGAATAGAAAAGGGAAAACTTGCAAGGCATGGAAAAAATGCTTTCTGGCGGAGCAAAAAAAATTATAGGAACTGGCTTGCCTTTGCTATGCTTCTTCCAAGATGTAAAAAGAAGCCAATGGATGGCTGCTTGCCATTTGTCATAACTAATTTCAAATATGTCTCCTTGTTACCTTTTTTTAATCCACTTTCTTTATTCCTCTTTATCTTCTTATCTTCAGTAAAAATCTCAATTTCTTCTAAAGAACTCTCATTGCAGAAAGATTTTCCAGGTTTTAGTATGTCATTGGAATATTATAAGCTTGGACCTAGTTCAGGGCTCTGTCATAGCTGACATGTCTGTCACATGCTGACATAAACAGGACAGAGTTTGAATCAAAGGGCCTAAGCACTCTGAACTGTGAGTGTTAAAGATACTGTGACTGTCAGATTATTGAAAACCAGCTCTCTGGCATTAGTCTTCAAAATTATATTCTTTTTTGTCATCCAAAGTTTTGACATAGCAAGCTTAGGTGACTCTTGCTAAATATTATATTTTTATTTAGAAATTAATTAATCTATTCAGGTGCCTAAACAGGGAAGTCTAGAGGCATCCAAGATACTATAAGGTATTCCCACCCCCCCACACAGCCTCCAGATGCATTTCCAAAAGGGCACAGGTCTCTTATGGCTCCTATGTCATATCTGCCAGGCCCTTCTGGGTATCTCAGGTAACCTAAAGAATCTCAGCTGGCACAAGACCTTTATGTTTAGGTGAATGAATTGTGCCCTGATCACAGCTCTCCATTGAGTTTTGAAAGCGACTCAGTTGATCAGACGTCAGTGGTTTTTTACCTTCCAGCTGCAAAGCTACCATGACTATAACCAGCAACAATAAAATCTTGCCTCCCACCCCCATGTTTTTAATTCATAATATAATATTAGAGGAAGTTAGTAGTTGGCTGTTTGAGATTTTTTTATAATTCTAATACGGATCCTTTTTCCCCCTCTTTATTCCTCTATGAAAAGTCAGTATTCTGAGCTCTTAGAGAGTACAATTCTCTTGTTTTAACGAGAGGCAAATTGGTTAAACCTACGTTAACCTTGCAAATAACATCTGGTCTGATCACCTAGAATCTAACAATGCAGAGCTCCAAAGGTGAAAAGCAAAACTACCATATGCAAAAGACTTCACAAAATTATGTACAGGAACTTTTTAATAAGTACATTATTACATGGAAACACTTAGAGTTCATTCCAGCCCTTCCAGCAAATAGATTGAATTCTGCATATACCCTTGTACAAACAGGATAAAGCTCCCTTTTCTCACCCTGTAGGGCAAAGGATATTGGATCTTAAGGCCATAATATCTCTGTGCATAGAAAACTTATTACAAGCCCTGGGTCTGAGCCAGACATACATATATTTTAGGGAAATCATTCATTTGGAGAGAAAAGAAGGAATGATATCCCTCTCAGATTGAAGCTATAGGTTCTGGGGTATTTTGTTTTCTTTTTCTTTTAATGAATAGCAGCTGTTCAAATGTGCTCAGAAGGTAGAACGCTGAATAAGCTCCAGTGCATAGGATTATTGGGCAAGGGTCCAGGGACAAGGTCAAAGAGAAGCTATAAAGAAATATTTAGATAACACAGCTCCCATTGTTGTCAGTAAGGGATGATGGCTCAGCAATTCTAAAAATCAGCAAAGCTTTATTTAGGTGTCTAGATATGAATCAGGGGTCAAATTTGAGGGACTGTACACAGTCCAGAGATAACCTACACAGCTGTGGAAAAAGTAATACAGCTGTTTTAATCTGTCTTCTCACCTGGGCTATTGATTCCTGACAATAATAATTCTGATTGCATGACACTTTTTATAGATACACCCTTCATTTTAGAAAGCAAAAAAACCCCACACTGTTGTACAGACATTAGTGGTATATGTGTTTCCAAGGCTTCCTTTTTTTCTGAAAGTCCATCTCGAAAATATTGATGTAGCAGAATGAAGCCCTTTTATCTGGTGTAAATGTTGGTCTTCTGCAGCGCATGTCACAACCACCTAGGTTTAAATTGCTATGTGTTCTGTTGATGCTGAAAGGACTTTTCAATATCTGAGAAAATAATGCAGACTGGCTAAAGATATCTTATTAAGTCTTATTACATTAACAGCAGTGCTCTTTCTACGATTTTAACCCAAACTTCTCAAGCAGCCATCTTTGGTGCTACTTACCGACTTCTGTGTACATGCACTAGTACCCTCTACTGGTCAGGAATTTACTCTGGTGCTCAAATAGTCTGAGAAGGCAGAGGGAAACCGTTAATAGACATCTGAATGGTGAATACTTCTTTTCTTTTTTCCTTTCTTCTATTTTGATCAAGAGGTCGTGATCTCTATTCCAGTTATATGCTTGACATTACTTGGTAATGTGAGGTGGTTTCTATCTGTCCTACAGTTCATTAAAACTGTACGTAAAAGCATGAATAGTGGAATCAACAATAACCAGCACTGCTGGAAAAGACATAAAATACTGCACAGCTAATCATAGGGAAAATATGGCATATATAACAGCTCTTTGTTCTCTACATTCTTGCTGTCATCTGTTGTGCTGTTTTCAAGAACATCAGATGTGAATTGATTGGCAACATCTTTCCTTGAGGGAAGAGAAGCTATATTTAATGCCTATGGTTCTTAAAATTCCATAGCAACTTAATGGTGCCCTGGCAATAGTAAATTCAATTTGAGTTTAATTCCAGTTGAAGAGTAGAGTAATAGTAACAAAAACAATCTAAAAAGAAAATATGGCTAAAGGGAGCACCGTGGACAAGAAAGCACTGAGTTTCTCAAAAGACAGACAGAGCAATTGGCCATATAAGGAATCTAATTTGCCACTTGGAACAGTTTGGCAAAGTTATAGCAAATCATGTAATCAGTGGATGCCACCAGAAAACCCCACCTCTCTCAATACATTAAATGATAATTTTGATCTTAAATACTCCTACATATATATTCCCAAAAGGTTTCTGTTAAAGTAAGTGGGATAGAACTTAGTTTTAATGATTTCTTAACATTAACCAATAAATAAAGCTATTTCAAACTACAGTTTCCAGAGAATGGAAAAAGGAGAGATTATTATTGTCCTGAGACTTTGAAATGTCCATGCCAATATTTCCATTTTGACCATTGAATAGGATGCTGCACTTCAGTAATATTTAATATAGTGTGATACTGTGCACAGATCCTACAGTTCCCCATGGCTGAGATTCTCTAAAAATAATACTTTCTGCTTTAGCAATGGCACACAGCGATGAACTTTTGAAGCAAGAGGTTGACGTGGCTTTTCAGTGCCAATGCCAGAGGATTCTTAGAGTTCATAACTAGAGCGGCGCCACCAGACACTGATGCCACCAGGTTCAGCTGAGCCTAGTAAAGCTTGAACACTAAAAAACTGCTGTAGGTGGAGGGAGAGCTAGGCTGGGATGTCGTTTTGTTTGAGGGTTTTTTTTTCAGCTTATTTGTTTGGTGTTTATAGACTGTTACTTTGCATGAAGGAAGTAAATCCAGAAACTTTTCTGGTTTGGGTTATTTTTATTGAGCAAATTTTCTATATAATACCAAAGCCCTTAAAGAGGTTTTCTCTATTATGCCTAAGCTTGGTTACCCATGGACTTTCTCTCCCTTTGTTTTCATACTTGGCCTTGTTACAAAGGATCACAAATTTTATACACCAAGGAAACCTTTGAACAGTAACAATAAATTAAGAGACCAGACAACTTATTCTGAATGCTTTCTTTTTCAATTGTAAAATGAGAAAATAGAGAAAATAGACTTTTTTTTTCTCTTGTAAAATGTTAAGTGATTTCTGGCATCTTTTCATATCCAGCTATAAATGGAAATTATCATAACTGATTTCCTCAACCTAGTTCTCTAAGAAAGTAAGATCTAAATAATCCCCATCTGCATGTCCATCTGACTGTGCCCTGTCTTTCCCTTTTCTTCCCCTCTCCCCTTATCCAGTAACCTATGAAATTCTTAAGCTGTTTAAAAAATATCTTAGAGAGGGGTGGAGAATCCAAGATATATTATGTTCTTATATTTGCCATGAAAATAAGATGGTAAGAAGATTAGAGATCCCCATCCATGTTCCCCCTTAGGGAAAAGGGGAGTTGTAGCAAAGAGGTAGTGGCTGGTAAGCCCGTCAGGAACGTGTGTCTCTAAACTACTGACTTGGCACGCTGCCTCTTGCTCAGCTAGAGAGCACAAAAATATGCTTAGGGGTTATGGTACAAAGCTGAAAGCATTGTGGGGGTGGTTGCTGGGATCACATGAGGAAGCTGAGTGTTGTGTTGCAGGCTCTAGGAGAAGTAAGGAGAAGGGCTGGTAAGAGGGGAGGATGGTTCCACAGGGAACCAGGTTTCCTTAGTTCTGCTACTCAGGCAGTCACTGGAGGATACTTGCAGTTGTTTTTGTTTTCTTTTCTTTTTTAATTAGCCTGACTTGATCACATTTATTTTCAAGAATGAATTAAAGGTTAGGAATCATCCTTTTTCTGTTTTATTTCCAGTTTTGCCTGATTGGATTCCCCAGTGGGTAGGCTATGTTATAAGGGACAACCGAGTCATGTAAGATGAAGAAATGCCCTTTTGCCACTTCTTTCCATATAGAGATGACCAGATACAGGAATGTATCCATAGCCCATCTTTTTCAATGATCATAAATGTCAGTTTATTCATACAATTTTACTTTCAGCTCTGCGAAACAAAGTGGACACAATGCATAAGCATCCAGTGCCTAGATATAAGGCTGCTGAGGTGACAACAGCCAACTCTTCCAGYCTTTCTTAGATGGAATAGAATGGACACTCTTCCAGAAGTAAAGGACAGAGAAAATAAAGCTAGAAAAGACCTTGGGAGAGAATTTCATTCAGTCCACAGTCCAAATCTAAGCCACGTACACTTAAATATTTGTTTAAAAAATAGGTTTGTTGAATTGGTCTCAAAAGGTTTTGGTGATAGATATCCCATTCCACGTCCTGAAGCAATCTATCCTACTATATATTTTACTTTATTCAGGGGAGAAGAACTGAATCTTCTTCATTGCCTTCCTATGGTTTAGAAATAAATACTTCGGAATTCTGAGTCTTTGCTTAAATCTCATATGGGATATTTAATACCTTCAATGCTTCTAGAACAAAATAAAAACAGAATCAAGACAGATAGACAGATAGGCAGACAGACAGACAGATGACAAACATTTTAATTCAGAGAAGAGCACAAAATGACAGATAAAAGTGAAGAGGAGAAAGACATAAGTTAAATTACCATCTGATGGAAATAACTTCCGGGAACATATTTGTCAAATGCTTCAAATTCTAAGAAGTGCTGCCATTCTGGGCATTTTTTGTGCCTAAATTGTATATCTACAACTGCCTGTGTATTTCACAAACACATAAGAAAATTATAATCTTAATTAGATCACGAGTGCAAAATTAAAATCAAGTTGCAACTATGAATGCCGGGAAACAACTTGAGATACAGATCATGCGGGGATGATTCATTTGACAAGTTATCTAATTTAAGTAAATATTGATATGTTGCGAAAGTCATTTTAAAGAAAATACAGAGTTGTTAGTTACAGTCGCCTTAGGGAAAATATATATGAGTGATATTGTCTTCATACTCCTACTCAGTCTGCCCTTTGTGAAAATATTTACATTGTCTGTTTTGCAGTCTTGGTTCACATGATGTATTTTTACTGCATTTTGTTGAAAATCACATATTTTACACAAGATGTGAAATATATACACTTTTAAATACAAGCATATATACACATACATACATATATATGTAGTGATATATTTACACAGAGAGAGAAAGGAAGAAAAAGAGAGAATGTGTGTTACCAAAGCAAAGATAATCAGCTTTGCTGGCTTATGCGATGGAAACAATAGAAACATATTTTATACTGAGGTCTGAAAAAATATCTTCTTTCAGTTATTAGTGTCTCAGCTGGCTGTTTTCTGTGAATGAATGTCTAAACCGGGCAGAACCATAGGAAATTCAAACAGCTATTATAGACCATCATGTGTAAAAATTATAAACCATCATGTGTAAAAATAGTTCACCCATACATGGGTGGAAGATTCGACTTGACTACTATGTCACAGTTCACGCCCCTCTTACAGAATCCATTTTGCAATGATTTTGTTCCTTTTCAAATGCTTACATTTTATTTAGTGCTCATTCCTTTACTGTGTCTCCCATGAAAGCCATTTTCCTCTGGTTTGAATTCCGCTGCTCTGAATTAATGCAAGCAGACATACAGTAGTTAAGATTTTAACACTGACAGTATTACAGTTTTGCATGCAACAATAGAGGTTTCTTTGCCACTGGTGATGTACAGGGCTAGACTCCCTGTTAGGAGACCATCAAGGGGGAAATCCAGAGGTTGCTAGTTCTAGAACCCGTACCACCTTAGAAACCATTATTTAGGAAAAAAGCAAAACCAAAAACATTTAAAATGCTGAGTCACTGCTACTTTTAGCAGTTAAATTCCAGAAACTGCACAAACTGTCCATATATCTAAAAAATGTAACTGAGCTGTGGGTAACACACAGTAACTGTGGTGATCTGAGAGACAGAGTATTCATTTACAGTGATATTTAGGCTTTGTCATGTCTCTTTTCGATCTCCAGCTGAAAATGATACTTTTCTTTATAAATTTTAGACTAAGTCATCCAGCCTGTTTCAGCAGCTGTATTAGAAACAAAAAACCTTTCAATCTGATAGTTGTAATACATTTGTAAGTGAACAGCATATAACGCAAATAAATCTAATAACATTTTTATTAGGCTTATTTGCTCTATGCCAGTTCTGGCTAGTCCAAAAAGACCTTTAGTGAGTTATGAAAAGATGGAAAAGGTTGTGTCATAGTTTCCATTATAGAGACCATTTTCAGGAGTTTATAGCAAATTTATAATAAAGTTATAATTCTGTTTACAAATTAAACTGCAGTTATTTGTTTTCCTAAACACAATAATCTTCAGGACAAGTGATAGGATTACTCTAAGATGCTGTAAATAAAGTATCGAAAAAGTCCAAGTTAGTRTGCATTTGGATCATTTTAAGTGGCACAAGATCTTCGACAGGAAATGAACATTAACTTCATTTAATTAAGTAATAATATTTGTATAATCAGCATGCCAAAGTATCTCAGATTGCTCTATTGTGTGGGGTCCATGGTCCCTTTCCTGCTAGCTGGGTCAAAAAGCTATAAAACATCTCTGCAACATGTCCTCTTGCTTGATGAACACTGTCCCAAAGGGAATTAACGTCACAGCTTAGAAAGAAGCGTAAGTAAAAATTGAAAAAGCAGAGGGGAAAACAGCACTTATAGACCTGCCTCTTATGCCCATAACATAGATGAAAGTTAACGTGAGTGCCCCTCTCTAGCAAAGTAATCCGGTTTGAGGAGATCCCCAGAGCATAAAGGTAATTTATGTCATGAAGGCCACAAGTCTGCCTACCGGGGGGACATGTGCCCAGACCGCCCAGTCTTTAACTTGGTTGTATAACTTTGGAAACTAACTGGGTTAGCACAGTGCCGGGCATGAGCTAACATGTACACAGGCTTTTAAATCCAGGTTGTTAGCATCTGGCTGTCCTAGAGCATAGGTCGAACAGATGCATAACTGCCTCCAGCTGCTCATGTACGTATGCTGTACGTGAATAAATACATTTCAGTGAAGGAGGGAAAAAAGGACAACACACCCTTTGCAGCAAAATGTGGCTGTAACCAATTTGCTTTGATTGGCAGACACCCATTTCAAAATAGCTACCTAGCCAGGTCATCAGTCTGGCCAATAAAAATTTGGACTCCAGGCTAAGACCAGAAGCCTCAAGGGAGCCAGTGTTGCCACAGACCCAAACCCCAGAGAGGTGATGCCACCAAAACCTGCTTCTCATTAAAACCACACAATATTGCATGCTGCCTGTTTCTACCATTCTTAGGCAAATAGATTAATATATTTAAAACATCCCCATCTTTCCTGTCTTCCAAAAAACTGCATCCTGTAATAGATAAGGTTTAATGTTTGATCTGGGTGCACCCATTCTGGACTTTCATCTCAGTCTCATTCCTCCTTCTAGGAAGACATTTGGCAGAAAAGTCATCACTGTGTGCTTAATGTAACTGAGAATAGAAAAATTTGATTCTTTCTGGTTTTCATTTTATTTTCACATTTTGCTTTTGACAGCATCTAGCTTTGCAGATAATCACTGTGTTTGTGGTGCTCCGTGTTCCTAAATATCAGCTAGAAAAGACATGCCACTGACAGCACTGGCCAAACTGAAAAGTAAACTTCAAAGTCTACACATGAAGAAGGGAAGGGTGGTGTAGGACAGGGTAGGACAGGGTAGGACAGGACAGGACAGGGTAGGGAAGGCAAGGCAAGGTAAGGCAAGGCAAGGCAAGGCAGGGCAAGGCAAGGCATACTCTGTTCTTTTATGTTAACTCTATTAGATGTCTATTTCAAACATTGTCGTGATATACCTTCCACCTTCCATTTGCTGTAAAACCTAAATTGCTTGGTTAGTTGCCTTCATATGAAATGCATTTTTAATGAAAAAAGAATTGGCAAGTTCATGGCTATGAAGCTGACTGACTTAAGTGGCTGGCAATTGTGCCACTAACTTGAGTGGATACAGGACCAGGCCCTTATTTACGTGTGCTTTCTTACGTACTCACTGCATTTAAATTATAAGTGTCTGTAAATGCGTCTATAAAGTTGTTCTGAGGGCATTTTGGGATGTTGTGTCACACTATTGCTTATAAATTGGTGCAAAAGTTATACTGCAAGAGTAACAACATCAGGAAACAGTAGTAACRTGTGCCTAATAAAATCCAGACTGTATTCTAGGGAACTGCTTTTTCTTTGTGAGATTAGTCTTTCCTCACAAGAAAACTGAAAAAACACAAAGTGGCCTAACCACAATGCAGTCGTCAAGGAAGCTGTAACACATGGAGTTCATATATCTTGGAAGAAAGCAATGTGTAATTCCACAACCCTGTGTATCCCATCTAGATAATTTAACTCTCCGTCTGATGATCAAGGAGTGACATCATAAATCACTAAGATGGTTGTTTGCTTTGTAAGTAGTTAGTTTCTGGTGTATTACCTCTAGATAGTTGGGTGAAAAAAATATTTTAGTGAAATTGGATTTTAAACCATTCCYGCAACTATTACATTACATTCCTCTGTTCCTTTCTGTGGGATAATTGTTTTTTTCTTTATCTTCCATGCAGTTCTGTGTAATTTTTAAGGCCAGCATTGATCTAAAACAGGGCATACAGAGAGGTGGCTCATTTGTTTAAATCAAAATGGAGTATCTTATTTTGCATATAATGTAAATTCTTGCCACAACTAGTATCCAATTGCAATGGGACCCCAAAGTTTTAGCTATATGGTTAGATAAAAAGAAGTTTTAAGATTAAGGATAACTATGCCAAGACCTGGGACCCATCCATTTCCAAACACTTGTCTAGGTGACATTCCACTAGAGCAGGGGCTCAGAGCACCCGGTTTGTGCACAGGAAAAGGTGACCCTTGGAAATCTGTTAGCGTAACGCATCRTTGCGTGGCCCACCATTCCCAGATCCAGTGTACTCGCAACACAAGAACAAGAGTTTGATCCACCACCTAAGGCGCCAAGTATGCATAGGCCACAGCAGAGGCTGTTCCCACCTCTGGACAGCAGTGCATTGGAGCACAGTCTAAGCTGGGGAATGTACATGTGCTTGCATGTAAATATCACAGGGAAGGTGAGTCTAGATTGGAAAAGAAATTTACAGGTTTGACAGCATTGTCCAAGTGCTGGCAGAAGTGGAAACCATGGAAAAAAGAATGCAAAATTCCAGYGTCACATCATCCAACAGGAAACCATGAGAAAGTAACTACTTGATATATGTCAAAAGCTGATTCAGTTCTTCCACAGATTTCAGCGATGTTCAATAAATACACAGTGACATCCTTAAACTTCACGATTCATGATGCTTGGCTTATATTTGGTTTCCATTAAATTTATGGACTATTCATCTTTCCTATGCTGCCATTCCCTTGACAAAAAGCATTAAATGTTAAAAAATCACAGCTGCACCTCCTGTCATTTGTCATTTTCCTGTGTATGTGTTTGAAAGCAGCTTCCTCCCCTACACTTCCCCATTGCCCAATTTCCTCTCAGATAACATATACTTCCTAAAAACATGAATCTGTACCTAACTAGAGAGAAAAAGGTAAAAGGGGTGGGCTGGACTGGATCCATCTGATCACTCATATTATACAGAGCTGTATTAAATGCTGAATTTAATCACTAAGTACATTACACACATGAGAACACTGCAGCATTAAGCAATAGAAAAGATCCACAGGGAGAAGATCATTGAACAGATATATCACAAACATGGGTCTGTTGACAGGCTTAATCTTGCCAATTAGATCTGAACCATGTTCCTTTTCTGAAAGAAGAAAACATGACAAAAACAGAAGATGGGAGCTAATCTGTCATAACAGCCACAAACCCCTACTGAAGATGAGGCGATTCTGAATGTACTGAAGTCATAATGAAATTTTTGTTGACTTTAATAGGGACAAGATTTCACCAGCAAATGTTTGGAAATCTGTGGGAGTTTAAAAAAAAAATCAAGACACTCAAGCTTCTTACATTCTGAGTAATAAATAAGAGCAAGCTGTGATGCTAATCAGGTTTGTCTTTCTAAAATGCAGTGTTTGTTGGAATCCACAATGGAGACTGTTTAATCTAAAAGATTTTTATGATGCTCTTAATTACTTGGGTTTTGGTTTTGATTTTGGCTTTTTTCTCAAGACATTCAGTGCAGACTCAGCTGCAGTAGTAACGGGTGAAGACAGCTCCCTCACAGGATAAGGACCTGGAAATAGGGAATGAGTGACCTTTTCCATATCACAAAAATATTTTGGGTGTTCAAAATATGACAGAGCATGACTTTTTAGTTCTGTTTTATAATTCACTTAACAGCATTAAACTTGTTCTCCTAAACTGAAAGTTTTAGTCTTATTTCAGAATAGAGAGTCAAGCAACAGGGACCCTACAGAGAAGTTTAACCTAGCACTGCCACAACATGAAAACACTGGTTTTGTAACAGTTGAACCGTACCTGTTAAACAAAAAAAGGCAGGGAAATGAACTTCCAAGTCCAAGAAAAATATTGAGGTTTTTCATAACTTTTTCAGTCCCAACTTACAGAAGCCAAAAGCTTTATATTGCAGGTGGACTGCCATAGGCCTGGGGAGCCTTGGAGCCTTAATTGCTCTGAGAAGCCCCAGAATCAAAAACCTGGCACATTATCAAGTGAGCTGCAAGAAGCCAAGAAGGTTGGGGAGATCAGGCCTCTCAAGACTTCCATGTTCTTGGCTCAGAAATATCCCTCCAGGTGGTCTGATGATGATCCTGTAGCTTGGAGAGGAGGCTCTGCTAAGGAGCCAGGGAGGGAGATTTTCATCCATCAGACGTGTCTACATTCCTGCAAACAGTTTCAGCAAATCAACATTTTCCAGTGAAGCAATATTCCATTAAAAAATTGCAGTCAGTCTGAATGCTGCCTTCATGCTACAATACAAAAGCATATGGACACTCAGTGTCCTGCCTCTCTGCACCTCTTTCTCCTGCCTTCCTATGCTCTTTTCCCAATTTGCTGAGTTTAAAATAATAACAACATGCACTCAGGTTTTATACTCTGTTTATTCTGTGTTTGGCTCTTCACTGTCTCTTTTACTGACCTGTTTAATACAGTGTTTTGTCTGAACAAATTCTACAAACTTGGAATTTTGGTCATGTTCTAGTAAGGTTCCCAGTTTCAGTATCTGTGCACTACACTACCTCCTACAGTATTTCCCTTACACTCACTGTACTGTGTAAAAATACCTGCTGTATTAAGTAGACTTGTGAGATAGTCTAATGGATGTTCAACTAAGCTAGCATTCAAGAGATCATGTTCATTTCTTTGTATTGCCACTGGCATGGCATGCACCTTGGACATTGGACACCTGTAAAATGGAAATAGCAGAGACTTTATAAAGAGCTTTGAGATTTATGGATGAGAAGTAGTATATAATCCATATTTATGGATGAAAAGTAATAGTTTTAAAATGTTATTATTTCATTCTTTGGTAATAGCTACATTATTGGTTTTCATCCTGTGCTTCATGAAACTATGGCAGTATGTAAATTACTCCTGTGAAAGCTATTTATGAATAGCAAATCTATTGCTGGTTGTCCAAAACTGCTTTCCAGCTCTCTGAACCTCCATTAGAAGATTGTCAAGATTTCAGAACAGGAAAATGTTTAAAAACTCTGAACAAAAGAAGGAACAATAGTGTGTTAATTAATTCACAGACAGCTTCATTCAGACAGTCTCAGTAATTTACAAACTTAGAGAAGTTTGTTTAATACCTACATCTTAGACATTGCATTCCTGTTAGAATCAAAGACAACCATGCACCTAAAAAAATCACTTATGAACGAAAATTGACACTTTCAAATATTGATGGGGTGAAGCTCCTAATCCTGAACGTTGTGTACCTGGTTTTCAGAAGTGCTGAAGACCAAAGATTTCCATAGTTTGAAGTGGAAATGGACCTTAGAAAACTGGGTTTAACATTCATCTGAACATCTAAATGTAACTTAAAAGCTTTGGTCAAATTATTTTCTGCTATGGCGACACCATAGCACATCTAATTTCTCATCATATATTTTAATTTGCCGGAGACTATTTGATCCTTGGGAGGCAGCATGGTACTTCTTTCAGTCACATAAATTGGACTGCACTACTGCTAGCCACTCCTACTCCAAGCAAGAATCTTTGATATCAGGTCAAAACCCATCAATTCTTTATCAGTTCTTCCTTAAAGAAGACATTCATTAGAAAGAAGCGGTTCTTATGAAAATCTTAAAATACTATGAGCCTATTTGGCAGCGGATACTCTTTATAGCTGACTTCTATGCTTGATAGCCACGATGCATGAAGTCATCTTTCTTCACAGCTAAAACTTATTGGGCCCACAGGCAAACCAYGGAGTTAATTCCTGCCTGTCATAGATGATCACGTCAGCTAGAAACAATCAAGGCAAAAGCTAATAGGGCAACAAATGCTGAACAGATACAACCACCCATATCGGTTGTAGTTGTTACGCACTGGCTTCAGTTTCCTAAACTTAAACACCTGCAATACCAGGGCATAAGCCACTAGCCTCCAGCCATCACTCCAGAAGTCTGGGAGTCTCCTGTGTGGTGTCCCAGCCTAGGGAGACTCAGAGGTCGTTAGACACCTAGGTCTAGGCAAATGGTTCAGCATTCCCTACATGAGAAAACCACAGTAATACAGCATAGGATGGGACTGGGTCTACAGGACATGTTTGACTGAGGTACCCCAAACCTGATTGTATTGCCCAGATTGACAGAGGACATTTAATGTGTAAGGTGGAGTTCGTCTCATTTAGCAAGGGATGCTATTATTTGACATTTGCAGCTAAGAGTCATCTAGCTTCCTTTGCAAGAAATGGGGAGAAATAGGCACCCTGAGGACGTGATTCATCTCATTTTAAGGGATGTTTAACCTCTAGATTCCTCAACCTCTCTATATTGGCTATAAAGGGAGTCTGGACAATTAGCTTGTTTGTGTATAGACACCAGTGCTATAAATGGCTTAATCTGGACTTTGCAATTTTACTCTTGATTCCCACTGACTTTGAGGGGTACCTGGGGGCTAAGAAATTCAAGATATAGCCGTGTGCGCCAGCTTTTTGTAAATGAAGATATTGCATAGTCAWTAGTGCAGTTATGCATGGCATTTATGTATTCCTTTGATGTTCAGTATCCTTTCAGTACCAGAGCAGTTTTTTCTGCAAAGTAGGAAGAATTAAAAGCCTTTATCTCTTGCTGCTGTTAGGAAGTTTGGATTTTCAGAAGTAAAGATGGAAGTTTGAGCTTGTTCTTGGTTTGTTTTTTTATTTTTTGACATGGAGAATCTTAAATTAGCTTATGCATCTCCCCGGTCTTTGCCTTTAACTGTACTGGCTTTTTGGGTGATTAGTGGTGTTTGCCTATTCCAACATAAAGAACGATGCTCTTTAAATGCATAGCACTCTCAACTGTTTCACCGACTAGTTGCGACCAGGAAATACTTTCTTCTAGATGCAAATTTAAAGCCAGAAAAATCTTGTCAGCTCAGGCCTGAGTCAGAGTCCAATACTTGCTGTCCAGGTTCTTTTAGATATTCCACACATGGAGGATGTAATGTTTAATATCAAATGTACTTATTTGAAGACAGTTGATGTTACACAGGATTTCTGATTTAGCAGCGATGCAAAATATCCTGAAAACACAATACAGTTCAAGCACAATACCAATGTGATTCCCATTACCAGTCTCTACAACATGCTCACCATCACGATGCTGGGCATCCCCAACTGCCATGAAGGAATACGTGGGCTGAAGCCAGCTTGAGCCCATTCCTCTCTTCAAAATTCTTTTGTTAGTTGTCTAGTTTTTATACTCTATGTTGGGCTGAGCTATGTATTCACTCCCCCCATGCTGGTCTGCCTAACTCAGGGAGACATTCACACTCTTTTAATGAACTCAGGGGGCTTGATCCACTCAACAGTTGATAGCTGTTTATCTAAACCAAAGGCCACCCTCCAGTTTTGTGTTGAGATAAAGTCAGCTTCTTTGCAACAGTTGTGATCAGTCACACCCTCCATTATTCCCTGAGCTTCACAGGCACATTGTCCTTGTCCATCTCCTCTGAGCCTTCTTTCATTTTAGGGGTTTATTGGTCAGTCACACTCAGTAAGATGGTTTAAAAGCATTTTTCTATTATTGTTTCAGTTGCTAGAGGTGATGAAACGCAGCGATACCAGAAAACTCCTTTGCTCCAGGTGCAACTTAGTGTGTGCCAGGAGGAAGCAATTCAGCAGGCCAAGTGGGCTTCACCATCTGCCTGACCCACCTTGCTTAACTACCACTGTAAAGAGCAGTGATTCTGATTAAACAGACCTATCTTCATTGCGTGTAGGACTAATTCTGTACCCTTGTCAAAGAGCCAGTGCAATGCCCCTGGGTTGCTTAGGCTCTACAATACATAAAAGATCTTGGGCTGAGTTTTTGACAAAATTTTCACATTCCCCAAGTGCTGGGGAAGTTGTTCTTCCATGCAGTCTTCAAACAAGCTGACACAAGAGAAGCCTGCTGGGGTTGGCTCAGTTTATCTGCAGTGAGCCCAAAAAGACAGAAGCCAATATTCCACCCTATAGCTGGAATCAGCAGCTTATCTGGTTAACTGTTTACAGTATAGCTGGTATGCCTGAGGAAGCTGGATTCTCTTCCATTTCTTTAGGGGAAAACATGTTTACTTGAGCATTGCAAGGCTGCAATTTACCCTTAGTGCAAGCCTGTTATGAAGTAACTGTACTCTTACTATTTAGAAAAAACACCATTTAGGGGTTTTATGGCATTTTTAGCTAAAGATGATGCTATCATTCCACATCACAGTGTGATGATTTCCATTTGCTAGTCAAAGGTATTTTAAATCATTAAAATTTCTGAAAGCATGGATAAAACTCTCAGGACACACTCTAAGTTCAAAAAGCCACACTGAAATCAAACCAGTAATAAATGCTCCTTGACTGATATCTTAGATGCCAAATTGTATTCTGGAAGCATTTTTTATAACCAAATTCTGAACTCTGAAATAGGGGTTTATAACGGAAACAATTACAAAAGCAAGGCCAAATCCCTGCATCTGGATTCAATGGGAGCACCATAAGGGTTGGATGTTCTACATGTAAGTCTGTACAAATAAATGTTAAAAACCTCAGTAGTGTAGATACAGTAATGTAAAAGTCTATGGAGGTATATGTTTTTTTCTTGAGGAAAATAAGAAAGAGGTAGTAATAAGCAAGAAATGTTTTTAAAGATATCTACCTTTTATGTAGAAAAAAGATTATCTATATCTTTTATTTTTCAAAATATTTTTTCTAAATACAGTGATGTAGTACTTTAAACTGAACTCTACATCTGTACTGATAGATTTAACCCCACTCCTAAATCCGTATTTAGGCCTCTAAGTGTCATTTGGGGTGTATTGTAGGAGAAAGCCTGGCCTTTTGCTATGTCTGCTTATTAGAGCAGCCATATACTTTGTATGCTTCTGTCATACCAGCAGGAAGACAAATCAAACGTGGGGACTTTCCTAGAAGGGCCCCTAGGTTGTATGCAGCACGGGATTGGTATGGAATGGGATCTGTAAGCTGCTTGAACTTGGACTGCAGTTATAAGAACAGCATCTTACAACTAAAGATGTGGATAAGTAAAGTGGAGTCAGGTAGCAAAGTGGCCACTCACTTTGCTTTTTGTCCCATACTCATAGAAATGATTTGCTTGTCATCTGGTAGTACTAAATATATGCTTGTGATGTGTGCTACAAAAATACACAAATCACACATCGTATAGAAACTCTGATTTCTAATATTCTGGTCCACTGGATTTTATTTAGCTGTTGATATCATGCAGATTTGTCTAGTGCTGCACTATTACAAACATCTTAAAACTGGATAAGATACAGCAAAACATAATGTAAATCTGCACTTACCTGCCCTGACCTGCTGAGCATTGGGAAAAACATCTTTTCTCTTTGTTCACATTCTGTTATGCTATTTACACAGCTCCCGTACAAAACAATTACAACTGTTCATTCTGTAAAACTATACATAAGTAAATCAAAAAAGCTGTTAATTGCTAAAATCCTCTAACCTCTAAAACTAAACATTGGTTTTGCTGCCTTCAGTTCAGTTCTTATAGAGGGCATGAAGGCATTTGTGGCCTATAGGAATCTTCCATTCCATAGGAATCCTGATGGAACAGGACATATATCTGAGAGAGTCACTTCTCCAGGGTTTGTGCTCACTAAAGTGTCATTAATTACCTGGCACCAACTATTCAAAGCCTATTTCAGTATGGCTACTCTTAGTGCTGTAATAAATACATTCAGTGACATTGCTGCTGGGCATGCACTTCAGGATTTCAGGTTTGCCTTYGGGCATGTAAAATCCAATGACTCTGACGTGTTTCTCTGTTAGCCTTCAATGCAGAAATACATGTGTGAGAATACCAAAAGGGGTAGGAGAGACACTTGTTTAAATCAAGGGAGTGTTTGCAAAAGSAGGGATGGATAAAAAATTGCGAGCTGGAAAATGGTTTCTAACTTAATATGCTGGAATAGCTGTTCAGTGAAAGTAAGAGGGGAAAGATCTCTGATTAGTTTTGCAAAGGACCTTGTTAAGTTTCTGAAAAAGGTTGTACATCAGGATAGCCTGTGTTAATAGGAGGCTAAGTTCATGGGCCTAAGAGTCATATGTGCTTGTTAGTGAGGTAACGAGAAGTGACTGCAGGCTGCAACGTGTTTCAAGCATACATCGGAAAGGGTGTCAGCAAGACTCGGATCTTAAAGGGAAGCCCACTGCTAAGAGCTGAGTATTTGGGTCTAGGTTTCATTGGCAGAAGGAATTTGCACAGCTGAGCAGTGGATTGGCAGCAGACTTACAAGGATAGAATTTGTTCTTCAATTTGAAATATTGTTCTTCAATATAAAATGAACAACAGCGGCTCAGAAGGTTAAAACTGAGGAAGTGGAGGAACATTTCGTAATTTGCAATGCCAGATATGTTTACTGCACACTGCTACAGATCCTTCTTGCATTCTTTTTTTCTATTTTTTTTTTAAATACCTTAATAAACTTGAATTCTTGGCTAAGGAAGGAAAGCAAATGAAGTAAAGTTCTCATCACCTCTTTTGTTTCAGCTTTTATTTTGAAAAGAGGGAAATAGTTTTCTTTCCTTGATTAATTCTTTAGCTCACACATAAAGAAGAAAACGTGGCTCTGTTATGCTTCATTTCATAGATGTGGAAGTGGCATAGAAAATGCCCGACAACTGTTTCCATGTTATTACTCCCAGGTTATTAACAGTCTGATAGAAGTATTGCATGCGGTTGAAAGAAAAACTTCCTCTTCACACCACWTCACTGGGAAAATAGAAATAGAATGAGAAGAAAAAAGAGATAAGGGCATACAGTCAGAGAAAACTAAACCTACTTCTAGTGGTATCTCTCGTTATAGACTGCAGCAGATTCCTTCATTCATCCTTCTCATCACAGTGCATCTTTAAATACCTTTACTTGTTAGTACTTTCAAGTGCCACATCATTTACTGCCCTTTTGCTTTGTCATTTAGAGCACAAAGGTAAAGCAGCACCGTATCTCTCAAGGTAACAAGAGGAATGAACTTGCCCCCCAGGTTTTCATCCAGATCACCCCTCAGATAAGCCAGGTACACATGGGCTGCACTGGTTTGGGGGAAGCCAAAAGGCCTTGTGTAGCTGCAGCAGTGTAGACAACACTTGTCTGTCCTGTGCTCAAAGGTCTCCGGATGCRAGTCAGTCTGGAGGTGCGTGACGGGCAGAAGTGTTAGTGCAGCACTGTGCTCAAGCAAACAAACTCTGGGGAAAGGCAGACATGGGATCAAGCTAACACAGCTACACAATCCCCGTCTGGAGCTGGCCTGTATCCACAGCCAGTGGGCTCCAGCCACCCAGCAGACATAACCAAAGGCACTGGAAGCAAGGACAGTCGTGTGACATCTTTGTTTGCACTGGCACAAGAAACGGTTCTGTTTTGCCGATGCCAGCTGAGGGCCCACCAAGGCTGCGGCGGACCCGTGATAAGATCTGTTACTACTTCCCTGCCTTCCCTCGCTGCCTGGGTTTTCTGCATACCTCAGTGAGCCTTGGCCTATCATTGCTTTCCCTCCCACGCTGCTGACCCTCATTTTTCTTCATTTCTTGTTAATCAGCATTTACTCCAATCTGTTTGTGATATAACTTTTCAGGCACTGCAGTACAAACACTTGAAATGTCAAAAGCAAATAAAGGAAACACTGACACTGGCACTAAAGTCAGCATGCTCTCCCAATACAAATACCCAGAGCCTGAAGACAAGTAGAGAACAAGTCATGACAGCGCACGGGTATTATTTCTGTAAGTTAACAGTTTGTTTTTCTGCATCATAAAATTGAACGCAGTCTATCAGCTTTTCTAGAACTCCTCATTTTTCCGCTAGAAGTTAAACAAGGTCCTAATTCATCTGCAGAAATTTATTCCCAATTCTCTGCCAAGTGGTAAAAGCAAGAGTTAATTTATTACCAGCTCCAACAGAAGGCATTTTAAAACTGCTGCTTTTTCACATGTGTACCACTCACTGGATTTCAGTCTTCTGGGCTCCATCCTTCTGCTCTTTAGGAGACAGCTGGGAAAGTCAACCTGTCCATCATGTATATTCATCAGTGGAACTGTGATGGTCTATTCCTCTCTTCATTGACCCACAGCAAATAAAAGAATTCGGCTTCAGCTTTAAAAAGGCTGTCCTGTTTAATAAACAGAAGCTCAGTGCTCTCTCTCCTTCCGCCGTGAGGCTGCTTGACAGTGGAAGCCGAGAGAGAAGCCCAGCTCATCGCTGTGAGGACGGCACTGGACAGAGCTAGCAGGGGAGGAYGGAAGGCTGAAAGTTTAATGCTGCATGCTGCTATTCTTTCAGCAAGGACTGTGGGATAGAGCAGTATGACTCTGATATGTCAGGAAGCAAAAGCTTGGGCAAGAAGAGTAGCTAAGCGATGGAAAAACAACCCCAAACAGGAAGGCCTAAAGGCAAGGAGGAGATAAGTTGTCTGAAGGAGGGTATAGAGAAGAGCACTTGCTGAGGGCAGCAATATACTGGCATTGCAGCTGCAAGGAGAAAGCAGAAATGATCCTCCCTTGGGAGGTTCAGAGACTAAAGATCAGTCAGTGAACCATGGGGTCATGGGGGGAAAGAGGCACAAACCTTCCTATGCAAGCATAGCTACATGGATGTACGGACACCATCTCCCTCCTTTGACACTCTCACCCACATGTTTAAAAAGTATAAATCAGTAATGATGGGGGCTCTTAAGAACCAGTAGCATCTATCTCTCAACTCAAGCAAAAAGCCTTGAAAATTCCCTTGATTTTTTTTTTTTTTTTTGTTCCATTTGGCTCTACTGATCTATACCAGTCTAGAAGAGAACATTCTTTACAATTGCTTGTTATCTGCAGTCCTAATTTACTATGGTGCTCAGATTTCAGACTATGAAAGCCTACTGATTTTTACTTATTTACAGTTACCAGTTTGTATGCTCCCATTTCTATACCAGTTGTGGGCTTTTAATACTACACTACCTTGTAAAACACAATACTTGACTGATAAGATTTGTAAGACTATGACTTAAGTAAATGCCCACTATTCTGAAAATTAGCTTATCTTGAAATCTGTAAAATGTGAATAATACTGCATTTCCCTACTTATTCTCAGCTATTACAGATGTAGTTAGTGACTTTATTGAAATGTAAATACAGAATTCCTTTTTTTAACAGAGAAATTATGCTTCAAAATGCTGAGAACCTCAGCCTACTCTACCCTCACTCCAGATGTTCAGACCTGACATCTGCAGGCCACCATTGCCTCATGGTATATATGCGCTTCCTACAGACTACTATTGCATTGCTTGCTAAGCTTTGTTTCAGTCCTTGATTTGGGCTCCTTGATCCAAACTGTCAAAAATACTTAGGCAAGAGAACTTAAGCAAGATAACTGGTTCGTAGAAAACCCAAAACTTCATTCCTGAGAGAGCAGCAGTGCTAYAATAGGTTGCCAACATCCTACTTTTACGTCAGCTCTTACCGAGAGGAGAAGGTAACTTCTGAGGCTGTAACTGATACTGATGGAAGGGTAGTGATACTGATGGAAGTTTCCCTCAAACACTGCTGATCTGAACAAAATCAAGGCATTTCACAGTTAGTGAAGGACAGTGAAAATAAGAAAGATAGCCCTCTCTAATAATAGCCTTTCCCAAACCATCATCCTTGACTTCCCCTTCACTGCCTCCCAGCCTTGTCCAAAAGCATGTCATTAGTTGCTGCCATCACCCTCTTACAACACACAGGTTCTGGTTCACGTGAATAGCCTTTTACCTTCAGGCTATTTTTCAGAAATGGCTGTATCAGAAACTCATCTGGTGCTCCCTACAGTCCCCTGGTATTTCTACTTCGCTTCCCTTGTTCCTTTGAGGCATTTTCCTACCACTTTGTAAACACTTTGTAAACCTGCTGTGTAAGCAGCAGGTACCACAGCTGGAATGGCACCTATCAGTGACATGGATGATTACCTTCACCGTTTATTTGCTGCCTGTCCCTATCCACTGCGTAAAAACTTTAACCAACATAGCTAGAGTTTATAAAGAGGTTTCCAACCATGTACTGCAACAGCTACCAGTCAACCTAGCATCACGTGATTGACATCAGAGAAATTATACTGATGTACAACAGCTGTCAATCTAGATACCAGTAAATGTCTCTTGTTGAAATATACCTGGAACCTCAAACTACAAAAAATACTGTGATCACAGTGCTGCCCAGGCCTATGTAACATCTACAAGTTCCCTATCATGGGCAATATTTACTGCTAACTCCCTAATTGTATCTGCTACATATCAACTAAAAAAAATCCTGTCCTTAATACTTTTCATTCCCATAATTTTCTAACTGGATTCAAATGGATTCCATAAAAAAAACTGTAAAACTTTGCAATAAGGTAAACATATAATAGAGCTGGATGTTCTTTTTTGTCAAAATAGTGTGGTTTTAGCTTGTGAACTGTTGATGTATTTACTGTTACTACACAGTTGATACAACAATATGGGTTGATACTGACATTTGCTTGTTTGAAAAATTATTTATGTTGAAGATAGTGAACATCATGTTAGTGATGTTATTTTAAAATGTCACTGTAATATTTTATTCTCGTATTTATTTATAATATAGTTTTAAAACCTGCTCTCAAACTTTAGCACATCTTTTTGAAGGAAATCTCTTATCAATTTTCAAACTCCAAGTAATGAAGAATTTACTGCATAGACCTACCAATCTGGGCTTCTGCACCTCTTTTTTTTCCAGTTCTAGGTGTGCAGATTTCTACTTCTGCTTGGTCCTACTATGTGATTTATTTTAATTTCACTAATTTTTGGAATGAACATACCATTATGTACATTATGTGTAAAGGGCTACCACAACTAAGTCAGCTGTAACTTCCTCTATGTATCACTGGAGTATTTAAATAGCTCTCCTTCCAGTAACAGAGAAACTATATACTTAGCAATAATACTTCTGTAGCTATGAGCTATGATGAAGAGATATTAGAGCAAACTGATGTCTACCCAAAGGTAGTAGGGTCCTAATGAGAAAGTAAAAATGATAATGGTATTATTTTAACTACAAGGAGTGGAAAGTAACATTTTAGGGACTGCTTAAATGAATTCACCCTGGATAATAGTAAAAGTAATAGCTATAGTAATACACTCTTCATACACTAGTTTAAGATTGATAAAATATCTGAGCAAAGTATTATTAGCTATGGATTAATAAAAAAGTATGTTTTCTTCATTTTCCAAAGTTTTGAGTCCTATAATAGGCCATCTGCAAAAGCTTTTCTATATTTACTATGTGACACTTCTTCAAAAAATTATTTGCATTGGGGCAAAATAATTTCTTCCTACTGTAATTGTAGGCCATCAGATTATGTGTGGGGATGAAATGTTGCCTTCAAATAGATATGAGACCACTGACTGCTGCTGTCTTCAGTCAGACCTTAGTGAAGTCAGATTCTTCTTGGCTGCATTTAAACCGGCTCTACACTGTAATTTTACTGAGATAGGTCAGAGGGATCAGATGATACACTGGTAGAGACCAAATAATTGCATATTGAGCAAAGATGCATCGTGGAAATGTTCACTGTGGTGCAGAAGATCTCTAAGAGTTCTACTCTTTGAGGTAATCTAAAAAAAAAAAAATCCAGTTGTCATCAAACTAAATGACAGGTTTTTTCAAAATGTACTGGTTTTGGCAGGGGTGGAGTTATCTTTCTTCATAGAGCCTGTATGGGGCTAGGTTTTGGATTTGTGACCAAAACAGTGTTGATAACACAGGGATGTTTTAGTTACTGCTGAGCAGTGCTTACACAGAGTCAAGGCCTTTTCTGCTCCTCACACCACCCCACCAGCGAGGAGGCTGGGGGTGCAGAAGGAGTTGGGAGGGAACACAGMCAGGACAGCTGACCCCAGCTGACCAAAGGGATGTTCCATACCATGTGATGTCATGCTCAGTATATAAAGCTGGGGGAAGAAGAAGGAAGGGGGGACGTTCGGAGTGATGGCGTTTGTCTTCCCAAGTAACCGTTACGCGTGATGGAGCCCTGCTTTCCTGGGGATGGCTGAACACCTGCCTGCCGATGGCAAGGAGTGAATGAATTCCTTGCTTTGCTTTGCTTGAGTGTGTGGCTTTTGCTTTCCCTGTTAAATTGTCTTTATCTCAACCCATGAGTTTTCTCACTTTTACCCTTCCGATTCTCTCCCCCATCCCACAGTGGGGGAGTGAGCGAGCGGCTGGGTGGGGCTGAGCTGCCCGCCAGGGTTAAACCAAGACACAAAAGAAGTTCTGCAGCTAAAAGCATGGATATGAGCTTTTTTCTGAAAGTGAATCTTTATTAGTGCATTTGGAAGATATGACTTGTCCGGATTCTGATGCTGACAACAGCTTATCGCTAACAGTTGAAGAGTTTTCTCACYCTCCCCAACTTTTTTGATAATTACACCTCTTACAGATTTCAAAGCCAAAAATGGTTCATTAACTCAGATTCTGATTCCATTAATTTGGTGACRATACACCTGCCACAGCTTTACAGTCTAGAACGTAAAGCCATTCGCTGTATTTACTTACCTTGGAGATGGAATTTGAAAGCTCCATGCCAAAACTCAGAAGGATTCTTATGGCTTAAGGTGCATCTATATTGATTTCTGCAACTCTTTTGTGTCTTGACAGACTAAGTTCTTTGTTTTTCTAGAACAGATGAGGGTAACTGCCACATAGAGAACAGAAAATTGTGTGTATCCAAAACCACACAGTGGAACTAAGTAGATGATAGTGCATGGTCTTCTGTGGTACATGTGAATGATGCATTTTTCACAGGACCAGAAGTAGGCTTACTTTTGTGTACTGAAAAAATTGCTAATACAGGAGGGAAATTGAGGAGAGGGATGTTAATGAGGTAAGGATTCTAATTTGAAGTTTGCTTCTCTGGTGGATTTTAAAGGTAAAAGACAATTAATGACTGAGTCTACATTCAGTCTGATTCCTTTTGTCACTGGTTGCTGCCTTTTCCTGTATCGTTGTCGTTGCCTCTCCATTCCACCTTTGAGATTTTTCTGTTCACACACACATTTCTGTTCACACACATTTATTTGAGTGGCTCTCCTCGGGTGTGATGCAGGAGGTGAAATTCTCCCATACAGACTGGATACGGGTCTCTGCAGCAGTATTGTGCCAGTATGCACTAAGGATGATGGTGAGGTTGGTTCTTTGTGTAGTGATGGGACACCTATATCACTATGAGAAAAGTAAGAAAACCAGACTGGTTGGTCCAATTTTGGGGTTATATGCTGGACTCTCTGTGTGTGTGCGTGTGTGTGAGCACACAACGCGGATAGCTGCACATCTGGGCGCTTCAAGAGTGCTGAATCCACCCAGGTCCCAGAAACAAACTTCCCGTGAGCTTCAGGTCCCGGGGCCAGGCGTGCACTCCGCTTCCCCCGCTGCGGCGGCAGCTCCCGCGGCCCCCCCCTCGCCGGCTCCGGCGCCCACCTCCCACCACCCCCCCGCCCCCCGGCGCGGGCCCGCCCGCA
>JAYKAV010003351.1:262166-284789 GCA_035582835.1 Phoebastria nigripes
GGGCGCCCCCGGGCGGCGGGGCGGGGCAGCGCGGAGCCGGTCCGGCCTTGCCCGGGTTCCTCCTGGCGAAGGCCCGGAATGGCGGCTGGGGCGCGGGCGTTGGCGGCCCTGCGCTCGGCCGGCGTCGTTTCTCACCCGGCCGAAGCACGGGTAAGCCCCTCTGTCCTGCTCCTCCCCAGCCTCACAAGTCGCCGCCATTTCCTCTTAACCTCCTGCAAGGAAAGGCGGTGCCCCCTCCCAAAAGGAATCGAAATGGGTAGGGTGTTTAATTTTAAAGGGAGTTTTCATTAAAGAGGACATGAAGGAAAACAGCACCTGAATATTCTTAAGCAAATTAAAAGCAGTTTGTCTTGTAAAGAATGGTAAACGTCTCATTAACTTGACCACAGATATTTGAGAAACCTCTTCATCCCGATGAGCCTCTCCTTTGAACTGTAATGGTTTGCACATGATGGTCTTAGAAAAAAAAATGTGTGTCTCGCTGCTAGCAGATCTGAGAAAATCTGACTTTTGTACTAAAAGCAATAACTAATGGAACTCATAATACCTAGTAGAACTGAATGCCTTTCCCTCGTTGTCACGCTGCTATACAAGAGCAGGAGTACTAAATTTCTGCTACTAGTAGTAGCCTGCATTCTTGTATGGCTTTAATCTGAAGAGCTCAAATTCTTCTGACGGTAGGGATAAGAATAGGGATATTTCAGATTCATTTCTCCAAAGTTAGGCTGCGTAATCTGTAATTAGACATCTACATAAATTRTTTTCAGAAATGGCTAGTGCTCAAGGTCAATAACAGTTGTGTTTTCTTGTCTGTTCTAGCACAGTGTGCACCTTTACATGACTCTCCACRGTTCTAGCCGCCCAGATTTAGACACAGAGTTCTGAAAGTCTGAAATGTTGAGTGTTGATAGACGTGGCAAGATTGTAAACTTCCTTGCTTAACATTTCCTCTGAGGTCTGTGCTTATGCTTCTAAATAAATTGTCAAGTTTTATCAGTTCTGATCATTCATAGCTCCTGTTTGGTTAAGATTGCAATGTAAAAGCACATCCAACATCGCACAGTAATGCGTGGCAAAGGATGACAGAGTCCAGATCTATGGCCAACCAATTCTTTCCTTCACTCGCTTTCTCTCTYAGTGATACCATTGCCCATACACGTTGTGAATGGGATTCGTTCAGCCAGATTTTACCCTCCTGGAAGTTAGTAGCCTGTCTACAAATTAGGCAGCTAGGCTAGGTGAGTTAGCTAATTAGGGACCTAATGAGGCTGATTTGTACTATTTCTAGGTATCCGATCAGGTAGATAGAGAGCTGATACTGTTGACCCTCAAGGGAATATGGGTAGCTCTTTTTTCTTGCATTGACTGCAGAGGGAGCCATGGCAATTTGCTTGAAGTAGATGCTTCCCTTGAAGTTTTCTGATTTTTAGGTGAGACGAGTAACTACCCTTGGCTATAGAACAAACCTACAAAATTTATTACCCCAGGGAGACAGCGTAACTTTAGTAGAACAGGTATTTAGTGGAATAGTAGAAGTGAATTATGGGGGAAAAGTTAACTTTGAAGTAGCAAATGACTTGGAAGAAAGAAAACCTCCTTCTGACTGAACTTTGCCTCGATCGTCTGCAGACCTTCTGGGACGCTGCAGAGCATCGCTGGGTATATAAAGCTTTTCCAAAGGATTAAGAAATCATCGTTTCTTCTCTCTTCTTTCCCCCCCCCCCATGTTTCCCCCGGACGGCCCAGGAGGAGCGAGGCGAGGGGAGGCGACAAGATGGGGGAGCGGGCGGCGGCGGGGGCACTCTCCGTGGTGCTGATCCTGGGGCTGGGGCTGCCGCCCAGCGTCCTGGCCTGCCCCCACCCCTGTGCCTGCTACCTCCCCACCGAAGTCCACTGCACCTTTCGGTCCTTAGCAGCCGTGCCGGCAAGGATTTCGAAACATGTGGAAAGAATCAATTTCGGGTTTGTATGGCAGTTTGTAGCAAACAGTTTTATGTTCTTGGTGCGGAATCCTGGGATGCTTAGCGCACGTGCGGCGTACCGGGATCTCTGCGTGCGCTTTTTAAGTAGAATTGCAGAGATGGGTGGTGACTTGCAGGCGCTGTATTTCAAACACTACAATTACTGGCATGGAGAAGGTTTCAGTGTAGCCCTCGTGGTTCAAAGAAAAGTTACTGTTATTTTCAAATAAATATTTATATCATGGTGTCAGTTCTTCTTGGCAAATAGTACATGCAGTCTTTTATAATGTATAAAAAACTATATTGAATTAAACCTACTAGGGATTGCTACTAAATGTTGAATATTATACCTAATGTAAAAAAATATAGTAGGAGTAAAATTCCATAATGTAGCCGGGTAGCATTTTGGAGAACAATGAGATATAGCATATCTTAAAGCAATACAGTAAAAACAAAGTTATTCCGTTGCCTTTGGAGTTTTGGGTTTTTTCAAGGAACTTAAGCACCATATAAGCAGACATCAGTGTTTTGGGGAGAGATTGCTCAGGCTCCAACTCACTTTCCTCTGCCAGGGTATTGCCATCTCACATCTATTTGTCAGATTGTGAGATGAGAAGGCAGGGACAGTTGGTAGGCTGCATATCACAGAAGTGCTGCATAGGGTCATTATGTGACATGACATGGTGCAAGAGTCGCAGTCCTCTTCTGCTTGATATCAGAGCCGCCTCACTACCTGGTATGAACTCACCCCGACCACCCCAAGGCCTGTAAGCTGCAATTGATCATGCAATGACTGACAGCAGGGACCTTGGATTTTTTTTTGTTTGTTTCTCTGTAGTTAAAATGTCTATCCACCAGCACTTTATCCACCTAAAGCCTACTTTTAGTCTCAAAATGCCCTTGTACTCAGTAAATCTGTATTACAGAAATCTGTACTTCCATGCCATTTTTGAATCAAAAATGCCTTCCTCTCCTCCCACATTCAAACCCACACATATTCACAGTCACCTCTCCCCCATATGTCAACATTCTATGGCAAATTCTATCCCTAAATTGCTTTTGAAAATGGGATGTAGGCTTCTAAGTTATTTAGGCGTTTTGGCTGTTTTTTAATAAAAGTACATTATTTGACACTGCTAGCATAGAAGCCCTTTCCAATCTTTGTATTTCGTCACTACAGATGACATTGTCTGAGTTGTGTCCTTTCCCAGGAAGAAACAGTCTTAACTATCTGTCATTGCATTTCTTTCATTTTGGAAAAGAGCTTTTACCGTACTTCTGTTTTAAGATGCTATATATTTAGGAGGTAAAGATAATTCTCCTAACTGAAAATAATTTAGGAAAATTTCTTATTTAGACAAGTTCATATTTTTTAGAAGGGCTGATGTTGAAATAAGGAATTTTAATAGGATGACTGCTATAAGCCTAGTAGATCTGTAGTAGGACTAAAAATATCAAAACAGTAACCTAAATTTTTAGAAAATTCAGAATCTCCAGATAGATAGCATGGTGAGGATCTACAAGTATCCGTAGATGTATCTGTCTGTTCCCTTCCTTTCTAGAAAGTGTTAAAAAATAGGAAAAATCTTTAAAATTCAATGCTTACTTTAGAGACTTCATGCCCAGATTAGCTCATATGTTTAATTTTATGTCCACATATGGAAAACCCAAATGTAGAGCTAGGCCGCCAAACTTAAGGCTTCCATGTTGGCATATAAAACCTGAGTTATTTGTCCAAAGTGAAATTGAATTGTTTTCAAAAAGTAGATTTTCTGTATTCCTTCGCTAAAACGAGTTTCTAGGCTCAAATTATATAATTGGAAGGTCAATTCCTAGATCTTACGTAATTAGCTGATGTAGCCAATTACACGTTGTAACAGTAAGTGAAGCGGGATGTGACTTCCTGCTTCTTGTGCTGTTTGGGAGATATCCATTTTTAATRTCCTCTCTCCAAATCTTTATTCATTTATTGTTAGATGCTGTTTTGGCAACACTGCAGCCCATCTAGTTTGCCAGCCTACATAGCATCATTGGTTGGCTACAGGCCATTAATTTATTACCATTCCATAAACTGAGCTGCATGGAAAAACATACTGACAACTATTAGAACTTAAACGCCTATTTATTACTCTTACTCCTAAATTATGGCTAACGTGCCACAAATTGAGTTAAAAGAAATCTTAATGTAAACATGAACTAAGTATACTTGGCCTTGTAAAAATGTTTCAGTAACTTCTGGCCCCTTGACAATGCATTAAGATCCCTCCCAATTTTTCCTGAAAGTTAGGTTATACTAATTTTACATTGCAGTCCATGACAGTCAGTGCATAAAATGTAACTGCACATGTGATTTTTTTTCCAGGTTTAACAGTATACAGTCTATAGTCGAAAACTCCTTTGCAGGACTTACAAAACTGGAATTGCTCATGATGCATGGAAATGACATTCAGAATATACCTAATGGTGCTTTGAAAGATCTCGTGTCTCTACAGGTAATGCTCAGGTCTTCCTAAATTTCATAAATTCTAACTTCCATGAATAACAGAAGAGAAAAATAAGCACTTTTTGTAGTGCCTTTCTTAGGATTAAGGTACCATTCTCCCCCCAAATACATTGGAGATCTGTTAACTATGCCTGTGTCATATTTGATAATGCCAACTAATATTCAGTTGTATTCTCCCTCTTTGACCAGCATATCATTTTTCAGTGGTGCAAAGGATATTTGAATGCAGGAGGAAAACTTCTGCATGCTTACTATTCTGTTTGGATTTAGATCAAAAAACAAAATTAATCTCTTTTTTTCTTCTTTTTTTTTTTTTTTAGGTTTTCAAAATTAGTTACAATAAATTGAAAGTCATAACTGGCCAAACCCTCCAAGGACTTTCAAGCTTAATGAGACTGCACATGGACCACAACAGAATCGAGTTTATTCATCCAAATGCTTTTAATGGATTAACTTCTCTGAGACTGGTCCACTTAGAAGGAAATTTGCTCCAGCAGCTTCACCCCAACACCTTTTCAACATTTACGGTCCTTGATTATTTCAAACTGTCAACAGTAAGACATCTCTACCTGTCTGAAAACGCTCTTAGGACCTTGCCTGCAGGGATGTTTCAAGGCATGCCACTGCTGGAAAACCTTTACCTTCATGGGAATCCATGGGCCTGTGACTGCAGTTTAAAGTGGCTCCTTGAATGGAATGAAGTTTCTGGAGGTAAGAGCAAAAATACCAATGCTTTTTCAACTCATAATGTTAGATTTTTTTTCCTGTTCTGCGTGTGGATGGTTTTGTTATTTCCTGAGTATTATTACTTACATGATGTCTATGTACACTATTATGTTCTGTTACCATTCTATAAATGCATGTATTTAAAAAGCAGTGTAAAGAGGAAGCAATTGTGTGTCACTAGCTAAAAATCTGTATTCGACAACAAAGGAATTAGCCGTTACATTCAAGATGCAAAAAGTGATAGTAAAGTTTATAATTGGAAGGAGGAGATAGGTTATAACCTGTTAGTGTGTTCCTTTGCACAGCAGTACACCTTTGACTAAAGGCTGGCAATTGTCCTCAACCAACAAAGCTAACCATGTGCTCTCGTGGAAGGTGGGAACATTGGATTTGAACTTGTTTGGCTAGGGAAGAAATGGAAATCAGGGTTCCAAATTCCTGGATGAGTCTGTTAACGTTGATGCTATTAACATCAAGGCTGTTACGTAATATTCATGCATCCTTCATGTCTATCTACATTTCTTCATTGACCACAACTTCCTTTTATGATGGAGCAAATCTATTTTAAGTATTTTCAGAGAACACCTACAATCCTGCAATTTTTTTCCTAGAATAACTGGTCTATCTTCGTTCAGGCTTAGGTATGAGATAAGTATCACGCTGCTTAGGCTGGAACACTTCTGGCCATGTGCAGAAGCAGAATACTAGAAGCAAAAAAAAAAGCCAGAACAGTTTTATAATGCCCCTATATCAGGAATACACTAAATGAGGGGGTTTTTGAATGTCAGTTTTCGATTTGGGCATCTCAGTTCACCAATGCCCCATCTCAGGTAGCTAAGTGCTTACTATAGTAGGCCAGAGGGACTGGTGTTACACCAGAGCTGCTGCTAACATATTAAGAGGGAATTGTCATTTAATTGCAACTGAAGATGTCTCAAATGAGTGCTGGAGTCCCAAGGTTTATATAATGATTTGGAGCATGTATGGTGGATGATGGTGGGTCTTGTCATCTTAGAATATGTAATTCATTGCAGTTTTGCACTTACCTATAGGACAATACTTTTAAGAGTGTGTGATACTTGAATGTGTAATTTAAGTGTTCCTGACTGAACTGATACTTGAGGGATCTAACTTTGATATTATATTTTGCTAAGTTACATTTTAACATTCTTATATACTCTCCTTGATCCAAATGTGTATTAAGTGTACTTAAGTTGCACTGTAAGTTACAGCAATGAAATATTAGATGAACTTTCTTTCCTTGCGCAGTGTTGGCTTGTTAGCATTTTTACTCAATTAGATTCCCTTTTTACACTACGACAGTAGCGATTATTGGAAAGAGAAAGAATTTATCCATGACATTTTCATGTATGACAGATTTTGTATCTTTATATAACTATAATAATAACTTCTTTGGGAATTCTGTCCAGATAGAGTTCTAAAAGTGTTGTTTCATAGATCACGTTAAAGTTCTTCAGATCAGTGCGGCCACTGCCAAGTTGATTGTGGGTCAGTTCTGTCATGAAGTGTGCTTTCCTTATCTTTGAAACATCATACTTGAATCTGTAAGTGATAGACTGGTTCAGTTAAATATTCCATTTGTAAGAACTTCTCAAGAAAATTGATTTGTCAGACTGGCAAAGCATACATTTTTCAATTACAAAATAGTATGAAATTTTGCCACTCTTTTCCCCTTCTCCTAGCATTTTGCCTTATAACCCACCCATATATTCTTCACTCACTGAAAGATCCCTCATTCCTCAGGAGTGATCAGCATGACACTTATTCCTAGAATAACTGGAATACATTTTATTTACAACATGTTTCCAAACTAAATATGTAAGGTGACATTTGACATTCTAGTGAGCAGAACAATGTAATAAATATATGACTCTTATTTTGCAGACAGGAGTCTTTCTGGCATTGATAGAAAAGAGGAGTCAAGGCTATCATTTCCTGTTTTAGTGCTCCTTCTCTGTTTTAGTTTTTATTTTATCATTACAGAGTTTACAGTTATTTCAGAGGTCAGGGAAGAAGTGGCACTTTCATTTTTTTTTGCTGCTGACAAATAGCTTGTAAATGCAGGAACTAGTCAGCAGATTTTGGTACCTCCAGCAGAATGTTTGGTGTATTGCCAGTACTGTTGTTAATGAATAGAGAAAAATAAAAAAGCTTCCTGGATTATTTAATGAGGAAGTCTAGCATTTCTCAGGTAAATGCTGCATTTTTGAAAGCTGAAAGGACCCAGTCCTCTTCATGTTAGATCCACAAGTTAGATGGGTAGGCTGTCACTGTACAGATGCAGACTTTTTGACACAGCATAGCTTTTTACTCACTTACTTATAAAATATTGCTCTGAACGTTTCAATTTCTAGCCATTTTATTCAGAGGCAGTGAATCTAATTTTCAGAAGGATTAAAGTCTCATTGAAGTCAGAGAAATTGTGGTCAGTTTGAGAATCAGGCACCCATTCGACTGTGAAAACAAAGAGGTGCTATTTTAAAAGCCTTGCCTTGTGTGTCATGTGACATAATGTATTCCTCATGCGGTCCATTTCATACTTTTGAGAGTTCTCTTAACTCAGCTTACCTGTCTTTTGTTTTTCCCCCCCTTTTTTTTTTCTTTCTTTTTTTTTCTTGCAGGTGTTTTAAAATGCAAAAAGGACAAAGCCTATGAAGGGGGACAGCTCTGTCCTAAGTGCAACAGCCCAAAACAGCTGCAGAAAGAAGATATTCAAAACTTGAAAGATACTTCCTGTAGGAAACCTGTCATTCAGTCCTCACTGAGGCAGAATAGCAGCACTCAAGATGAAGAAGATGGTGACAGTTATGAACTCCCTCTGGAAGAGCTTCAGTCCTCTCCATGGAACATTACTCTAAATATGACTGATGAGCACGGCAATGTAGTCCACCTGAACTGTGAAATCAAAAAACCAACAGGCTCTACCAAAATTCAGTGGAATCAAATCCAGACTCAGGAGATTGATATAAATGCTACAATTTCACTGGATTTTGAATGTCCAATGAGTCGAGAAAACTATGAAAAACTGTGGAAGCTTATAGCTTATTACAGTGAAGTACCTGTCAAATTAGAGAGGGAACTTATGCTCAGCAAAGAGCCTAAAATAAGCTATCGGTACAGGCAAGGCTCAGATTACGACGCTCTTTACTACACAGGTGTAAAAGCTCAAATACTGGCTGAGCCTTCCTGGGTGATGCAACCTCTTATAAATATCCAATTAAACAGACGCCAGAGTACAGGGAAAAAAGTGGTGCTATCTTTTTTTAGTGTGTTTTCTCAGACAATTCGTACCAAAGACACCAGGCAGCAGAGAAGCTGGGTAATGATAGAGCAAAACCAGAGCACAAGGACAGCGCAGAGTGTGGTGGAAGGGTCAGAGTGTCAGCTGAGCTGCAATGTGAAAGCCTCTGAGAGCCCCTCCGTTCAGTGGCTCTTTCCAGATGGGACTAAACTGCAGGCACCATTTAATCAGAAAGACAGCAGGTTTTCCATTCTCAGTAGCGGTCAGCTAATAATCAAAGCAGTGAGTTATGCTGATGGTGGTTTGTACCACTGCGTTGCCCAAGTGAGAGGTGATGTGGACATAATGGCTTACAGACTTCTAGTGCAGCCTCCAGCTATTCAGGTAGCTGATTCAGATGTAGTGAGAGTTGAAAAAAATGTTGGAGATCCAATAGTTTTGCCGTGCAATGCAGTTGCCATCCCAGAGCCACAGTTGAGCTGGATTCTTCCAAACAGCCAGGTACTTAATGATTTATCAAACTCTTCAAAAGGATATATGTTGGACAATGGTACTTTGCTTATTCCAAAAAGCCACGTCAGTGATAGTGGCCATTACAGATGTGTGGCTGTCAATCAGCAGGGATCAGATCAGTTTATTGTAAGGGTGACAGTAAATAAAATGGTGTCTGACAGGTCATTTAAAAGGATAAAGCTAAAAAAGCGCCCAGGCTCAAAAAGTTCATCAAAAACAAGAGGGCGGGTCATAGATGATGGAGAGGGATCAGGGGCAGGAGGGGTGGATGAGTTCCCACAAAGAAAGAACCACCTGAAAGACCGGGAAATACCCTTTAAACAAAAAAGTGACCAGGTGCCAGAGGCTCAAATTAAAAAGGGGAAGAAAGGCAGAAGGAAAATGAAAATCTGGAAAAGTACTGACAGAACCCAAGACAGCAATGTTGCTGAAGGCCGGAGAGTATTTGAATCTCGAAGGAGAATTAATATGGCAAGCAAGCAGATTAATCCACAGCATTGGGCTGACATTTTGGCAAAGGTCCGTGGGAAGAATCTTCCTAGAACAACAACAGCTACAGCCATTTCTTTAACAACCGCACTGCCATCAGTCATGCAGAAAACGACTCCAGTCCCTCATCCAGTAGCCAGCCCTCCGCCTTCAGAGACAGCAGCTGATGTGGTAGATTCCTCTGCTGATGCATTACCTGTGGGTGAAGATGAGCCATTCTCAGTCACTGTTTCCCACAACGCTGAAGCATTTTCAGTCCATTCCATATTAACAAGGTCAGAAACTGAACCCTTCTCTGACCACAGGGCTTTAGAAACACCTGCAAGTATATACTCTGTAGAAATCCCTGTGTCGGGTCCATATTTGACTCCTGTGTCTGCAACTGTGCAACCCAAAGGCCAGCAGCATCTTGATGTCAGGACTGATAATTCAGTTGTAGTCAAAGAAAATATCCATGCTCTCACTGAAGAACCTCAAACCAGACAAATTGTAACAAACTTTCCTAATATTCAGAGCAGTTCATTCACAGTGGAAAATGTAGATAGAACTGTATCTTCTACATCAGAGGAAAATTCTGCTTTTGCTGAGCTACCACTTGATGCTACTGTCCTAGCTGAATCTCAGACTGTTGATCTTCATAGCATCTTGGAGACAAGTGTAAAGTTAAATGAAGTGGACCCGATGAGCRTTGACACCATAATTTTAACACCTTCTCAGTTGGATGAGATCATCCCAACAGGTTCTGTAGGCACTGCTACCATTTCTTCATCTGTTTCTCCATTTGTTACAGAAAACAGCAATGACTTGATACATCAGCACAAAGAAGTATCCACAGGTCAGACAAAAATGGCAGACTTAAGTACAAGTTTTCCAGCTGTCACACCCCTCAGGGGTCAGATCAAGGAAGAACCTGAGACCCACAGGAATACAGTGACTCAAGAAAGAATGTCCAGCAGTTATGCAGAGAGTTTTCAGGGAGGAGAACATAGAAACCTGGCTACTCCAAAACCAGATCCCACATTCATTTTGCCAAGTACTAATACTCTTCATAAAACAGCAGAGGGGATAAAAGCTGCTTCTTCCATCAGTAGATTGACCACCGTGGCCACAACAACAGCTCCCTATAGAAAGACCRTGCCTTCACTTGTTACTCAGCATGCTAGAAAAAGGCCTTATGGGAGAAGGAGATTGAGGCCAAACAGAATCCGACAAAGACCAAAGCCTTTCCCCCCTGTTGTTTTAACCACAGAGGCAATGCCCATGGTTCCAAGAACACCTGAAGTTGAAGCTGTGACCAAAACTTCTTCTGCAACTCTTGAAAGTCCTGATCTTAAAAACAATGTCCAAATACAGGCTAAGGAAGAGGAGCATATAGAATTCACTCCTTCATTAGCTACTGATCCGGTTGTCTTAGAGAAAATTACCAAAATCAGAGGGGTGTTCACAACTTCATTCTTTAGGCCTACTGCTTCTCCACCTGAAGCAAAACATGGGACGCACTCTACTGCTCCTGAAACCTTGGCACTTCCAGTGACTGCACCTATCACGATTTTATCATCATATGTTGTACATGATGCAGTTCCCACAAAAGAGTCAAGTGCACCTCTGAAACCAGAGCAAAGTGAAGTGCCAACATACCACTCATTAGACAATATATCTGAGGAGAAGGGCATTAAAGCAGATTCTAAAACTATGCATAGTAAGGCAGAACAATCAAGCACAACAACTTCTCCTGCGCATATGAACAGCTTGATACTATCTACAAAACCAGAATCTCAGGAAGAGCCTATCCTATTTGACTCAGAAGTTGTGGTTAATGAAACAACCGCTGGAACCTTCCAGCTGAKATATCCCACTATGACTGACTTAAGTATTCCTGTTGGCACAGTGGAAGTTCTTAAGGACCTCTCAGTTTCAAAGGAGACATGGAAGCCTACAGTATCTTTAGAAACACCAGCAATAACTGAGCCACCTCAGCAACATCAGATGATTACTTTGTCCTCCTTCAGCACGACAGAAACTCAGACTGGGACAAAACCATCTTCCTTGGATAAAAAGGAAGTTATGTCACATGTATTTCATCATGATCCCACTTTGCAGACAACTGAAAAGCCTCTGACTACATCCACTGTCTTTATTCCGTTCATAAAACTTGCCACTCTTCCCCCTTCCATTTCAAGCACTTCACATCCTTCTTTTCATTATACCACTGAGGAAAGTAATGCCTTCAGTGAAGAAAGGTTCCCAGAAGCAAAACAAGTTGAAGCAGATGATGACAAAATGGTGGTGAGCTCAAGACGGAATGTAGACCCTACTCCTTCCTCTAGCCAAAACAGGATTAGCATACAGTCGAAAGAGGAGCAATTCAAAGAGATGTATAGTAGCAAGTCAAACAACACTTTAATGCTAAATCCAAACCTTCGCCATCCACCCGCTGGAATGATACCAAGTCTAAACCAAAGACTGCCAGTTGTGCTTCCAAAGCATGTTCCAGTAAGAGGCACAGTGAAGCCTCCATATATTGTAACACAAGGTTCATTTCGCTATTTTATAACACACCAGCCTCTTCACTACACAAACAAACCAGAGATAACAGCATATGCAGCACATACCATCCAGGACAAAAAATCTTTTGCCTCTCAGAGAGAAACAACTACCCCAACACAAGCCTCCACATTTCATAAAACAAATCCATTCACTGCAAGCAAGTTCGGTAATCAGGGTCAGAACAGATACAATATCAATTCAAGATTTTTTGGAAATAACTATGTTCCAGATAACAGAGGCACAGCAGGGAGACTACCAAGTCAAGGGGTCCCCTATTATCCCAGTTCCAGAATGCCATTCCTTTTCAACAGAACAAGGATATTCCCTCACTTAAGTATGCATCCTAAACCAGTGGTCCCTAGTCAACTAGTCCCAAAAGACACAAATGAGAAGAACGTTGCCCAGGTCTCCCCTACTAGGATTACAGTGCAGAAAGCTACAGCTATTCCGGTGCCTCCAATGCCACAGGCCACAACCACCACATCACCACCACCAGCGATTTTGAAGATTACCCCTCCAGCCTTTCTCTCTCAGCGTGCAAAACCACAGATATCCACTACCGTTCATCCTTTTAAAAACGTCCATCATCGTCATCAAAAAGTTCCATCTGTGCCTTATGTGGGAGGTATTATGCCGCACAATTCGACTGTAATTCAGTCTTCCACTAATTTCAGTGGAAAAAGACCTAAAATTATCACAAAAGGGTCTCAGAGCATATCCATCGTTGCTGAAACAGATGCTTTTATCCCTTGTGATGCAGTAGGCGAACCCAAGCCTTTTATAACTTGGACAAAAGTCTCTACAGGTAAGACAGAGAAAAATCTGTTCTTCCACACAATCTTTTAAGGGTACAAATACTTGGGTTGTTGTATAGAAATGCAACATGATTGCAGGAACAGTCCACAACACTGAAGAATAATTTCTGTCTCTTTTAATCATTATAGATAAAATGTGACTAATTGCAACTAATCATTACAGGTAAAAATAACTTTGCAGTGTTGCTTGTAGTAAAAGAAGACCTCTACTATTTAATGAGTGTATTTTTTGAAGGGGGAATAGCAGCCAACTGATTATTCACAGCAGTTAGAATTTATGATGATACCACTTGTGAGTGTGGGTTTGTTAACATTGCTGCCTTAAATATCGATGTGTGTGTCATCTCCATAAGCACAAGGAAAAGAGAAATTACGTAAAGATTTAAGAGGAATCCTAAAGCATAAAGCCTTTAAAAGTTCCCATGCTGTACAGGCTTGCAAGCTAGTACGGTTAGTTCTGCAATAGAAACAAAGACCAATTTGAGCTGTGGAGAGTGTCAGAAGGTGTCATGTGATCCACCTGAAGCTGTAGTTGGTGGTAAATAAATCTAAAATCTTCCATAAGCCTTTTTCAATGCAGTGACGTATGTCTTAAAAACAAACCCTTTGAGTTTCCATTTCTTTCTTTCCTCTCATCTTCCCAGGAGCTCTAATGACGGCCAACACCAGGTTACAAAGGTTTGAAGTCTGGAAAAATGGTACCCTCCTTATCCGAAATGTTCAACTTCAGGATCGTGGACAGTATTTGTGCACAGCTCAGAACCTGCATGGCATAGATAAAATGATCATTGTGCTCACAGTCGTAGCCTACCAGCCCAAAATTTTACTTTCCCGCTATCGAGATGTCACGGTCTATTTTGGAGAGACCATAGCAATGGAATGTCAGGCTAGTGGGACTCCAAGCCCACATATTTCATGGATTTTCCCAGATAGGAAGATTTTGCAGACAGTCACCACCACAGAAAGCAGGATAATGCTTCATGAAAATCGAACCTTGTCTATCAAGCAAGCAACTTTTTCAGACCGAGGAGTTTACAAATGTGTAGCAAGCAATGCTGCAGGAGCTGACAGCATTGCAGTGAGGCTGCACATTGCAGCCTTACCCCCCATCATCCAGCAGGATAAGCAAGAGAACATTTCCTTGCCCCTTGGTAGCAGTATTAACATCCACTGCACTGCCAAAGCAGCACCTTCTCCCAGCATCCGCTGGGTGGTCTTTGATGGCACGCAAATCCGACCTTCTCAATTTGTCAATGGGAATTTATTTGTTTTTCCCAATGGAACTCTTTATATTCGCAATGTCTCCCCCAAGGACAGTGGGACCTATGAGTGCATTGCTGCTAACATGGTGGGAGCTGCCAGGAGAACAATACAACTCCATGTGAAGAAGTATGCATCTAACGCTAAGATCACTGGGAGCTCTCCTCAGAGGACAGATGTAACATACGGCAGCATCCTGCATTTGGACTGTAGTGCTTCTGGTGACCCCTGGCCTCGGATATTATGGAGGTTGCCTTCCAAAAGGATGATTGATTCCCTACACAGGTAAATTACTGTTTGAGGTGTCACAGCTAAATTACAGTTTAGATGAACTTGGAGAAAAGACCATTCATATCTGTACAAGTTTCATTCTTGACTTCTATGAGTTTTGAATGAGGCCCCCAGTCCTTACGGAAGAATTTCAAATTATATCAAAAGATAGCCAAGTCATAACTTAGCGTAATTTTCTTGAAAACAATAGTACTCTTGAAAAGTCAGCTTCAGGTGTTTAGGATAAGATGCCACTATTTGTCCTTTACAGCCACTTGTAAATATAGTAAAAAGTCCAGTGGCAAAAGTTAAGACATACAACTCGTGTACTGCTTGTTCCAATGTGCCTAGTTTGCATAGAGTTGCATAGGCACCTGCTTTTCCCCAGGAGAAACGGGATCACTGAATTTTGTTTCTCTGTTGCACAAATCATTAAACAATGTAAATACGGGGCAAAGAAATAATCTTACAATGATTTAAGTAAGCATGATCATTTTAACATCATTGTATAAATAAATGTTACCTTGCAATAAGGTCTGTGTAAACCCAGTTGCATGTAAATGCTTGAAACAGTACCTTCTCCAGTGCTCATGATATCAAGTAAAACATCACTTCTCCAAAACTACAGTAACTGTCCTAAGACTTTGCTGAAAACATAATTTCTGCCCTATAAATTATTCATTACTCACTCTCTGAGTACTAGAGACAGATGAGAAATGTATTGAAATTAAAATGCACACTTACCAAAAACTTTCTTGATAGCTGAATGTAGTCATCATTTTTTTCATACTGACAAAAAATATATTTAGGTAGCMTGTAGATAGCACAAAATCCAGAATTCATTTTATGCTTCATAGTGATAGCAACAAAATACTGGTATTTTTCATTTTCTCTCATGATCTTTATGTGGGCTGTTTTTTCAAATACAGCAGATCTGCTTTGGGGAGAAAGCTGGGGCTACTGAGGAAATTAGTTTTGACCACAATGCACCAATTCCATAGTGAAGTGGAAAGGAATAATAGCTTTTTAGCACATTGAAAATATGTTTTTCCATGTTTCAAAGCTTAGCAATGTTTTGCTTCTTTGTCATTGTCCTAAAGATTACCTGAGGCCAGAGGAAGTTGCTCATCTTGATTTGTTTTTCGCTGAGGACCGAAATGCCAGACTCCATAGTTATGGTCCATATAGGTTTGTGTGGCGTATATCATTCAGAGATCCTGTATTTGCATGTTACAGAATACTGTACATGCAGTCAGAAGAGCAAAAAATACCACCATTTGGTATTTCTGGTTGTTTAATGGTCAAAACCACCATTAAAGTCATTGAATGTAACAGCGTAGAATTGCTTGGTTACGAGTGAGTAGAATTATTTTTTTCCATTTGCTTTTTGGTGGAGAATATCTTGGACATTTCAGACCATTCTAATTATCTAACAATAGCAATGCTCCTCTCCTTTTTTTCAGTATTGTTGAGTTGTTGGGTTTTTTTCCCAGGTTTCACTCAATAATTAATACCTAAAATGTGATTTTGCAGCTCATGTTCTGTTCTTTTTTCTTTCTTTACAGTAGCTTGGAGACTAGAATCAAAGTATTCAGCAATGGGACTTTGGTTGTCCATTCAGTTACAGATAAAGATGCAGGAGACTATTTGTGTGTGGCCCGCAATAAGATCGGGGATGACTACGTGGTCCTCAAAGTGAATGTGATGATGAAACCAGCAAAAATAGAACATAAGAACGAGAATAACCACAAGGTCAAGTATGGAGGGGACCTGAAAGTTGACTGTGTAGCCACAGGTCTGCCAAATCCTGAGATCTCCTGGGGTCTCCCAGACGGCAGCATGATCAATACCTTCATGCAGTCAGATGACAGCGGCAGCCGGACAAAGCGATAYGTGGTCTTCAATAATGGAACCCTGTATTTCAATGACGTTGGACTGAGAGAGGAAGGGGACTACACCTGCTATGCTGAGAACCAGATTGGGAAGGATGAGATGAAAGTGCGGGTCAAAGTAGTGGCCGAGCCTGCAACTATAAGGAACAAAACATACGTCATTATTAATGTACCCTATGGTGATGTTGTGACAGTAGCATGTGAAGCCAAAGGAGAACCCACTCCCAAAGTGACTTGGCTCTCCCCAACCAACAGGCCCATTCCTGCCCTATCTGACAAATACCAGGTATATAGGGATGGCACCCTCCTCATCCAAAAGGCCCAAAGATCTGACAGTGGTAACTATACTTGYGTAGTACGGAACAGCGCTGGAGAAGATCGGAAAATCGTCTGGATCCATGTTAATGTTCAGCCTCCCAGAATCAATGGTCATCTCAGTGCAATAACATCTGTGAGGGAGAGAGCCATCAGGGATAGCCGGAAACTTATTGACTGCAAAGCTGAAGGCATCCCTGCTCCACGGGTCCTATGGGCTTTTCCGGAAGGAGTAATCCTGCCAGCTCCCTACTATGGGAACAGGATCACTGTGCATCGCAATGGTACTTTGGACATCAGAGAGGTGAGGCAGACAGATGCAGTGCAGCTCATATGCATCGGACGGAACGAAGGAGGGGAAGCGAGACTGATTGTGCAGCTCCTCATCACAGACCATTTGGAGAAACCCTCCTTCAGAGACCCTGTCAATGAAAGGATCACTGCCATTGCTGGGCACAGCATCAATCTGAACTGCTCAGTCCAGGGGAACCCCAAGCCCAGCACAAGCTGGATACTTCCCAATGGCACTGAAGTGCTGAGTGGCAGCCGTCTGCACAGATTTTACCATAAGAGGGATGGGATCTTACACATCAGCAGCCTCTCTGCTGGGGATGCTGGGACTTACCGCTGTACAGCCAGAAACCCAGGAGGTTATGGGGAACGGGTAGTCTTCCTGAAGGTGGGACTCAGGCCAGAAATCAGCAACCAGTACAACAACCTGGTGAGCATCATCAATGGAGAAACTCTGCAGCTCCATTGCATCACCCAGCCAAACCAGCGGGCGCAGATCTCCTGGACGCTGCCCAATGGGATGGTCCTGGATGCCCCCCAGGCTGTGGGTCGCTTCTCTCTGCTGGAGAATGGCTCACTGACAGTGCGTGAGGCTTCTGTATTTGACAGGGGCACTTACCTGTGCAAGGTGTCCACAGAGTATGGCACTTCTGTTATGAATGTGCCTGTCATTGTGATAGCCTACCCTCCCCGGATCACCAGTGAGCCAGCACCCGTCATCTATGCCAGGCCTGGAAATTCAGTAAAACTGAACTGCATGGCCATTGGGATTCCTAAAGCAGAAATAACATGGGAGCTTCCAGACAAATCACATCTGACAACAGGAGCTCAATCCCGTCTCTATGGAAACAAATTCCTCCACCCTCAGGGGTCATTAGTCATCCAGCAGTCTACTCAAAGGGATGCAGGCTTCTATAAATGCACTGCTAAAAATATACTAGGCAGTGATTCGAAAACAACCTACATACACATATTCTAACACTAAAACAAATGCCTTTGGCTGGATACTAGTGTTCAAGTCACTGCCAAGCGAGTGCAACAAGGAAAGTACTCTTGCAACAAAGCCAGGAAGGCTGAGGGCAGAAAAAAAACCTGTTTTCATGCAAAGTGCATTGCTTTTGTACTCAATATGGTAGTACATCCCTGCAATAAAAGGAGGCAGTAGACATACTGAAATTGAGGAGACTAACACGTTGGAAAAGGTCTTTAAATTGTTAAGACAGTGTAGTGTGGTTTTTCATGCTATCCAATAGCATCTGAGACCTAAAGTACTCTATTCTTGTCAATAGTCCAAAGCTATTCCTTGTTTTAACAAGCACCTTAAAAGTACCAAAGAAGTATTAACTGTTAATAAATGAGCTGCAGTGATAGAAGTGCTTTAGTAAAACATAATTTTCTTTATACCCTGCAGCGCTTTTACATAATCTAGCCTTATAGAATATGATTACTAACCTTTCTGTTCATTCTACTATCAGCTCTTCAAAATCAAAGACTAACTTAGCAAATAAGAGTGATCTATTTTAATAAAAATACATGCAGACATTAGTTACCTTAACATATGAACAAACCTTTTCGAGCTACTAAGGATGCTACAGTCAAGTCATTTATTATATATTTTATATATATTTTTAAATCAGACTATGAGACTAGAAAGAGTAACAATGAACTTGGTCTCATTTTATAAATTATTGGTCTTTACAAGACTCTGATACATTACAGTGTTTTATAATATTAAGGTCAATATACTGTACATTTTATAATAAAAAATATTTTCCAAAAAATGTATTCACTGTGGTTTTCATTTTGTTTTGAGAAAATAAGGAACTCCAAACAGTGAGAGCATGAAGTAAAGTCAAAAAACGGAAGTCATGTAGTGTTATACATACTCTTTATCTTTCTAAACGTGATTTCTTAATAAAAACTTAACACTACTGTTATGTATATTTCAGGATACATTTACAATTTCAATACTTTTTCTGCAATCAAGGATGGTTATTGGATAATGTACATAATTTTAATAAGATTTATCAGTTATGCTATAGAAATAATTGCTACAAGATGCTGAATATGCCCATGTTTCAACAAACGACTCCAATCAGAATTTTGCAAATGTTAGCTCACCTTTAAAATATATGAATTCTCTGAGGTATTCCTGAATTCTTAAAGTTCTGATTGTTCGTAAAACTTACGCTCATGTTTTAGAATATGATGAGAATAAAAGCTTTATTTTTATTTTCTCTATTGATCAAAACATGACAAAGTAATGTAAAGTGTTATTCTAGTATTTACATTTTGTAAAAACTGTAAACAAAGATTTCCTCACCCCATAAATTTATCCAATTTAGGAAAATTGTAAGCTGTTGCAAAATGCGTATTTATCATCATCGTAAACAGAACTGAGCTACTTGAAGCAAAAAGTACTTGATTAGAACAAGGATGTTGAATTAAATGACAAAGGACAAGGACATTGCTGAAGATACAAGGGGCATAATTTATATGATAGAATTTTATAAAACTTATTTTTTAAAAAGTGCAGGCTAAAAAGTTGTTAATAAAAAGCATTTATTAAAGTTGCAGTTATGTTACTGGCCTAATTAAATAGCACTTAATTATGTCTGAGTTTCTCTTTTATGGTTTAAACCCTTGGGCCCTAAATCAGCAAATCAGTGCCCAAGGTGAAGCATGTGCCTAAATATCTGGCAGGGATGTAGCTGCTTGTGAGAGTAGTTAATGAAGAAAGGAACAAGTATTCAAGATTTTAAACAACTAGATTGCTCATGTGGTCTTTTCTAATCTGGCTATTTTCCTTGAACATGTCACAGATTAGATACGTCTTTAGTTCGTTTACTTAATTTTAGCACTTTTTAATTTTATAGTAGTTCTTGGAAAGTGGTAATACAATTTTTAATAATAATACAACTTTTAGAAGAGTCTGAAGTCAGCRTTTTAGCATTGGAGTAGGAGTCAAGCACTTTTATTCATTTGTCTGTCCAGTCTTCAGTTAACACTTACGTGAATTTAGAGATATTCTTGGATGCTGTATGACTTCTATATATTTCCATTAAGCAGAAAATTTTTTATGTTAAGGGAAGAAAATAGAATCCAAAATCAAACATTTGATCTGTTGGGATCAAACAAAGCATCTGATAATGCTTTTATTCATCAATCCAGAATTTCCACTGCTGCCAATGGAAGTTTTGGAGGCACAAGAAATGAAAGATTTGGCTCAAGACCTTTTCTTCATTCAAGTCAAGACTTGCGTGCTTGCAAAATTCCCTCAAAATTGGACTTAACATTTTTATATGTATTGTAATTTCCATGATGTTTGCCTTTACCCCTTTTATGAAAACATACTCCCAATGAGAGGCCTATAAAATATAATTCTCTTCCAAAATAAAAGTAACTACAGCTTAACAAGTATCATATGAACACTTTTTACACTCAAGCAGTGTTTGGCCATATGTCCTGTCTGTCATATTCTTTGCTGAGATACCAGTTGTCCAGGATGCCCATCTTGAGTTCCTTTTGTAGAAAGAAGTTCACAGGGAAACCAAGTCTGTTGCAGGACTTCTATTCTTAGGCCTGAATCTACATGTCGCTCCATGTGCTGAATCATCTGTCAAATGAAGGCAGTCATAGGACACTGAACTTAAATCATAAATTCTTCCTTTATTTCCATGTAATTACCTGCAAGTTGTGTTAAATAAATCAATGACAAATTTGCATTACTTCAAGGACGCAACTCTTCATTAATTTTTTTTTTCAGAAGTCTTCGTTCATTTTTCAGACCAAGCAGGAGCCATGCATTCAAAGACAATGGAGCTTGTTGCTTTGCTGATTTTGAGAGGTGCTGGGAAATGAAGCACTTGCTCTTGGTTTGAGAAGGTTTCACAATTTTTACTTGATCAATCAAAGCAGGTTCTGGATAGTTTCCATGGAAAGGAAAACTTGCCATTCCTTGCTTTTTGCTTTGAAAATGGAGAAAAAAGATTTGTTTGACGTCTTTTTTGGAGAAGCAGAGTAATGAGATGTCTCATTACAACTGCGTAGATTGCAAATGACTGGAGTTTTATGTACATTTTTCGCTTTGGCCTTCACAAAAAGAGGTTCACTGTGACCATATCCCTAACACAACTAACAACTAATAATGAAAATGGAGGTAGGAATATAGGCCAGAATAGCAAAAAACAGGGAATTAAACAGGGTATTGATGTCATCAAGATCTGATAAAATTCCTAAAACACTAGCCAGTTCACTTACATGTTTTAGTGATTATCCTCAAAAGCTCATGAAGGCCAATTGAGGTACAGGAAGACTGAAAAAATGCTAAAGCTGTAGTTGAGGAAACATAAAACAGCCAAATCCCAGTATCAAGAGAGGTACGTGGTTTAATTCATTACTACACGATCGATCTAAGACCATCTGTAGAATAACACAGTGATAAGAAGCAGCTGCTCTGGAAGTTTCCGCAACAAATGATATAATAGCAAACTAGTTAGCTTCTCACAAAAGTAATTAGTCCAGAGTATGGGAAGAGAGAATTGGTATAACTTACTTGAGCAGAATTTTTTACATAGTCACACAGGATGTTCTCATGTCCAAACTAAAGAAATGTGATTTATCTATTATAAAGTGAGAGAACAGATGTTTTTAAAACATTTAAAGCGAAGTCATGAGTAACTGGTTGTCAGTTAGGAGGACATATCAACTGAATCCAGCTTAGGTCTGGTACCTTTCCACATTTTCATTAATGGCTATCAGGTATAGAGAAGACACTTTGAAAATATGTGAATAATATGAAACTGAAAGATATTAAAGCACATAGGACTGAATTGCAATTCAGAGTGATCTTTCTAGATTGGTGAAATGATTGGAAATCAAAAAAATTTTATTCAGTAAATACAAATGCAAGAATTCTATTCAAAAGGAAGAAATTGAATATATGTACATCAAACAATTTGTGAAGAAGGAGTAGGAGTTGTACAAGTTAACATGATGCCATTTCAAACAAAACATTGTCACTTTGAAATCTAGTCACATGAGGGTTGTGTGAAGTGAGATAATGGAGATAATTACTCTCTTTGCAGCCAGGCCAAATACAAAGAAATTGGAAAGAATCCAAGAAAGTGTTTTGGGAAAGATAACCTATAAGGATAAGTTGAAATAGGATGAGTTTGTCCTGCCTAAGAAAAAAAGGCCAAGTATTAAATATAGCAGTTAATCAAATGTGTAGGAAGTCCTTACAAAGACAGTGGTCAGTTGTTTTTCAGATTCACTGAGGTTAGTATGAAAAATAATAGTGTTAACTTACTCCAAGCAAGCTGTAGGCTAGATACTAAGAAAACTTTGTAACTGTAAGAACAGCTGAACAATATATTATTTTTCTTGAGAACAGTTTGAAATTCCCATGTTTGGAGACAGTTAAAAACAGCTTAGTCTGATATCTGTCACAGGTAGTCAAGATCCTTGCCCAAGAAACTGAGAAATCTTGGGGTTCTTTCAACATCTACATTCCTATCTTTCCTAGATTTCCCTCAGTAAGTTTGCAGACAACACCAAGCTGGCTGGGAGTGTCGATCTGCTTGAGGGTAGGAAGGCTCTGCAGAGGGACCTGGACAGGCTGGATCATTGGGCTGGGGCCAACTGTATGAGGTTCAACAAGGCCAAGTGCCAGGTCCTGCACTTTGGCCACAACAACCCCATGCAACGCTACAGGCTTGGGGAAGAGTGGCTGGAAAGCTGCCTGTCGGAAAAGGACCTGGGGGTGCTGGTTGACAGC
>JAYKAV010003351.1:285303-320759 GCA_035582835.1 Phoebastria nigripes
ACGTGTAGATGAGGCGCTTGAGGACATGGTTTAGTGGGCATGGTGGTGTTGGGTTGACGGTTGGACTTGATGATCTTAGAGGTCTTTTCCAACCTTAATGATTCTATTCTATGATTTTCCTAGGACTATGGTAGATACTAATTCTATACACCAGTAAAAGAAAGATTTGTTTGCTAATTTTAGTCTATGCTTGTGATTTTTATCTATGTAATCTTCATGATAATCTATGAGAGATTCTTAACTGTTTAGTACATGACAGATATGGACAGGTGACAAATATGGACACATGACAAATATGTCCACTTTGACCACATCTGTATGGTGGAAATCTCGTGGAGGGATTTCTAGAAGCAGCTACATCGCAGGATCTCTTTATCATTCAAAGAGTTTAGTTTACAAAGGCATCTCACACCAGACCATCCACAGAGTTGCAAAAAATAAAGAACTGCAAGGACTTTAGGTATCTCTTTTACCCAACCTGGGTTTTATTTATCCATGTGTTTTCAAATAAGCATTCACCATCTTTCAGTGTAGCCAGCTAACACGAAAATATCCTAAAAGCTGTACAAGTATATGTATAGCTTGTGCTCTCATTCCCTCTCTTTTATTGTTTGCAACTTGACCATGGTGTATTTTGAATGATGAAATGCAGTGTAAGTCCTTGCAGAGAACAATTAACACTCCATTAATCATCCCTCAAACATGTTTCCTGAAAAAGATAAACAATAAGACAGAAGCCATTGCACACAGTGGAGAAACACATGAAGTAGATCATGGAGGATTATCATCTTGTGGTAGAAATAGTGGCTTGTTAGAGCTGTTGCCATTTCTTGATTTATAAAGTTGAAGATTGGTTTGTGTGCCCTAAAGACTTGTGTAATTTTTGCAGCTATTTCTGTAGGCCTAACAGAAGGTATTGTTTTTCCCTGCAAACCTTTTCTTGCTGGTTCAGTCCAGTAACACCAGCACTGAACAGTTAGGTAGCATAAATGTTAGTAACTTTGGTAAATATATGGGTTAGAATCTCACCTGCCATAAATTGGTTGAGCCTGGCTGAAGAGCCACACAAAATATTCACCCATTCTCTGAGCATCCCCACCTCTTTCTTTGGAAGGAAGTTGAGTTTCACAGGTGATGTAATAGTGAGAGAAGGAGAGTGCAATCGATAGAGAGACAGCATGGCAGTAATTGAGGACATTCTTATTTTTCAACAGAGTCTTTTGCACATGGGAAGTTCAGACCCTCTACTCACTTTTTCTTTTGAGTAAGCAAACTTTTATTTGCCTGGGAGGTAGACATCTCATGTTTCTTTCCTTCCCATAGGCAAGACCCACTGTTACTCTTCATATGGTGAGAGTGATGCATCTGACACATGGGGTAATGCGACAGGGAAGATGCTATGACATTGGACTGCAGATGCTATGACATTGGACTGCAGCTGTGTACCACCTACTAAGCACTTCTTTGAATGTGGGGCCTCCATAAAGGGAAATGCATGTTGGCAGCAGTACCGCACTATGGCTTCTTCCCTACTCCGTGACCCCATTTGTCAAGCACAGCTGGTCCTAATATCAAAGAATTCACAGACTGGCCACATCTGATGTGCCAGATCACCGAGTGGGAGAGAGGCATAAATACGTGATGTCTCCCAGCTGCTGGGGACTGGAGATGGCAGCCAGCAGTGTGAGTCTTGACAGGTGTGTGGGTGGAATGACATGAGATGGATAGTCAGATTATAAAATTAAAAGAATAAGTGGTGCTGTCACACCTAATTGCCTCCTGTGGTACTCTGTATCACTCAAAGCACACCTGACATCATATGCGTATTCCATAACCGCTGAATTAACAACATATGCATGGGCTTCACAGTTACCTTTACTCCCAGTGTTAGTTAAAAAATCATTAAGGCTCTGACTCAAAACTAGTTTTCCTTGTTTCTACCACAAATGCTCAATGGACTAAGCCACTATACTCGCCTACTAAGAACTGCCCTGTGCTTTTATGAGCTTCTCTGGAATATTATGATAACAGACCAAATGAGCAACATTTTCATAAAACGCTATGTACTAACCTGGGTAAAGAGGCCTGGTAATCAAAGATGACAAATGCATGCAGCTCCTGCAGAGCTAGCAAGCAAAACATCCCACTGAAATCAATAGGAAAGTACTTGGACTCCAAATTGTCTATAAAAAGAAACTCTTAACAGTTCCTTAACTGTTTTTTTTTTTTTTTTTTTTTTTTTTTATAAAGTGGGCCTGGGAACTTTTAAGGAAATTGAAAATCTGAGTATTTTGAAAGCAAAAGAAAAATATGGCAAGTGAGACTTGGATATTTTATACAAGGGACATTTCTTATGTAAAATGGAGGTTAACATTTAATTGTATTCTTTTAAAAAGCTAACACCTTGATGAAGGTTCTTCACACTGTGCAGGACAGGTACTAGCCTGTTCAGCTGTTTTAAAAAATCCTGCTAGTATCTTGCTTAAAATCTGAATAAAACTCTTATTAAGCAGTCATAGTGACAATATTACTGTGCTGTTATTACAGTATCCATGGAAGGTGTGTGTACACAAATAAATGTACAGAGTTATTAAAAAACTATAACAGGCATGTTCTTGTAATACATTCTTAGTAAAGCATTGTAACCTGCAACATTGAAATAATTAAAATGTATTTCTAATCATCTTTAGGTCTCACATCTGTAGTGCAATATGGTGTGCATGTGGGCAAGAAGATTGCTTACAATGCAGCCAGGCAAGGTGGGGTGAGCTGATCTATTAGGTTGCTGCTACAAACCTCCCCCCCGCCCCATTCTGCTTTCCCTGTTCCAGCAGTAAATTTTCTTAGATCCCTTACACCAGCTCTTTTGTTAACGTGGACTCCCTCTAAGCCAGTTAAACTCATTAATTTGCTAAAAAACTGATCAGGGAGGGGGGGAACGTATAGTTTTCTGCCTGGTTAGTGAGCTGAACTGGCTCATCCAGGAATGGGAACTAGCGAAAGGTCCATGAGCAAGAAAGAAAATACACAGTGATCTGGAGTGAAGTGATGGGAAGCAGGAGCACCTCTTCCAACAGCAGTAAACTGTTAAGTTTGCCCTGACATTTCATCTGACTTTGCCCTGTGAGTGACTGGGAAAAGAAAATCTCTTAGAATATAATGAGATTGTTGTATTATACCTAAATTGTTCATATACGTGCTTTTGTATAGTCTTGGAAAGCTTTCCTGCAGCATATGTAAGTGTACATTTATAACTGTATGTAGTGACCCTGACCAGAAGACCACTGTAGATGGAGGAGTCAGTGACCCACATCACAGCTAACCCGAGCAGCTGCAGGCCCGTGCTGCGCTGTGCTGCACGTACTGCCTGGCCTTGGGACCCACCTGGTGCTGCTCATGTCCCTCGGCCGTAGGATAAACTTGGCCAGTAATTATAACAGAGGAGCCTGCAGGCAGCTCCCACTTGGTACCGGCGATTACACCACCTGCGTGGCCTTGCCTTTATCTAACAGTGCAGCAACAAGTTCACACGTGAATATCTTCTTTGTTTGACAGTCGAAATGATGAATAGAGCTGTTTTCTTTTAAAAAATAGCTCAAATGACCAAATTGAGGCAACCCTACCACAGATGGGCTCTGCACAGCCTGCTGGGCCCTGATTAGAGGCCAATTCGTTACTGCACGACTCAGGGTTTCCAGCACCTGAAGGGAGGCAAGGTTATCTATGCCACCCTCTCTTTCTCTATAGTGCTAGCTCTAATAAATGCCATTTTAAGCAATAGTTTACAGAGTGCCTTTCTTACTGGGATCATGATGAACCAGTACCTCCTGGTACAAAGCACAGTTGTATTCATTCCTCTTGATAGCATGAAAGCTGTACAGTCTAATAATCATTCTAGTGAAGAAGTGTTATCTTTATAAAAGGCAGAGTTGGTAAGAAAGAGAATACTCAGGCAAATTATCTTTTACAATAGTTTTCACTGTTTTTCACAAACTATGACTTAATTGCACATTCTCTAGACTATAAAGGAGGAACTCTTTGAACTGAATTTGTAGCATCTTTCTAAGGCCAGAGGAATTTACGCAGATTTTTCCCTGTATTCTGGATGACTTGAAGACTTGCCCTCGAACAGAGCATATCCCAGCATTTCTCATAACCTTGCACAACAAAAGAAACATTAATCTATACCCTAGTCACCACAGCACATTGAACACACAACTATGCTTAATAACGACCACGAAGCTAACAATAATGAGAAAAGCAAGTGTCTCAAGAAAATTCCTTTTCCCCTCGTTAATGAACGTTTTGCGTACCCTGGGAAGCACTGTAAGACACACACTTACAACAAAAGTCCGCTTGGCCCCATGAACTTATGCTGTATGTCATGCTGTTCCATCAATCATAGTGTTTTGACTCATATAAATGGTTTCTTGCTGTGTTGAGAGAAATCCATGTAAAGGGTTAAATGGAGAGGAGACGCGAGGTGAGACTCTGGATACATGACCCTACAGCACCAAAATTATCTGCAATAAAAGCTTTGGGGGACTGAGTTTTGAGTTTTCTTTGTTGTGACCTTTTTTGGTATTTCAGACTTCATTTTCAATGTATTTGGGCTATGTGGTGCCAAGCTTTTAAAACTAAATGTATCCTGTTATGGTTTCCTCTTACAGCCTTCAGTTCCATTCGTAAACTGCTGGACAACTTTTAAGAGTTTTCAGCTTATCCAGTTCAACTTTTAGAAAAGAACTATTATTAGAATAAAAATAGTCCTGGTGATTCATGCAAAATGTCAGTGAATCTGAGGGAGATTCCCAGCTCATAAAAAACAAGACAAATAAGAAACAGGCTCTTTTTGCATAATCACACACAGCAAATGCTGAAAGGCTTAATATTCTTTAGTTAAGGGGATCAGAAGACTTCTGTTTTTTTCTCTTGGATTAGCCTCACATAAAACAGGGTAACACATGCATACATAACATACAAAAATATAGGAAGCAAAACTACTCGATCATGGGAGACTTACTCAGCAAAGATTGGCTTGAGTCCTTCCTCATTAGAGATTTCTTCATACTGACTGACACAGCCCATCAGCCAAATTCAATTACTGAAGACTAGAATTGTGCTTCCTGACACTGTATGGGTTTCCACCAAATTGAGGAAAACAAAAATTAGCAGTAATTAGAGATGTCAGACCATCCCTGAGAGCAAAATGTAGCTCAGAGTAATTTCTTATACTGAGTCATACTGACAATGTCCTAGCTTTTGCCACCCTTGCTACGACCTTTCTGTTAAATTCAATTGAAGATGATAAACCTACATATGCAGCAAGGTATTACTAAACATAGACTGAAATGTAAAAATCTGGTCCTGGGTAAGGGAAAAACAAAATGGCTAAGGTCTGTCTCCCATTCAACAAGATCCAAATGGATTGTGCCATCCCCATTGTTACAGATGTTCTGTGAGCCTAAGTGTCCTTGGGAAAAAAAGGAGGAGGTGAGAAGCCGTTGCTTATCGCCAGTTTCTAATAGCCTGGATCATAGCAACTTACTCCCAAAGTAACCCTATGTCATGCTATTCAGCATGGCTGTCTGTATCATAATCTGCTTTCAGTCTTCACCCAGACCAAATGCCCAGATAGAAACCTCAGGATTAAGCCATTATATCAAGTTAATTATAAATTAAGGGTAACATTCTGCACTTATATCCATTTTCTCCAAAGGTGCAGATCCTGGTATGTGTACGTGTGTTTGTATGACCCTCTCTCTTTCTTTAGGTAGATATGTGTGTGTGTGTCTTTGTGCATGTGTATATTTTATGTGGTTTTAGACATACATTCTCTTTGCATATACATGTATATATAGATGTGCATACATACATTTTTGTTTATGTACACTCTGCCCTTTCTGTGTGGATAAATGAGGAAGATAAATTGTAGAGATACCCCGAAGAAATTAAAATAAAGTTTGTCCAAACTTATTCGGCCTGATAAGAAAAAACTTGTCCTTTTCCTTGACTGCAAAGCATGAAGTACCATACAGTCCTGCAGAACGAAATCTCAGATTTGAGGAAAACCAGCCAGTGCTCCGACATGCTGGAATACCACACTTGCCTCAGGCTAGTTGAGGGACCATTTCTGATTATTTTGGTAGTACCTAGATGTTCCACCTCACTCAGGGGCTCAGTTATTGCTTGTCCTGGCAAAGGCGTATCTTCCAGCACATCTTTGAATAGCCTCTCTTTATTCCTCTCAGCCAGCATGAGATGCTTTGGAAATTGATGACCCAGCTGCAGATGCTACAGTGAAACAGCAAATTTTGCAATGCTTTGATCATCTGAGGAAAATTCTCAGCTCTGTAACTCTTTTATTTTATATTCTGCCAGCATGATCCAGAGAAGACACTAGTAGTAGCTAGCATTAACTAGCATCTGCTAATTTTACTTGAATGAGATTTACAATCTACATAAAGAAAAGAGATTTTTAAAAAATCCAGCTTGATTTTCCTTGACTTAATAATAATACAAATGATCTGGGAAGGATCACACTGTACATTTAAAAATACATATTTTAAAAAGGTATTGATGAATTTTTTAATTGATTGTTTTCTGGGTCATGCTACATTTCTCTTAAAAATGCAAAGCTCCCCATTTTCAAGACTGCCAAAATCCATATCTAGCACAGCAAGGGAGAAACAGCGTCTGTTGAACTCAAGCATGCTTGGCTGATGGTGGATATTTATACAGCACTTCCTATTTAACCTTTCCCTCTACTTTTGTACTAATCTGCAAGACATGCTGAGAAAGATAATAAGCAAGATTACAAGATACAACAGGCAAGACATGCAGAAGTCATCAAAAGAATTATTGCTGTTATAACAGGCTGATAGAGAATAGAGGCAAGTGAATAAATACTGCTTTGTTTTGTGTTGGTGTAATCCTATTGACTTTGGGGAGATTAGATGGCTGAAAATTAGGAAAGATTTTAGCCTGTGGTCTCAGCTGATAGGGAAACATGGCACATTCAAACCTTCTCAATGAGTCTTCAGTGAAGAAAAATCAGGAGAGTGCAAAAACCTAAGGACTATCAGATATGAGGTAGCAAGATACTTTTTTTTGGAGGTTACTTTTTATTATGATTATTATAGCATCGCTACTATCCTCCTAGTTTTTAGTTCAGGAAACATATAAAACAGTCATTATGTTTGGCACCCATTTTCAAATCACAGGACAGTAGCTGGCAGATGTTTGTGTAAGAATAGTACATTGAAAACAAGCACTGAAAATGTTGGAAAGAATTACAAGAAAAAGAGAACTGAACATCCAAGGTGAACAAGAATAGCACCAGAAACCACTGGATTGTTTAAGTCAAGTTAAACTTTGAAAGATTTATTTGCACAGTAGTTCAAAAGTGAACTGCCTAAATTGCCTGAACTTGCTAGTGTCCGATTATTTTATTCCATGTGTTCATTAGATTAGAACAACACTCAGACACTGAGTCTTATTTCTACATTAGCTGCATAAAGACTCTGAAAGAGTTTAAGTATGAAACCATCAACTAAGTAATTCAGTAACTGCGGCCTTTGCATTTTTGGGGGGGCAGGGGTGGGGGATTATATTATAGGCATAGCAAGCACTAATGTCTAAATTAAGATTGCCTAACTCAGTGGAAACATTGAAAGCCTCAGTTTGCAGATATTTATAACTGTGCTAAACTAATTGTTTGGATTAAAATTTTCCATGCTTGTCCTTTGCTTCTGACTCAGGATTTATGTTTTTATTTTGTTTCTTTGTAATTCTTAAAGGGTATTGCTGAAAATGGCTCAGTTGTTTCCAAAAATGAAGCTAAGGAAAAAATTTCTGCCAATATTGCAAACATTTTCCAACTATTTCATTGAAGCATTTGGTGAAGAATATGATATTTGGATCAATAATTCTAGGATCAAAGAGGTGTGTCTGTGTGTTCTGTTTTACATCCCAATCCCAGTTGGTTCCTTCTTACCCCAAGTGATGTGTATAAGGCTRGAACAACACATTGGTTAATATGACTCCAGGAAAGAAAATGCTGTGAACTAAATTCTCAGTGGTGCCCCCACATCCTGTAAGGATTTCAGATTCCAACTTGGGGAACAAGAACCTAAAATTAAGTTGCCACATGTACAGATGTTCAGCATCTTTCAGAATAGGCGGGGCCTCTTCATTGTGCCCAAATAAACCTCAAGTTAAATTGAATAATGATTTGATCTGTTTACAAAGTATGGCAAACTTTGAAAATGCTGAACTAGATTATAAGGAAAGGAAAAAAAAAACCCCAAGAAAAAAACGCAACAAAAAAATCCACATGGGAAATCAAGATGAACCCATGATACCACAGGAATGTAGTTTTTAAATTACTTGACTTTGATGAATGTAGTTATATTGAAATCAGCATCTAGTACATTTCTGGTTAAGAGGTCACCATGTAAAAAAATCAAACAAATATCTAAGGAAAACATAAAGACAAGCAAGTATCAGAAGACCATAACCTTCCAAAAAGTGTCCCACATCTACATGGGGATGAAGATACATGTGATTCAATAATTGTACTTAGAACTGTTCTGGGAACCTCAACCTGGGATAGAATGAAGATGAAATGGAGGCCTCAGGTCCCCAAATAGTGTGCTAATTAACTGTAAACCCATATTGCCATGTTGTAAAATTCTGGGTAAGCATGATATGCCTAGAGAGCTCACTAAATTTTTCAGACATTTGAGAGATAATTGTCTTGGCAGAATAGCTCTTTTAGATTATATTTTATCTCCTTCAGGAAAATGCAATCAAATATATGGCAATCGAGATCTTCCCCCCCGCCCCAGTTTGATTTCCAGTGGGACTGAGGGCTTGGAAATGAAGTAGAACTGCTAGAGTGATCAAACCCCTCCTACTTTATAATACAATGTGCAACTGAAAAAGGAACACGTTGTCTAGACTTACCTGCTGGGATTCACTGCAGTGAAAACCGAGGTCCTCATCTCCTGGTTTTCCAGTTCAGACATCTGTCGGAGCATGTCAGGGATCCCTGCAAGCTTACATGCCCAGGCCCCCTTTCTATAAAAAAAACTCTAATATGGAGCAGAAAGGTGGCTGACACRCCAATATCTTGCCTTGATATGAATACAGGATACTGGGAATTTGGAACTCTTCCTGGGCTCAGTAATGTAAATAAATGTGTTCATTGTCAAACAGACTAAGAAGAAAATATTGTTACTTTAGAAACTTTCTTGGGTTCTTTTTTTTCTTTCTTGATCTAAGATAGGGCCTGCTTGGCTGACAGGCAAACACAATAGGGCAGGAAGGATATCTGCTTCAAAAGATTAAGTTTACTAGGTGATGACTACAATAGTAGCCGTTCATTTGATTTCCTTTCTTTCAGGATTGTCTGCAGTGAAACCTAGCTGGAATTTAGCTGCCCTTTACATAAAATGTAAAAGATGGGTGCGTGTTGTATGCCCAGATCAATATCTAAATAAGCAGATGGACATACCAGAGAGCGAAAACTGAAAAGAATGTCATTACTTAATTATGTCCTTGTTCCATGGGTGTTTTACATAGTGGCATTGAATCGAAGTGAAAGGAGGTGTCAGTGCAAATACTTCTGCATGTCAAAAAAAGACTTCATATTTCACTTTGTTTAAAGATTCTTTGGAATAAGAGATGTATTACATGTATTTACCAAAATAAAGCAGCCCTAAAACAGTGTTTSCTAGCAATGAGAACAAAGTTGGAAAATAATTCACGAGTGTATTAGCAGAGTACAYAGGTAATCACTGCCTTTGATTACCTTTTTTTTTTTTCCTAATTCAGACTTTTTATTTAGTTGTGGTAATGTTAGTGCTTCCTGTTTATTATTCCTCACCACATTGCATTTCCTTATGTTTCAAAATCTGCTTCTGCAAGGTGGTAATTATGGGCAAGATGTTACACTGATTTATACTGACATTACACTGGCATTAGATCAGCTCGCTGTCTGTTTCCAAAACTGTACTTCAGGAATGCGGGTACCCAAAAGTGAATATAGGATTTAAGACATGTATCGTGACCTCAGGAAAGGCTTTTGTGCTTAATGTATCTTTCAGGTGTTCTGACTATATTAGTTGGCCTTATAAAATGTATTCTCTCTTTCTCCTAACCTTGTCTTGCTTTTGTCAATAGACCTTTATGGCTACACCACCATTCCCTTAAGCACTAAAACTGGACAAAATATATATGCTTTGGGTTAATATGAGGAGAACTCATGTTAATTGGAAAAATTAAACACTCCTGAGTAAATCTGTCAGATTCTTTTTAAATTTCTCAGGACAGAGGATTTCAAGTTGTATTAATGATATTGAGTACCCTCCTTTTTTTCTCTTCTCGATTTGAGACACCTCTAGAGGGCATCAGTTTAAGGAAGATCATTCACATTGGTCCCACCATTGTATTGCCAGTCTCAGCCCTTGATTTGTACTTGTCTAAGAAGTCCTCTGAATTCAAAGTATGCTCTATATAAGGGAAAGAAAGAAAAAAAAAAGAAGAAAAAAATGACTGATAAGATTCCCTTATGCTTTCTTTATGAGGATCATAAGAAATCTACTTTTTTGTGGTTTTTCACTGAAAGGAGATAGAAATATTAGGGATAGCTTATATTCCAGTCTCTATGTACTGGATTCAATCTCTATGGCTTTTTGAGACTCTGTTTTAAACAATTAAACACCAGAATACCAGAATTTCTTTCAGTTCTGTATTACTATTGTTCAGTTTATGGCTAGGAAGGTATTTTGCTGCCTCTTTTAAACAAAAATAACCTCAAGCACTATGGAGCGGCTCAGTGTTCGCCTTGTAGGGATTCTTTCTTCATCTGTGTTCTGATGCAGTCAAAATCTGGGTGCCTACATGTGTCTCCTCGTCGTTTRTGCTCTCTTTTCACTTTGGGATATTTTTATAGTGCTTCATAATGTTAACCTAAGTAGTGGTTCTTAAATTACTATGACTTTTAAAATGTCTTAACATATACCTTGCAACACAAGACTCTTTCTAACCTTACTTTCGTCAGTCTTTGCATTTCTAGGACTTAGGGTTTCCTGTCTCCCCAGTCAGTCAAATTACACTTTTGCTGGGATTCCTTATGACGTATTTCTAATGTAGAACTTCAGTTTGATATCTTAGCCATACAGTAATAATATTCTTCTGAACGGGGCCGGTAGTTACTGAATTTGGGCTTGCATTCTCACCAATTGATTTAAAAAGAATACTCTAAAAGAAATATTGCTGACCAGGGTCTTAATGCAGGCCACTTGTATTTTCCTTTGAGATCTTAGTGTCTTTGGGACTTGAATGTGGTCAACAAGTTTGCCACCACTGAGACGATACTAGACACAGACAGCCAGAGGTTGAAATGACATGACATAGCTCTCAAAGTGTGGTCTCACTTGGATACTTAAAACATGTATTTGTTTATATTGTATAGCTTCCTGAGCATTCGTCACCTTAGCAGTCCAGCCCTGCTGTCAGCAGTTTTGAAGTATTTGTTATTTTATGCGCTGTGGACTCCTCTGTGCTCGTCCTCCATTTATTTTCAGTTGAAAGAATCCTTAGAGCTTTCATTTAAACTTGTTTGGTTTGTCCTACTGTATCTGCTGAAACTCGCGTCACATTCAGTAGCCAGTGTTTTTGTTTACTGCTATAAAAATGTCCCTGACATTATACATCAAGGGGATTGATGTATTGTTTTTACAAAACTTTTCTCTCCTTTCACAATATAAGAAAGATTTTTAATAATGAGTATAGCCATTGATATGTTTTCCTCTGCTATGAACAAGAATGGAGTATATAAAAACATATTAGGGTTTAAGATGTTACCACAAAGTAAGGTAACTAGAACATGGTTGTTCAGCCACAGCAATAAGGAAGGGTCCTTTCTGCAGTTGTCTGTGCTTTTGTCTTCAGTCCAGTTCTGGGAAAAATTTTCAGGTTATTGTCCTTGGGAAAAACATTTGAGTTATTGACTCATAACTTTAAGTAGGTGTCTAGTTGACCATTGTCAAAGAGGGTAGCCACACGCTTAAGTGCTTTGCTGGATTGGGGCCTTAGGCATTTTTCAAGTCATCTGCCAGRCCTGTGYATAGTACACTGTGATGCGATAGCCTCCCTAGCCTGAGCTATCCTTTCCTGACTTGGAAAAAATCCCTCCCTTTCCAGCTTTTCTTGGCAGAGAGTCAAACTTTTTGGTTCTTAGCTCTGTGAATCTCTCACAGGAAAACTAATGCAGTCCCCAGAACTTTTTTGCTTGGTTTGTGTCAGGTTTTGTTATCATTTTACCAATCAGTCCAGAAGCCTGCAGTACTTCTTTGAGCTTTGTTTCCTATCACTCCAAAATAAAAAGCAGATTTGGTGAAGGAAATCAGACATTTTTTATTTAAAAGAGAAAAAACATCTGAAGTAAACCCAGGCAAAATCAGAGGCAGCTTAATCCTTAATGAACTGATATAGCTTCACCTATAAAGGCAAACTTTCTCAAAACTGCAAACTAGATCTATTGAAGGATTTAGCACATAGTCCTGACTCATATTTTACATTACTTCGGGGCTAGGCTGCAGCTGGGCGGATGAAAAATTTGATACCAAAATCCATATCTGATTTATGTTTGAGAAACTAGTTTTCCTAGCTGACTGAAATTCTGTCCAGAGAAAACTCAACACAAGCAATGCTGTGCAGTTACAGTCTGTCTAATCCTAGTCCCAAATTAAAGCCCAATGTGCTTGCTCTAAGAACAAATACTCATTGATGTCTACACAAACTTTAAGAAAAAGAGACAGATGGATAAATATGGTATTCTTGCATCCATCTTCCCTCCTCTCCCTTAGGCTTTCAAAGGGCCAATTCAACTTGATTTTTCACAATTTTCGTTCCTTGTACTTTTATTTCCCTAAAAAGAAGCTTTCTTTCCTCAGCAGTTTGGGGTTTTTTGCCTCAGTTTAATAGGATACTCTCTTACTCCTAATTTTTTCCTCCATTATCTTTTAAACCAGTTATGTCAAGAAGTCTTCCCTGCCAAAGTTTTCCTGTGATTTAAATACAACTTCAAATAGAACAGTTTGTTTTTTTTTTTCTTTTTTAAGTCACTGGTACACAAGCTGTGACTTATCCCATACAGCTCCCTGATCTTTACGTTCTAGTTGATTCCATTAACTAGTTCTCATAGTTTACCAAGGCTTATTTTTTTTTTAAAACATTGAATGTTAAATAATTTATACTAAATTATTTAAAATATTGAATGTTAAATATTTAAATATTGAATATTGAATCTTAGATACTTTTGTATTTGGGGGAGGGTGGGTTGTTTTGTTTACTTACTTCTGTTTTTTTCTTTCTATTTAAACTCAGTTGGCTTGCTAGGGCCCCATCCAAAATTACTTTGAACATACAGTTTCTATACAGTGTCATCACTACTTTCCAACAAATCTTAAATAGCTTCATTTCTTCCCAGCTGTATAACTGGTGAAGATGTTTATTATTTCCTTCACATTACTAGTATCATTTGCTTCTGCGAAATTAATGTTTTCCATAATTGCATAATTCTCAATAGTACTTCTCTAATAATAGCTGACAATCACATTGACTTCCAGCCCAGGGGAGGTAAAGCAAATTCCCGTATCAAGTTTTTTTTTATACATCTTTGAGCCAATTAGTTCAGTTTTCCATGTTATCTCTTAATATCCCCATTTGAGACTGTGTCATGACATAAATGTAATTTTTTACACTTTTTATGTTTTTTGGGAAACTCTTGTGAYTTATATTCAATAAAGACTGACCCTACACTGGCTGTTACTTTTCTTGTTTTTAGTTTTATATCCTGAAGTATCTAAGACAGTATCTACACTTTGATTCTTCTATAAATATCCCTGCATCAAAAGCCCTGACAATTTTGCTTTAAAAGGAAGTAGCTCCCATAAAGTGAGTAATCTTTTCTTAGCTTTGGCACAAATTTCACATCCTTTCTCTCTTCCACTTCTTCCTTCTAGCTGTAGATTATGCTTTCTCTTGTTCTTGCTCAAGATATCCTAAATATCAGCCTTTCTCCCCTTGGGGTCCAGTCTCTAGTATCCTCATGCCACAGCTCTTCCTGCTTTCTTATGGCAGTAGATGCCCTCTTTTTCTTCTTTACCTCTGCATCTTCCATTTCCTTTCTGTGTCCCCCAGTGTACCAGATGTTTTCTGCCATTCAGTTCCCCACCGTGAGCTCCTGGGCCCCGATGGTCCCATGCTTACATATGTCAGTGTGCTTGTTCAGAGAACATAACCTTCTGCTCATCTCATTCATGAGATGTCTGCAAATCCTCCTGGCCGTCTCGTTCATCAGCCTTCTTTCAATTCTGTCTCATTTTTCAGATTTCTTTATTCCATATGCTCTTTCAAGGAGGCAAAACATGCAAATGTTGCTTACAAGGTTTTCACACRCGCTCGGCACCAGCATCCAGTCCCTTTCGCTGTCTCTTTATTCTTCAGAATGTCTCACTGCTGCTCTTGGTTGTCACCTTTACAAGAGTGGGATAAGGATATATAAGGCTATGTTTCTTGCACTCAGGATGCTGGCAGTTTGGTTATTTGAGCCTTTATCTTCGGGTAGTCCTGCTGTCTGAATAGCTTTGGAATTAATTACAAAGCAGTAGTGAAGCCAGAGGGCTTCACTCACGTGCTGAGCTGCAGGATCTCTGTCCTCTAGGTAACACACAGCCCCCAAGCAGACTGCAAACTAATAAACTGCTTGCAAACCGCATGCTTTGTAAACTGCATCATACAAAACATCTTTGGATGGACAATTAATTTACCACCATAATCACAAAAAACGCTGTCATCTTTCCCCTTCAAAAGCAGATATTATGTAAACTTTTACTATTTTCTCTTCTCTGTGTGCAGGAGAGAAATACCTATGAATATTGCTTATGCAAATATGTTACAGATTGATACTTGAACTTGGCAACAGTACTTCCACCTTTCCTTGCCTTCCCTGTCCCATGAAGTAAACATCCTAACTTCTATGCTAACATCATGTATGAGCACGCTTTCTCTGGGACCTGGCGATTATGTGACCAGTCTTAGATTAGATGAGTAAGTTTGGGTCATACAGCATGATCACAGAGCACAGAGCACTGATCCAAGGTAAGGATGTCTAGGAGGTTTGGATTTGTTCAGGCTAACTTTGCACTGAGAGACTTCAAGCTGTATCAGGGACCATCTGGTCTTGCACACCCAGAGCCAAGCTGGGACAAAAGCACAGCCAGCCTGAGCTCTGTATCATGCACTCTAACTAATTTGATAGGACAGAAATGTTGGCATGTGCTTACAGCATGATCTGGATCCTGCTTGTACCCGTGGGTGATGCAGGGGGCACAGACTGGGAAGCCCGAGCATGTTCATGCAAGGAGGAACAGCTTCAATGGGAAGGAGAATATTCTCCCTACCCCTCAAACATATTGGCTCGATTCAACAATCTTCCCAGAGTGGTTTGGCACATCACATTTTTCTCTCTCAGTGCTTGTGGGAATCAGAAGATGCTGTCTCCCAAGAAGCAAGACAGCAGCAGTCAGCAGCTGGAAACAGCTGGCTTTCACAAATGTCTCTCAGTGATCTACCAGCTGCTGGCTCTGCTGAATGTCATTCAAAAGCTGCGCTGCCTTTGGCCCCAGTGCCTTTGTTGTTGACCCTGCTATATTTCACAGTTAGTGTGCTTTCTCAGAACAAGGTATGTATGGGTAGAACTGCAATGAACTGGACCAAGTATTTCATACCTTCCTCCACGTGTTTTGTGAGGAGGGACAGAAGGTTATACTTCTGCAGTGCTTAAGCCTCTAACCACAAATGACAGGTCAAGATGAATCCCGGGGGGGGAGGCAAGATAGAGGGAAACAAGCAAGTTTCATATTTAGAGTGAGATTCAGGAAGCCCAGCTGTCTTCATCAGCATCTGTTGGTTACTTTAGGAAAATTATCTTACTGGCTTTGGCAGTTCTTTAAATTTCTGTATTATACAGAATAATGACTTCCTAGTCACCTCATACAGGGCTTTAATTCTGCTGCTCAGGATAAGTCCATTTGTGCATGGAGGCCTGCGTGTCTAAAATAGTAACACAAAGAAAAGTGAACTTGTCCGCACTTGTTTATGCATCTCAAAAGTATTTGACTTGCCCGACTACTCAGCAATCATCAGAAATCATTGATGGATTAAGACAAAATAAAACACTTTTCCCTCAGCATTGCTTTGCAGGTTTTCCTGTCATAGAAGCTGTGTTTTGCTTTGGGACACAGAAAAATAAATCTCTCTCTTTTTTTATAATTTAAACCTTTTGGACAAAATGTTTTACAGATCTCAGTTTCCAGCATATATTGGACCAATTTCTTACTGCATACGTATCTTTTCTACTAGGTGTATTTAATTAGCACCTCACATATTTGAATTTGATAGCTTACCTTAAAAATCATACAGTGATTACACAATTTCACTTGACATGAGTAACAGGTTTGGTATGTACAGTAAATCAGGCAATTCCCTGCTTCCCTCACAAGAGCTAATGAAGTCATCCCATATTCTGGCCTTCACCAACGGACTGGCTGCCATACAACGAGCCAGCCTGCTTGCCACCACTTTTACAGGGCCATTGGTTGGTGGATTTCAGCTGGCAATGTTTTAGGGCTAGGCGAGCCACCCAGAGCAGGAGAAGATTTTACCCAAATGTAAAACAGGCCTCTTCCCTCTTGCCCCCCCCTCAGCCAAGAGTAGTAGAAAACCACTTTGTCAGTTTGGGGTTAGACAAAAGAGAGAGAGCAAGAGAGAGAGACAGAAAGGCCTCTCAGAGGCAATCCCACCAAAATTTGGATGAACACCTCCTGAGGCTTGAAGAGTTTCACTTCTTTCCTTTCATGTGGAAGCACATTTTGTTTTAACATCTGTATAAATTTTCACCAACTTTATCCGTTCCTTTCTCCAAAACTATTGTAGATTCATACTTGATTATTTCCTTTGTTTACATCCATGATCTGCTAAAGATTTGAAAAGCTTTGTATGGTGTAAGTCAAATTCTGGTCTCAGTTGTGCACATGCAATCCTGATACTCAGAAATATTACCTCATTTTCTTTCTGTAAGTCAGGTACTAATGTTTTACAACCTATTGACTAATTCTGAAAGCTGGATGGAAAAAAGCAATTAAACAATATGGCTCTGAAATACACAAGAGAGACTTTTTTGTTTGGGTTTTTGTTTTATATAGGAATGAACAGTTAATTGAACTGACATGGTGCAAAGCTTGAACGTGTGGCATGCCAATCAAGTTAGCTCAACTGACCTTGCCCTTTTGTGTGTGYTATAATGAATTCCAAAATGAAGCGATGGTCTGAGGCAGTAGATCAAAAACCCTTATACAGGCTCCCTGTGGGAATTAGGTTGGATCCGACCCAAGATAAGGCTCCAGCTGTGCCTTCCTGCTCCCATCAGGCAGGAAACTCAGAAATCTCAGTTAATCTAGCCTAACCACGAAACTTTCATAGCTATATATTAAAAGCTTTCTCTTTGCAGAGAGACCTGCTTTATTAATCAAACAAGATCGGTTAATCTCATATGAACAATTTTCCTGTTGTCTATCCAGTGTCTTTGTCTTCTGCAGAGCTGTATAGTAAACATATGAACATAGGCTCTCCTTGAAGCTGTACTATGTAAAGGAACACTTTTGTAATATGTTTGAGACAAATTACCTGTTAATCTTTTCTTTGGCTTGTTGCACCTTTTTGTGTAAGCAGAAAAGGGAACTTTTGTAATTCTGTGCATAATGGCTAAGAAAACCTTTCTCTCGTTCCAAAATTAGCTGGGGCCATACTCAAGTATTGCCATCTGTAGGAGGCAAAATCAGCCACAGCAGTGCCAACCAGAGCCAATACAACCATGTCTGAGGCAGGGTGTTTTTTGACAGATGCACCAAAGCATGAAAAGAAGAGGCAGGGAATTAAACATTGTAGGAGAGGCTGTTCTGGCAGGAAGCACGGATGTCTTTCAAAGCAACTTTACTGGTGGCAAGATTCAGCAGAAGAAAAGACATCTGGATACTGCAGATAAACCTCCAAAGCAAACTTTACAATCCTTGGAAGTTTCCTTGTCACAAGACTCCAAGGACACAGTTCTATTCCTATTTTCAAATGAACCACAGCCCTTCCACCTTAGACGAGCTGTAGAGTATGTACCCCGCCACCTACAGCAGCTACCTGCCGGACACTTGCCACAGAGCAATTGTTGCTTTACATGTGTAGCAGTGAAACACCGTGTGGTTCCCGATGGGTTTTACATACCTACAATATGTTCTGTTGGTGCATCTTCCTCCATTATTAAAGCTATGATCCCTCTGTTTCCAGCTGTTCTGCATTTCCACCCCTGTTTTCAGGGCTTAATAACTCTGTCTCAGAAAAAGTCGCCACAGGCTCTTTTAGCAAATAAAGTCTCAACAGAAGTAAACACTGCAACATGAACTTTAAATTATCATCATGTTTATCTTCCATTCTTTGTATGAAGTATTTCTTGCTTCTACTTTCCTAAAGAAGCAATTTACACAGTAAGTCAGAATTTTAAAATGTGAGCTTTACTTTTACAGAACGACCAGTGGTAAAGATGTAAAAAATATGAGCTCTTCTCATTTAGTGTTGCAACCTCCTTCTATTTATTATGGGACTTATTATGTACCTCACTATCTGAACAAAGAGTTTTCTCCTATTCCAAAGTTCAATTCTGTTAGAGTCAGTCACTTGYGATGGCAGTGATATGACACCAAAACACATATTACTCCATGTAGATTTGGATTTATATACACATTTCACACTCATTTCTAAAATTCCTTCTGTTGCCCTAATTATCATCAAACTGTCTATATTACAGTTACCATGGAGATCATAGCCATGTCTCCATTGCCTTGAATTGCTATCTGGGAAAAAAAGAGAAAGCGCATTTCACAAGTCAGACTAGCAAATGTTTCATAAAACTCAGGTTTTAGACATTATAGCTATTCTTTTTTGAATCATCTCTTACACATATCTTCAAACACAGATCTTATCTTCCCACGTAACCCAGGAAGATACCTGTGTGCTGTTCAAAACAAATCTTGCTGAATGAAGAAATAAATTACAGGGAAATATTTTTGACATCTCATAATTTATAGAGAATGAATGCCTGATGCAAACATTGATCAGAGAGTCGTAGCAGGTCTTGTTAGGCCGCCTAGTAGGTTCATGTCTCTTGAAAATTATCATGTGTCTGTTTCTTCTCTCTGGTTTTACTCCCACTTCCCTTTTTTTTTTTTTTTGAGTAGTTCAAAAACCGTACCACTGACCACTTAGAATGCAAGATATTCTTAGATCACACTTAAAGAAGGAAAGTTCCCCTCTTCCTGGAAACARATGTTTTGCTCTTTCACTGGGTCTTGTCCGGGAAGTTGACTCTTATGAAAAGGAGCACTGATGTCCAGAAATGCCAACACGCAAAAGAAGACCTTTTTTTCAGCTTTTCAACTACTTCTATAATGGATACCAATGGTATGGTAGATTACACAAGATTTACCTTCAAAGTTGTGGGTTTTTCTCTAGAAATATAGAATTTTCAGACATGTGAGGAACACTGTCAAGCACACAGAATAGAGGTAGACCTATTTTCCTGGCCAGACTAGTTGAATTCTGGGCTTCACTGAGTTCTCCAGCAGGAGAAAAAAAGAGTCTGTTTTCTCAAGAATGGAGGGAGCCACAAATCTAGACATCAAAAGCAACAAAAAAAGAACAAACATTGGAACAGAAAACACTTCAAAAGGGAGAGTGAGCAGGAAACCTTCCTCCCCATGCCAGCTGAGTGGTTTGAATTGAAAAATCCTGGTTTTAATAGACCATTTACAAAACAGAGATCCTCAATTTAAGTTCCTCAGACAATCCCAATTTTGGCCCTGAATCCCAATCTATAGGGACCAGYACTATGGCAGACATTTCATCCCTCACCAGTTCTGCTATATACTGCAAGAGAATTTCACCCTTGGGTGAAGGAGAGATTAAAAATCCCTATTCATTAAATTACCTACAAGTTGAAGTGCCAGATGCAGTGTATTTCTTTTTCTTTTTTTTTTTTTTTTTGTCATGTTCTTTGTTTGCTTTTAATATGAACGTTATCCTCCTAACATTGTGCTAGTTCTCCCAAGTGATATTTCCATTTAAGGACCCTGTTTGATAGTCATTAGTTTTCAGGGCTACAAAAGGCATTGAGTGATCAGCATTATAGGTCATATATTTAAATATTTAAATTTAGATTTAACTCTATAAAATTTAGATGGTTTTGTCCATTTATGCCTACATACATAGGCATTGTTTTTCAATTCTGTTTTGTTTAAATAACAAATTTGCTTAAATTTTCTAGTTTTTGTTAACTGTATTGTGATTATGTTCTCAAAAGCCTCTAAGAGGAAGTAGAATAGATATGTTTCTAAGTGCAGGCATATGGGTTCTAGTATATAGGATAGCCAGTCTAGTCAATGATTGCATTATGCTTTTGGCAGGGTTGAACTGACTGGGCATTAAGAGAAAAGAAAAAAAAGAACAATGCTCTCTGCATTTAACATTAATTTATTAAWAACCAGAAATTATTATTACAAACAAGTTAGGTAATCAAAATTAATGAGCAATTGTTTTCTTTGCTGGTCTGTTTGAACTTATAACTTCATTATGTACACATAGACATCCTTTGAGTAAGGCCCTTGATATTTGCTCTCCAAATGCTATGCCACAGGATTTTGGTTCTGCTCCCTGACTGGAAGAGCCAAGCTCTACAGCTGTTCCACCCACAGCGAATTTTGGTTCCCTGTTTATTGGAACACATTTTGAGACAAAACCATGACTTACAGATCTGGAATCTGCTGTCTGAAAACATTCATAGGAACAAAAGTTTTCTCAGATTATTCACAAATGTTACTGAACAATAAAACTCTCTGCACAGGCTGAAGCCACACCCAGCATCTAATTAGCTTGAAATGTTTTTTAACATTTTTTTACACTGTTTCACCATTTCTAATCCAACACATTGTGTTTTTTCTCTCTTTTTGATATACTTCCTTAATCCATGTGTTCTATTAAACTGGTTCATCTAATGGTTTCTCCCTTTGAGCCATTTTGGGTTTTATTTTTTATTTCTGCCAAGCTTATGTATGAAAATAAATCACTGTATTTAACAAATGTAAGGAGGAGAAGAGGTGTGATTCTTAGACTCATAGGTTCATAGGATAGTTCAGGTTGGAAGGGAATCACATGTATCTTTCCTAGTCAGTCTCCTAACTATATCGATTATTTCATGTTCCATTAGCTAGCTTACATTCTGGAAGTCGTATGACAGAAGATGCAAACATTTCCTGCACTTCATACAGGTAGCAGCCTACTACTGCATTTCATAGATTATACCTCCATAAGACTAAGGATCATTTAAATTAAAATAAATTTAAATAAAATTAAAGTAATCACAAGATTTAAGAGCTTATTTAATCATCAGGGTGGCATCAAGATGAGAGGAATTTTTTCCTTTATAAAAATGTTTAATATCAACAGTAAATTTTCTTGAATTGTCATTCAGATTGTAGATTCTCTATAAAAAACATGCTACGTTTCATATTTCAGAATGTTCCATCTTCTTGATGAGGAATATAGAAAGTATTTAAGATAAATAATTCTCAAATCTTTAAAGAGTAATGCAAATATGTATAACAATTAAACACCCTTTGTCTCCTCAAGATGTCTTTCAACTCATTAATTTTCTGGGTGTCCATTTTATTTCCAGAATATCTACTTTAAACAAGATGTGCTCAGAGCTGAGTGCATCCTGAATTTTCCCATTGGCATAAAGTATAAATCACAGCTATAGGCATAGATGCTTGTTATTTTTAAGAGACTGAGAATCATGTTTGAAAAACATCTTTTTCTTTATTAATTTTTTTTTAATTTCAGTCCCTCAAGAGAAGTTATGGTGGTTTTTTTTCCTGTATTCAACAGCATGCTTCAATCAATTCATTTTATGCTCCATTTCTCCTGTATCTTTATTCAATGAATAAGCATATATCCAAATTCCAATACTTGAGAGAAGGCTGGTAATAAGGAGATGAATTCTGTATTTGGTTCTGGCTGGCTAAGCATCTAAGGGTGGATAAGGGCCAGATACTAAACAGAAGATCCTTAGGGGCATATTCAAAGCATAATCATATATTGTATACAGCATCTGCCATAACACAGTCCTTGTCTGGGTGGGTTTTATATGTCACAAAAATAAAACTATTTAACAAGTATCACTTCCATGCAGTCACAGAGCTGCATGGCAGCTCAGATGTGATGTCCAGGGTATTGAACACGACAGTGTTCCTTCACAGATGATAATCTAAGATTATTGCCAGCTTCTCTGCTAGGGGAATAAGTGGGTTAGAAAGTTTTATTTCAAACCAGATGTCATGGCTATTCATCTCAAGAACTTGTATTACTCTGCCAAAAAGGAAGAAATGGAAATAGATTAAYCAGTGATCACATGGATATTAGGCTTCCAAGCGATAGCCTCCAAGACCTGGAATTCACTTGTGAAACTTGCCTGTGCTGTAATTTGCCTCTCCTGAAATGGAAAGTGRGGGAACCACAGAATTGCTATGTCTGAGATGACAGACTGTGGAGTAAGGGAACCCATATTTGAAGGATGCTTATATTTAATGATTGCATACCTGCCAATGTGTTAAAGCCAAATTATGTGTGACCAGTACTAAAAAGAGATAGGAGGTATCCACAAAATGTTCATGTAAGAGATCTAAAATATTCTTGAGCTTCTTTTAACTTGTTAAAGCACCTTTCTCCACATCCACASTATCGTTATAGATCATTTGACGGATTTTGTTAATAATTTTCAACAATAAGAGAGCAGTACCTGCTTAAGGCGAAGGGAAAGACTTTCAGTCTGAGTAGGGCACCATTCCACAAAACAAAAACATTGACACTGGAGAAACGTGGACTTATCCTTATTTACTTTATCCAAGCATTTGTAAAACTGCAAAACTACCCTGAAAATTTCACAACCAACGGGCTTGAGGGGGATGGTGTCTAGGCATTTCTTGCTCCAGTTGGTCTGGAAGTACTGCCAGAAATATCATGGTCGTCTTGTGTTTCTGTTTCTACATTAAAACTGACCCAGGAGTTGCACCAGAAGACAGAAAAAGAAAGACAGCTCAGTGTGGAGAGGAAGCACATGACATGCAAATGCAGACTTGATCATTTTATTTAASATGTACATAAATGTTATCTTTGGAGGGAAGAATAAATTATTATTAGTCATCTTCATCCTTCTTTTGGTATACACCACATCTTCAGGATTTAGTTATTATTTTTTAATAAGAGGTAAACAGGAAAGTTAATGTCTTATGTAAGCAATGTGAGAGATCAGATGTGAAAGATAAATGAGTATACAAGAGTCCAAGAAGTGTAAACTATGCTTTTTGAAATAAGTAGAAATCCTGTAAGCAATACTAGTAGTAATAATACAGAATTTTTAAAGCAACAGTTTGTTTCTAAACAGTTTATGTGACTTAAGCCAAATTCATTCCTTGTGTATGTGTACTCGCACGGATTTGTTCCAAAGACTTGTAAAGCCAATGGTAGGAAAACTCCCACAGCAGACTCCTGATCAGGACCATTAGTCAGTATAGTTTTGTCCCCATATGCTAACTGGTAGACTAGAGGCATGATCATTACTTTTTTTCACTAAAAAGTCTTCAAAGCAAATGTTCTGTGCTATCAGTTCACAAATGCTAACCAGACCACTCTGAAAAAAATGACAAAGTAGGGTTTTTAATTTAGTGATGAATTACATATGTCACTGTATGGTAACATGTTACATGGCAGGCCAGAAACTTTAGTCACTTTTCAGATTAATTTAAAAAGAAATAACACGTATGTATTCCAGGATGGAGGAGTTAATCACAGCATACAAAAACCACACACATAAAGTAAAAATAYGCATATGGATCCTATTCACATGCCTATTTATCTGCATTCTTTAAAGAGATAGTGTTATAGTTATAGCTTCTTCACGAATTTCCTGGGCCTGGTCCTCAGCTGTGCTAGCATCAGTGGTGCATTGACCCCTTAATGGACCTACTCTAATTGCGCACAAGGTGAGGACAATAGTAGTTAGCCTAACCATGACATGAGGCAAATGGATCATTGAGCAGACCTGTCAAATTCACTGTATACAAAAACCAAAATTAAGTGAAGCTGGATCTTCAGCTATGATGGGTGAATTCGTCCCCCTGAAGGTAGTTACAAAACATTTCTTTTAACTCTAAGCCAAAGAAAGGCTGTAATTACAAGAAGAGAATAAGAAAATGCTAAAAATGTAACCAAGTTGCTGCTCTAGTGGAAGCAGAAGTAGAATTCTTTTAAAGTAATCTATAGAACTATACAATACATGTCAATCATTGCTGCCTATGCCTAAAATAATGGGTGACAGATGTGAAATATGTGAAGTTACAGCTGTAACTAACTTCCTCTTTGTGCCAGAATAAGGAACTCTCACGTGAGAGAAAGGGGAGAAGAGAAGTGACCCAGCATTAGATAGGAAAAAGGACTGTTTTCTCACTAATAGCAAGACTAACAGAGCTGCCAGTAGAAAAACTCTCCTTAATATAAGCAAAGATTGGCCTCCAGTGTAAAAATGAAGTTAATAATTACTCATTGTTTAGGAGTTAAAGCAACTGATTTCGTCAAATGGAATGCTTTTAAAGTAAGCTAGTAAAAACAAGCAGTACCACAGCAGCAAAAGTGTTTGCATAGTATGATTTTGGAGACACATATGGTGTAGGGCCAAGACTGCAAAGGGAACTAGGGGAAAACAAGAGGTCCAGTCACGACCTTGGGTACCCTGTTGAAAATGCAGATACTTAAAATTCCCCTGCACCGATTGCCTGGCCTCAGAGGTGATTAATGCCTACAGGCTGGCATGTTGTCATCTGTTCTTTGGGACGGTTGAGTATCTGATGCTGGGCATGTCCACAAATGCTCAGTAAATAGGCCTGAGCTCTACGAAGATTCACAGATGATGCATTTCTCCATCTTCCTTAACTCCAGATTCAATATGCTTGATTAGACAGAGCGTGGTGAATGAAAATATGCCCGAGTTAGTCGTGGCTCTATTCAGGGGAGGAGGGATGGAAACGTTGCTCTGTCCTTGTTGGGTGACAGCCCTCATAACAGGCTCATCCATTCGCTCTTACTCTTCCTCTGAGCCCACTGAACATCTGTGTAATCCATGCTAACAAGAAGTGATTCAGGAGGAGATGGGGAGAGTAATAATTTTTAGTCATACATTACCTTTTGGTGCCAGGATGCCTCCAGACAGAAAAGGAGGTACACGTCTGCATCTCCCACATTCTATCCTCCAAGGTGTGGAATAAAAAAGCAGTGCTGTGGTCACCGCTTGCATTCTTGTGAGCCTGTGAGGAAGGACTGGGCAGGCACACAGACAGCCGGATAAAATCTGGAGATGTGAATCTCAACCAGAAGACCACATTTTTTACAACCCAACATATCTTCTTCTCTCCTCTGCAGCATTGGGTATTGGCAAACAGCCCCAGGACCAGAGCTCTGGCTTTCTTCAATGCCATCACTACCTTAGCACTATAATGCTGTCCACAGGCCCTATGGTCCACCCACCTCTTGAAATACTTTAGGGCCCAAGATGCCCCTAAGAACCTGATCCTTGGCACCTACCCCAGAGCCATGAACTGCACTTGCTGGACAGAACATAACAGTTAGTCCCTAAAGCAGAAAGATTTATGTTGCCCAAGTTCTTCCTCAGTCTCTTCCTCTTTCTTTGTTGCAGAAATGACTTGAAGGCAGCTATGTGCAGCCTAAAAGTAGCATGGGGAGCATTTTTAGTGACATCAAATAGCTGCGTTGCTAGAGTTCACAGAGTTGGTCAAGTAAGTAGAATATTCACCTGAAAAGGAGACATTTCTTCCATCTTCACATTATTTCTTAATGTAAGCCAGTCCTCTGGGGTTGTGGAAAAATAAAATAAAAGATCCGTATCTGAATGGCCTTAATGTCCTCAGGTTGAAAATCTATACTACTGTGAGGAATTGTACCTTACTTTCTACTTCAGATAGTTTTTAACYGAAAGTACCATATTTGGTCCCTATCCATCAGCAACAAAACACTTTAACAAACAAAAATGTCTCAGGGAATGATAGGCATCCTTAACCTACATAAGAAGCCCGCAAAGCTGTGCAGGCGTTCCCATTATCTCATGACAGTGTAGATGCTTTAATAGGCAGGGTTAGACTAATGGACCCCTTTGCTGGCCCATTAAATCCACTTCCTTAAYAACAGCATCAAAAATAGAGCTAAAATGTCTACAGTTTATATATTATATGAACAATATTAATTTTTTTTTTTTTAAATTAGGGCATTGGACAAAACTACATTTAAATTAAATTTCCTGATTAACGGTGTTTGAATTTGGTTGAGGAACRCCCAAATCCATTGTAGAAATATTATCACCAGAACTCTGGTACGTGTGAAGAAAAGAGAGTGGGTAAAAGCAGAAATGTATTGAAAAAATGCACTCTAAACTTTCCCTTATCTCCCACACTTTAAAACCTTGTTTTGTAATGTTTGCTACACAGAGCAACCTAAGAACCTCACTATAGGGTCTTTAGAAGTACATAAAGAGACTTAGTAGGTAATACAGGCAGTAGCACAGTGGAATGTCAATGAGGATTTAGGCTAATGCACAGCATTACAATGCCTCTCCACTCTACACACTGCTCCCAGGCTAAGCCTATTACTGTGGGGTATCTGGCTTCAAAAAAACAGGGGCACRTAACATTCCATCAGCTTTTTTCATTATGGAAAACAGCTGAAATATTATATGTACCTATATGAAAGGAGAAATGCCATAATTTTGATGAAACTTTTGAAAGGTGAAATTTAAATCTCCTTTTCACAACTTCATTTTTGGGGGAATAAAAAGAACTCTTTCTCAATCTCTTTCTGCCAGACATTTTAATCCACTGGAGATCAGGTATGAGGGGAAATTTTTAAAATTTTTGTTCTAATACTGAAATGAACTCTTATCAGTATTTTGAAACTTTTATCAATAAACAATTTTTAAAATTAATTCTCTAATGTTTTTTAAAGCTGTTATAGATTATTTGACTTTTGTTTTTAATTCACTCTGCTCTGCCCTGCAAGAACGGAAGAACTGATGGATTCTTCTTTCAGAATTCAGGAGGCCAGACTTTTCTCCTTTAAAATAAAAGCGAGAAATCCTAGCCTCTCTCATTCTTCCTCAGGTATGGCTTTGCATTTGTAAATACTGACCAGTGCAAATGCTGATATGTAAAAGTCCAAATGCTATTATCTTCCATGCTCTACATAAGCACAGCTCTATTGAGTTACTAATTTACAACCATAGTGAGAATAGAAAGGAGGTAGTGTTAGCAGCCCTTTGCTTTCCAAACTTTTCTGAAAAGGGTTGTCTGACCAGATTCACTTCAACCAGCTAGACCCCAAAGCACCATTCTTCCTTTTCAGTTATACAGGAGTTTCTTCTCACCAGATCTTGGCTGGGCCAAATTGCCCTCRCTCATTCCCTCCTTGGAAGGGAGACAGCAAAGGGTGATTCAGTTCCTAACATCTGTGGTTCAATTAGGTACCTACATGTGGATGAGATGAACCCAGACCTCAGCAAGTAATATGCTGGAGGCACGCTACTCTAGCACAAGTCTGTAGTCATTAGATACTTAAAACCAAAACACTTAGAATTAACTTTAAGTTATGTACTAGCTCATTTTAATCAGCATCTTTTTTAAGATCCTAGTTTAGCCTTTTTTTTTTTTTTTTTTTTTAATCATTTTTCTCCTGTCCAGTTAGGAGAGCGATTTTGATTTTTCTTTTTCTGTTCTGAGATGTCCTTTGAGTGCATTTGGGCATGAAAGATCCTTTTTTTTTTTTTTTTTTTTTTTTAATCATTTTTCAGTGGAACAAACTCTTACTCATTATTTGTGTATGTGGGTTTGTTGTTAATGTCAGTGCGTATATAGTCTTGTCTAGGGGTTTGAAGGGTTTTGCTTGGTTGGTTTTGCTTTCGGTGGGAGGATGAGGAAGACAAGAGGAGGAGGGGACACCTAGTAGAACATACGATAGATCTGAAGACATTAAAATTGTAAGCAATGGACAAACAAAAAAGACTAAATTCTGAACATGTGTTGGAGACAGGACAACACCTTCCCATCTGCTCTTCCCTGTCCGTAACAAAGTAGAGATGTGTAATAAAGGAAACATCTGGGTTAGAAAATAAAATTCCCGAATTAGATCACCACAAATCAGTAGTTAATGAAACACTAGGCTCTCCTCAGTGTTGGAACGAATTGTTCATTTCCAGCTAAAATTGTGGGGTAATCTTTTCTCATCTGAATGGAATGTTTTGCAACAATTATTTGTTTTATTTGCATKTATTCCCTTTTTCTATCTGAACTTTTAGTCCAGATTGAATTAAATAATAAATGCTAGTAAATTAATTTCACAGTGTGCTTCATTGAAGTTCACTTGAAAAATTATAGATAATAAGATTTGATTTTAAAAGAATGTATGTGGGACTCAAATGTTAATGTTTATGCAACTGTACATACCTCATAAATTCTATATCATAGTACTGAGAGTGTACATGCTAATTCCTTACCTGTCTCTGTTTAGGAGAACTGCATCTGCTGTGAAAATTCCTGTTGCAATCTACCCTTTATCACTTGGAAACTTTAAGAACCACAGTCCACTGTCTTACATGAACAGGAATATTTCCAGTTGGGAAACAATGTACCAGACCAACTTTAATTGCCCCATTTGGTTCAAATGAGCACAGTATTCCAAACCTGCTTAAACACAGATTACTCAAGCATCAGTGAGATAGATAGAAAACAAATAAGTAACTGGCATGAATGGCATAAATGACATAAAAAAAAAAGAAAAAAACAACCAAAACCCAAAAAAAACAGCAGTAGTTCTTAAATATTTGTCCCAGATTCTTCATATGAGATGTATATTTTGTTTGCTGATGATTGCTGAGCTTTTAATTATGCTTGACTAGAATAATCAGTGCATTAAAAAAGTAGCACACTAGTAAATTTACCTTTAGCAGCGGATGCCTCCCTTCTGTGCATTTTCAAAGAATAGTAAATTGCTTTACCATAGAAACATTGCCATAAAAGTTTTAATCTAATTTATACCTCACTGCACAGAAAGGACATATTTTTGCATGACTTCAGTGAGTTGCAGAGGCTGTACAAAAACTGTTCCACCACTCATACCATCTAAAACATCAGACACATCTCAGAAGGGTATCGAATCTCTTCTTCATTTCCCTTTAAGGCGGGTAATCAGCATTGCTCTGGGACTGCCCCACTGGACTAGCCAGTCAGTGAGTGACCAGATGAGACACTTAATGGCCAGTGTTGTTCCTGATCAAGATCTCTGTTTACAAGAACAGTACTGAAAGGAAAATTGTGAGGGTGGTAATCATAACAGCCATCCTGGCAGCACATACCTGCTGGAAACTTTGCTCAGTTAGGGAACTGGTCTATCGACCCTATAATTAAAAAGCAGTTGCTTTAAAGACACTGAGGTAAGGTCTCTCTTTTGCCCAAAAGCATTTAACCCCATGCTATTGGGATGATGGTGTCGCCATCTGCAGAATTCCATATGTGAATTAATTAGTGGCAGACTGAGTGGCTGGTTTTTTTTTTCTTTAAGATTTGGGGAAGTACTTCTGTAGGTTAAGTTGCAGCTGCAGTGTGAGGAGGTCTTGTAAAAATAGGGAGATCTGTTGATGAGAAATTAATCAAGGAAAGGACAAAAGAAGACTGCAAACTGCTTTTAAAAAAATCATGAAGTATTACAAATATATCCCATGCAAACTGTTAAACTTAAAATTTTCTGCATATAATAATACATTTTATATAAATAATCTAAGAATTTACAATATGCTTAGGCTAGGCTTTTAAGTACTCTGCCTGTGCACCTGACTTTCATATAATAATTAAGTAAGCAAATACAAAACCACCAATATATTCACATAGGTTCACATACTTTTCCTCCCTTTGTGGGTCATCTAGATATTTTGACTGCATAAAATCAAGCTTATATTAGGCTTTTTGGAATAAATGAATTAGACCTGAAACTGACTGTGATCTGTGGAATGAATTATCAAACTTAATAGGTATGTCATTACTTTTTCATCATATAGTCACAATATTCATGCTTAATTACATGTTTATATTGTGTTTTTGTAATAGATGGAATGTCTTGATGAGAATTAATATTCATTCCATTAATTCATTTTTCTTAACTCAGTTTTTTTTCTTTCTCCTGCCTTACAAGATCAGACATCTTGTCAAGACAGTTTTACTAGAGAAAAGTTCTTTCCTGAAAGAAATTCAGGGGCAGGAAATATTTGCTGGAGAAGGCGGCTGAAGGATGGTTCTTTTTTTTTTTTTGCTCTACAAAACTTTTGCATATTCTCATGCTGCTGCACTTGGTGTTTCCAATCAAGATCAAGGGGTGTTTCCTACTGGTTTGGGCTTGTATTAATTATTTAGCACATCTGTTCCTCCCAAACAGAGAGCACAGATGTGAATGCTTGTACAAAAGGCAAAAGTGGGGTGGTCTACAAGTATTTTAGATGTGTACTTGCCCTGCTCTCAGTAGGTAGACTACTTCAGGCTTCTTCCTAAGCTAAAGGCAATAGGGATCAGGCTAAAACTGATTTTCTTCCACCCTCCTGGAACTGTGACTTCTGAACTTTGCATTTTTCTTAAAATGACAGCATTCTCCAGTGAGCAATAACACAGATTACTTTCACTGAACTGTTGTAAGACCACTTTCTAATCTTAACCCTACAGTGAGCTGTACTGTAGATGATAAAAGTCTTCCCGTAATATTACAATCAAGTCAAACTGACTTGGTACACAAAGGAAATGAACAGAAACATATGCCTTATGTAATGGTTTCACATGTAATTAGTTTTCCATAGATTGGATTTCAGCCACAATTCCATCATTTTCTCCATTTTTTTGAATCCCTGCTGACATCTCAATAACTTTCTTCCATCACGGATAGAAAAATGTGTGTACAGTTGACCACAAAAACAAATAAAAGAAAATTTTCTTCAAACCTAGAGATGTGTCAAAATTAATTTGTGCAGCGTTGTATGAGCCAAATTCACCCAGAGTGGAATGACTGCTCAACAACAGAGAGGAGAAGATGTATTTCCTGGACCAGCAAGTGGCCCAGCAGTGACAGCACCCAYGGGCAATGGGGGCAGCTGAGGTTCAGTTTCCCCTTCTGCTTGGTCTATGCCAGGAACTTCAGTTTAACTGAGCTACAAGACACTGATTTCATGACCACAGAACAACTTGGTATTTCTTAGGTAATTTCTCTTTCTCTTCTCTCCTCTTTCTCTTCTCCCACTTTCCTCTTTTTCTCTCTCAGCAATTTCAAGCCTTTTTTTCATGATACAGATGAAGAAAGAAGACAAACTTTCTTAACATTTTATTGTGCAAAAAATCCAATTGTAAAAAGATCTGCTCATCATCTTTGAAAGTCTAAAGATTTTCCAGCCAAGCAATTGACACGAGAATCTGAAGAAAAAGGAGAGGCTGATCTGAAAAGCTCCTAATATTCAACCATCTTTAATTTAATTTTTGTTAATTCCACCATATAGGCCTAAGTAAGCTTTAATGATTTAAGGCAGAAAGGCTGCTAAATAATCAAATTCAAGGTTTTCTACACTGTGCCCCACTGATGGTTGAAAGGGTACCAAAGCATATCTGTTGACCTGGCCAGCAGAGGAGAGATATTGCTGCAGGTTCAGACAGAGCAGAGCTATGCCAGATGGCATGTACTCAAAGTAATTTGCTGGGACAAACCACCACATTAACACAAAGGCATTCTGAGTACCTGAAATAGCTTAGGCACCTCTTACAATGTTTTCCAGTATGGAAGGGTGTCATGATCCTAGAGCCCTGTGATTTTTATTTTCAGTGAAAGAGAAAAGAAGAAACATTGACACATAGAAAAGGTAATGTAACCTGACCCACAGAAAGGGGTGAAAGAAAGAATCAGTTAACAACTTTACTGTTTCCATGTTATGAAATAAAATACTATGAGCATTAGAAACAGACCACCTACCAAAATGGTGAATATTTACACATCAGCCAGAGACTGCAGTCTGACTGCGCTACAGTTTATTGGGAGGAGCTACTCCTGTCATCTCTAAGTCAGTGCAATATTTCAACCAGCTTTCAATACTTAAATAAGTTCAATGTGCAAAATGAGTTTAAAAGTGGTTCATGATTTCACACCAGCTCATTCTCAGAAATCTATTTTATTTGGCGATATTCTTGCTTTTTGAAAGCATTGGACAGTATCAGTTTGGCACAATGAAGGGGATATTATTTTTGGCACAGTTCCTGTTACCAATAACAGGATGAGATGCAGCAATGCAGCCAAGGGATTAAGAAAATCAATTCTGCTTACGATTGAATACTAGGGGTTTGTTCAGGATTTTTCCTATTTTCAGTAGCAAAAGAAGCCATGATGTTCTTTTTTAGACAAATACTTTACAGATTAGTTTATAACCCCAAACCTGCAGTAAGAATGCTCTCTCCCATAGAATAAAAGATATCTCAGGCCTCCATRTCATGCAAGAAATGAGTAGCAAGAAAAATTCCAGTAAAGGTCCTGGATTTTAACTTGGTGAAGAGTGAACTCTGAGTGAGCAGTCAGGCTCCTCTTACTACTTCTACGCTCATTCCCTTTCCTGTTGGTTTTASCAGAGCTTACTTTGGAAAGAGCACAAAACATTTTTTTTCCTTTCAGATGGTCTCTGCCACTGGATTCAGTCAGAACAAAGCCACTATAATTTACGAAAGGAGAAGCAGCACTGGGGACAACCTTTTTCTTGACAAGGACCTTCCCTGTACATCAGAGCTCACTTTCTGTATGTGCTTCAAAAGTGATCAAGCAAGCAAATAGTGTGATAGCATCTGAATAATGAGACCTGACCAGCCAACACGGCTCTGCTAACAATCTCACTTCTAAAAATGAATTTCAGGAGTTACTTCCTCCTCTACTCTTGCTATGCAAACATCAGAGCAGAGACTGTATGTTTGTGTTTTTCTTAGATGACTCAATTCTATTTTACCTGTGAATAAAATATAAAGAGCATCACTATAGCTGGAGAAATATTTTACTTTGTGCTCTGGAGTACATGCTCATTTCCTTTCAGTTACATGTATAAATTTAAAACACATGTGGCAAAAGCCAGAGTAGGTAACTGGGAGATCATTTCATACTTTTCAGTTTGAGCGGTGCTGACTGAATTGTGTTGTTTGTTTAATGTACTACTTGAACTGATAATATTAATTGATTTATGAGCAATAAAACCATCACATTATTCCCCTGAATACGAAAAGTATACAACAATAATTTCTTTTTTTCCCATTGATAATCTCTGAGATGACCCAAAGCAGCAAATCTACAAGCATAAAGTCCTATCATTAAAAAACTTACTCAGATAATGCAAAAAGGCATAACTGATGCAGGTTATTTAACTCTTACTATGCCAAGAATGAACATTTTTTTTTTCTGTCCCCTTTCCTGTCTTCTACCCAGACCTTTTTGCTCCATTTAAACATTTTCTACTTTTCTGAAACTTGTCCCAATCTTCCTAAGTATGATTTAGGGCACGTGCCATCTGCATATAAACAAGAGGGGCATCTGAGGTTCTTCCCCAGTCTCTGAGAAGTGTTTTTTAAGATGACACAAGTATCAAATGGAGAGCTTAAGCTAACGAGCATGTTTGAAAATTAAGGTTATAAGTACTTAGAATCATAGAATCATAGAACCATAGAATAACAGAATGGTTTGGGTTGGAAGATTCTTTAAAGAAGATTTTTAAAGATCATCTAGCCCAACACCCCTGCCATGGGCAGGGACACCTTTCACTAGATCAGGTTGCTCAAAGCCCTGTCCAACCTGACCTCAAACATTCCAGGGATGGGGCATCCACAGCTTCTCTGGGCAACCTGTTCCAGTGTCTCACCACCCTCATCATAAAAAATGTCTTCCTTACGTCCAGTCTAAGTCTACCCTCTTTCAGTTTAAAACCGTTGCCCCTTGTCCTGTCACTACAGGCCTTGGTAAAAAAATTTATTTATTTATTTAAAGAACTCATGCAAATCTTTTAACAATTTAGCGAATTAAATGCCATACAATTATTATTTGTCAGGCGTGATCACAGAACGAACCATGTAGGAATACTGCATGGTTTTTTGGAACTTACTACTCCAAGACAGGGCACTTTTATATAAAACAGACTGCTCCTTCATGGCAAAATGTTACAGATAAGTACCATTAATAATATATTATATCTGTTTCCTTTATACTGCCTTTTTAAATAAATGTCTGCTTTCCAAAATTATTTTTGTGACTGAAACATGTTGCAGATTCGGAAGGTGATAAATCAAAAGCAGCAAGAACTCTTTAAGCTTAGGGAAGAGGTCAGGAAATCAAGGATGAAACTAGTGTCTTGTCAGGCTGTCTTAGGAAATGTACATCCTGTGGTTATCATCCTGCAAATTTTACACATATGAGTTGTCCGATTAAATAAGGTTACAATAAATGCTATAAATAAACACTGCAGGATCAGAATTTGTATGTGTAAGGCTCATCTTGTCAGATTGTCAAATATGTGCACTTTTGACCGMACACACATACATTTTACATCCTCATAGTAACTATTCCTTCCAGATAGCTGTTTTGCATCATCTTGAGTTAACCCTTGATGCTGTGTACAGAGATTTATATCAGAATCCCTGCGTAGATTTCATTTGTTGTTTGCAGAACATGAACTACTATTTTCCTAAGAGGCCATATTTTCTCTCTTGAGTCTCTCCTATCATAGAATCATAGAATCATAGAATCATAGAATCATAGAATCATTAAGGTTGGAAAAGACCTCTAAGATCATCGAGTCCAACCATCAACCCAACACCACCATGCCCACTAAACCATGTCCTCAAGCGCCTCATCTACACGTSTTTTAAATACTTCCAGGGATGGTGACTCCACCACTTCCCTGGGCAGCCTGTTCCAATGTTTAACCACTCTTTCAGTAAAGAAATTTTTCCTAATCTCCAATCTAAACCTCCCCTGGCGCAACTTGAGGCCATTTCCTCTCGTCCTATGGCTAGTTGCTTAGCAGAAGAGACCAACACCCACCTTGCTGCAACCTCCTTTCAGGTAGTTGTAGAGCGCGATAAGGTCTCCCCTCAGCCTCCTCTTCTCCAGACTAAACAGTCCCA
>JAYKAV010003352.1:0-25990 GCA_035582835.1 Phoebastria nigripes
ATACAAAAGTATCCACTATTTTTAGGTATTATTACCTGACTGGGACTTCTTATAAGACAGGCAGCTTTAATGCCTTTTTTTTTTTTTTTTTTTTTTTTTTTTTTTTTTTTTTTTTTTTTTTTTTTTTCCTCCCCTGTGCTTATTGCTTGCTCAAATTCTATGACAATCTGTCCATGTGCAGTTAGGCTTTGATGTGAGATATAATAAATATCAGATTTTAAAGAGCAGCATGTACATATTTGTCTGACGTGTATGTATAGAAAAGGTCAAGGGACTTACTGTTAGTCTTTTCATTCAGGGTTGTGGGTATGTGAAACATTCTTCATATGGATGCTATATTGTCTATAATATTTATATCTCTGCTTTGGTATTTCTAGTTCAGTGTCTCAGCCATTCTTAAGTATCCTGCATTATTTTTCCATGTATTTATGTGTTTATTAGCTTATGTCTTCATTCCTTGTGTGTCACCTTCTTGTCGCCCCACTTTCTCTCATGCCCAAATGATTTTGCAGGGCTGCCCTGCCACAGAAATGGGTCAGACAAGTTACAAGAACTGTAGATTGGTTGGATGGGGATCCACCTAGCAACACCACCACACTAATGCTGGATTGGGAAATTTGCCCTACAGGAGTTTGTCTTGATTAAAGGCTTCAGTCTGTCTTTGCAACACAAACATAGGAGCCCCCATGCTGCTCTCTGAAATTTACAGCGTATTTTCTTTTTACTCAAGCATATTGAAGCAGAACAGAAGAAAGGATCAAAGGTACCGTAATGTTTCTATAAACAAGTACTACTTAGTTTGGTTTTTTTTATCTTAGGTTTATTTTTTTCCAAACAAATCTTCTAGGCACATTAGGCTCAGATTTCATTTTATTGCCAAATCACCAGCTGGCAACAAAATCACATATGTCTGTGTAAATAAAGTAGATGAGAAGCTGAACAGGAGATTGGGAGATGATTCAAGCAGTCATATTGGCTTCTACACCTTAAAATTTGACTGGTTTATCTGTCTATTCAGCAATGTCCTGTACAGACCCCTTTTCAGCATGAAATACAGAATTACCCCAAGCTGAGATTTTAGTCTGTGGTTTTCCTCCCTTCTAGTGAATTTACAGGAAAACAGATAATTCTCTGGGACTATAACCCAAAAATTCATTTTTTGTTTGCTCATCAAGCTATGACTAATCCACTCCCTGTTACTCAAATATAGGTGTAACTCTTGTGATGACTGATATTATTATGAAGCATTTTCACTTTGAGAGCCAGATCATCCTTCCTTTGAAGGTAATGCAATTTTGCAATTGGCTTGAGGGCTCTATTACTGCCTTTTTGGTATGTTTGGATTCACTTGGCAATGAAACCACAAAATTGATTAATTTATCTTTAAGGTCCATGTTGCTATTTAGCCCTTCTCCATTTGTAGATAGACAATGGCACGGTCACCTCAGTTTGTAACCTTAAATTAAATTTCTTCATGCCACCTCGTAAGTCCCAGGAAAAAAAAGCCTGACCATTATTATTAGGCAAACGTATAAAAAAGTTAGTAATCGTCATCTTGCTTCTAAAAGCAGATGAACTAGAGCATCTTTTCAGACGTGGGTGATAATGAGACAGTTTTCCCATGCAGTCATGAAAAATGGGTTCCTTTTGGCTATACTTATGCTCCTTTTGGGTCCCTGGTGAAAGAAGATTTGAGTTTTGGATAACTACTGAAGAATTAGGATATTTGGTCGTATTGGTCTATTCAAATAGCTCTCCTCCAGGGTAGATGTTCCTTGACAGAGCTGGGTAACAGGATTCCCTTTGTCAGAGCTGTGGCACAGAAACGCTGTAACAGCTATCAAAGATCTGTTTGCAGGGGCAATTTTGCCCTCAGTCAATAAACTCTAAAAGAACTTAATGAGTGGGGAAAGAGCTCCATTATCTGGGAGGTGGAGGACAGAAATGAAAGGGGCTAAGCAGTAAATAGGCTTTGTTTTGTGCTAAAACTTTTTAATCCTTGCCTTTTCCCTAACATCCTCCTCTTAGGAGATTTCAATCCCAGCTGACTTCCTGAAGCTCTCGTCCCTACTACAAGTTATGTTTTTTCCGTCAAGGGCTTCAATTCTGCTCCTTCTTCCTAGCGTTTCCCTCCAGTTTGTAATGCAGCCTGGGCTGTAATGTGGGGGAGAGGGGCTTCAGTTTGGGAAATACCAGTGCATACTCACTAGCTGACTTTTTCCCCAAATTGGACAGAATAGAGAATACTTCTTGCCCCACTCAAAATCATCTGCATAGAAAGATAAAATGGGAGTTAACAAGGGTCAGGTTTATGACAGGGAAAGAGGCTGCTAATGACCATTATCTATGCCACAGGTTTAACTTCATTACTTCTGCATTAAGTTCTTAATGCCCAAAGCAATAAGCAAACTGAGTCCTGTTGAACTGTAGTAACCTAATCTTCTCTCCAAACGAAATAGAGGGGAAAGCAGAGTCATTTGACATGGCCTTTATTTCATCTTCTCTTTTCCCATCCCCCATTCACATATTAACCCTGTTGTGAGTTTCCTTTCTTCCTCACAGCCTTTTTCTTTTCTCTCTTTCCTCCTTTCCTGAGTTTTTCTGGCTGTCCAAAGTGGTATTTGATGCAAGGTTTACCCTGATCAGAGGGTTTAGGCCTTCCATAATAATGGGTCCAAGGTTTGTCACCTGGAGAAGCCTGTCTTGATAATCTTTTAAAATCACACAAACTATGTCCAGAATCAAAAGCTTTTGATTTCAGAGGTAAGGCAAACTTGAGCTGGCCATGACATTGTGGGTCCCAGTAAGTCAGAGCTCAGATCTAGGAAGGCAAATTTGCTGGATGTTTTGAAGTGTAATCACACTTTTGCATGGAGAGTTTAAGGTCTCGGATGATTATAGCCAAATGTGACTCGTGGGCATATACCAGCCTTGACTCCAGCCATTAGTTCATCCTCTGCCCATTCTCCAGTTACGACCCCTGCTGACATTTTTGGCTCTGAATTTGCCCCACTAGATGTGCGAACAGATTAGGTTTAGTGAGCAATGAAAAAACACCAACAGAGAATTAAACTTACTTCATGATTTAGAATGAGATCAGCATTTCCGTTGTTTCAGCTCTTTTCCTACTCACCCTCAACTTTGTCAACTAAAAAATAATGAATTACCCTCTTCTGGTGTGACCTGCAGACTTTTGCTCTGTGGCTGGAAAAGGAAAAGCCATTGAGTAAGAAGAGGGAGCACAAATGGATTTCCTAATACGTTTAATTCCCAGACCAACAGCCTCAGCTTTTGGCAAAGGATGAAATCAGCAGTCCATCTTTTTTGGGTTCCTCAACAGAATGAGAGGGAAGGAACCAGAGCTGGCAGGTAACTGGTGAAGCCAAGTGTCCAATGTGTAACAAATATATTACTGCTTTTAGAAAAAGGATCCCAAAGTGATAGGTGCCCGAGAAATATGATAGATTAGATAGAAGAAAATAATATAAACTATGGAGAGTTAAGCAATGAACGTGAAAACCTATGAAAAAACCCTATCAGCAATGCAATGTAATATATTACCATAATCCAATATTATATGGTTACCTCCATATGATGAACCTTGCACTCTGAGTAATAAGTGCCGAAGGCTGAACATTTATCTTATGACCTGTTCCCTGTTCAGAATGATCAGGGTTACCAGATATTTGGGACTCTTGAGAAAATTGTCCCTCCATAATAATGTTTCCCTGCTGTGCAGCACAAAGGGTTTTTGTTTTCTTGCCCCTTTCTGTCTTGGAAAGGACATATCAATGTTTTGTTTTTTTTTTTTTTTTCTGTAGCCAGGAAACTGTGGCTACAATAAGGTCCATGAGTATTACAGTAAGGCTTGATATATCAGTCTGACAGCCATCATCTGTTTTAAGAAGTGCCATCTCCTCTCTACAGACCTGTCTGCCTCCTGACTGCTTGGCTTGACTCTATGGCTGCTTTCTTGGGTTGTACTGGTCACAGATTCTTCTTCAAATTGCTAACATCCTCATCGCTTTTCTCCCAAATGAGATATTTCTTGTACTTCTAAAATGAGAGAGTCGAGTGAACTACAGGGCATGTCAATTCAAGCTGCTGGGAATGCTACAAGCAGGAAGGAGTTAATGGTGGATCCCACCCCAGGTATGTGTAAATGCAAGCAAATTGAATGGTCTCTATTGTGTCTTTGGTACCAACTTGCTGAACTTTGCCTCCCTTCCATGGGAGGGAAGGGAGCATATTTTATCCCTGCACTGGGCTTTTTAAGATTGCTGACTATCAAACTCAAATGTTTCCTGCTTTGCTAAGTTTCTGGCCTTTCCCACTTCTCACTTTTTTCATGCTTTTTCCCATCGGTAACATCTCTTGAGTAACAACATCTCTTGATGTTTTTCAGCTTGCCTGGGATTCACAGAGAACCCAAGTTTATTAAGATATCATTACTGAGTTCTGCAAGAAACAAACAAAACCAAAAAGCCTTCCACTCCGGTAAAATAACCTACCCCTTCCATAAAAGAATTGAGAAGAGATGCAGGCTTTTAAATTCTGATTGTGGTCTCCTTTCAGACATGGGAAGCAATTTTATTGGATGCCAAATCGGGTATTTAGCCACTAAATGCCTATTTTTTGAACAAACAAGCTGCCATGGTTCTGAAGTTCAGGGTGAAGAGGGCTTAGGGAGAAGCAAGACTATTTTCTAGGAGTGCAGAGCAGATCAAGGGCCCCTGTGCAGTGAACTATATCTGATTCAACACAGCCTGCAAAATTAAATTTTGTTCAGCTTAAGCATTTAATTACTGCAGATGTTCAGGAGATAGTCTGTGAAGCATCACCTACTGGGGCCCTTTGGACAGATGCTGTTTGCTTTGACACTCCATCTGTCACTTCGAAATAATCACTGAAGCTTTAACAAGCATAACCCTGCAGGGCTGGCATCAAGGCATGGCATGTAAGAGGTTAAAAATAAGGTCAAGGTCATCGCATGCCATGCATGCTAGAAGGTCAGTGAATGACGATTGCCACTTCTTGCTCTCCACGATTTTCAGCAAAGAAATGTATGTATCATTACACAAAAGCTTTTGTTTTGCTTTCTGGAAGATCTTCTAATACCAGTGATAATGGCCCTATAGCTTGTTAGAGCCTTACATTCAGAGCGTGTTTGGGAGATGAGCAAGAGATGGCAGCAAATAATGGGTATGGCTTAAACCAAAGGAAAAACTTGGTCATTTTATACCAGCAAACAGAGATAGGTAGTATTGATATGGATATGGGACACCACTGGAATCTACCAAAAGACAGCATAGTAGTTACTAATTGGCCTCAGAGAAGTATAGTGCCTTTGAAAGGCATTTTCTTTTTGTGTTGCCATTCCTCAGGTGTTTGTGCATGTCTCGGGAGGAGCAATTGTGGAGACAATGAACTAGGCTAGTAAATATGCCTTACCACGTTTGTAAAATCTTGTTAAGCTCAGACCATTCTTGCTCCTACTATGTCTGAAAAATCTATCGACACTGTAGCCTTTAAATAGCCTTAGAAGTGGTGCTGCTGTAATGGAAGTAGCAGGATGCCTTGCTCTGCTCTCCCTTGTTGATGGTGGCAGTCAGCTCTTCCCCGGCACTGCTGTTCCCAGCCCTGTTAATACCGCGTATTATAAAGCCAAAGGGTACAATAGACCTATGCATTTTGATCCATTGTATGACACTTAATTCTGTATAAATCTGGTTTCAAATGCCTCCCAGAAATCTGATCATAAGGTATTGACTTTATTAGCTCCATTTATAATCTCATAGAGAAATAAAATAGGTTTGGTAGGCTGTGGTTTCCATAAACTTATGTTGATTGCTTATAGGTTTGTCCATTTCCATGCTTTGAGGTTCACATTATTCCTTTGGTTAGTTTGTTTTCATCAGTCTTAGTATCAGAGTAATGTATCCGTTCAGTGTCTTTTAAGACATTGGCAGAACATCAGGTTTATTTTCTAGAATCTTCCTTGTTCCAAGGCATGCTGAAAACATTTGCTTCCCTGCTTGGGAACTCTTAGATGGGAATTGCTTAGGTGTATTGTGTTGAAAAATGTCTTCCTCTGGTGGTAGTCTTTTGTGTTTCAATGTTAGCTCTAAGCACAAATTCCACTGTAAGATTCCTAAAAAAACTTCAAATTTAGTCTACTTTATGCTTTATCCTACTGGCTATATAATTTTCCTTGCTTTTATTAGGTTTCTGCGATTTGTTAGCGTAGATTGGTTATTTGACCAGTATCATCTCATCTCGTGACTATTTGGTTGTGGCATCTGGGGCTTTTAGTAAGATGTTCGTAAACAATTCCCAGTCATGTTTGGTCAGTGAGACTTTTTCCCTCAACTGAATTGCCCATAACAGTTTCACAAAGCTGAAAACTTTTCAGGGCTCCAAGTATCTATCATTACTAGTTTAGATAGTTTGATCTTGTTGCCTGTAACAAGTGTGATCGACTCGTAATTAATTGTACTTATGTTACCGATGTTTGTTGGGTGATTGGTTCCTCTGTTTGTCAAGAGAAAATTGGAGAGGTTTTCCACAGCCTGGTGACATCTCCGCCACCTAGTTTACAGCTAGGATATTTAGTAATTCTAAGGGGGGTTAGCATTGATCTCTCATGGGAGACCTTGAGGTTAGTAGATTATCTTTTCACCCTACACCTCATAAACAACCGGTTTTTGTATTAGTCCCCCTGCTTTCTAGCATGATGGTCGGGGATGTCAACTAATATGCCATCTTGTTGCTTTATCAGGAGCATCAAGTAGGAAGTGTTCAGGATAGCTTGCTTTTTTTTTTTTTAATTGTTAGTGACTTGCTTATAGGTAAAGCTATCTTTTCCACTCCTTATTTTCTTCTAAGATGTGGGCCCTATCTAAGTAGATTACAACCATTGATTTAAACATTCAGTCATGCAAATCATTCTATGAGGCTCAGTAATAGCAGCTAGGTCAAAGCAGTGCTCATAAATGACTAATTCTATTTCCTCTTGTTTATTACCTAGGCTTTTGGCATTGGTGTATAGTTAATTAAATAATTTCTTCTTCCCATCCTCTCTTTGCATTCAGTGCCTTTCTGACCATAGTCTCCAATGGAAATCCAGCAAGGGCAGGGTTTACTGATGCTGCTGTTTGTACATGATGGTTGGGTGCTCTCCTCGCCTCTCTGGGGTTCTTACAAGTGAGACCTGAGCATTACAACACAAGAAGCTGCTACTGCCTCTGCTATTCTGGTCTTGCATCTAAACTGAGAGCTGAGAGATGGAGGTCAAGGTCTCCCTTTGTGGCTTTTCTTTTGTCCTATAACATACAATCATGTCTCTGTCTCTTCTCTGTCCTCCTGAATTGGCAGATTATTGTGCTTTGACATTGTTTGGTCCCTACCCCCTTTTGAAAGAGATGTCTGACTTCAAGGGATGTGCCTTACATCAGGAGATCAATTAGGCTTGTTCAGTGTCTCTTTTGGAGCTTCTTTTTTTCTTATATCCTGACTTATGCTTCCATGTCTGATTTCTGTTACTGCTTGTCCTTTATACAGATTTTGTTCCCTTCTTAATCTGAAGGAGAATATTTTTTCCTATTAAGTGATGGCTGCTGCTGCTTCTCATCCCAGGATTTAAATAGACTGGCATTTTTTCCCCCCTGTCTTACCAGCACTAAATTCACTCAAAATAACAGAAAACCAAGCCCATACACTGTCAAACAGAGACACTCTCACAGTGTGGTGACCCTCTTTCTGTCACCTGCCACATTTTTCATGCTCAGCCTACAGCTGTGAAACTGTTTTTTCCCCCTCTTCGAACAACAAAGTCCAAAGAACACTCCTCAGTTTGATGCCTGTCTCAATTTGCAGAACATCCTTGGACAGAAATGACATTGATAACAGTGAGAGAAGAGTCTTCGTGAAAGCAGCAGCAGCAGCTTTTCATTGCCAGCTCCTCCAGTGGGTCTGAGCTAATAACAGCCATGCTGCAAACTTTATTTAATTTGTATGGGCCTGTTCCAGCACCTTTCTATTGACTTCAGGGGCTTTGGATCAGGCTGTATGGTAGCTACAGCTTTGCTTTATGACTCAGTATCACTGCCTTGGAATGGTCTCTGCCAGATCAGTCAGATTTTCCATTAAAACATTCTCTGAGGAGAGAAATGAGTGTTCAGCTAGCTGCCTGCTAGCAGAAATGTCTGATTTTTCACTTGTGTATTTTTCCCAAATAAATTTCTCTTCCGCCACGAGAAACTTCTGGGTTTCAGGTGGGACAATTCTGTGAGTGTCTTACAGGGAGCTGAGAATATCTGCTTGAATCTTTGCTAGCTAGACCTGCTTATTGTGTTTGAGCGTTCCTTCTGTCCTTTCAATATGGTTCCATGTTGTTACCTGAAATGAGAGGAGACTGATTTTTCAGGAGTAAAATGTGCAGACCGTATTTCCAGTTAATCTTCTGTGATAGCACCTGGTATTGTGTGACTAATTGACCTGTGACTAAATAACTATAATAGTAAAATAATTTTAGCCTAACACCATAAAAATCAAAACTAAAACTATGACTCTGTAAAGCAGTATTTGTTACAAGCTGAGCGTATACTCCATTAGAGAAAAGGAGACAGTTTGCATTACCAAGCTATAGTATATACCTGCCTCTTCCCATATAAGTGATTTACAAAGGTTGCTTTTTTTGGCTTGTATTTTTTCTGTTTGTTTTTTTTTTTTTTTTTCCTGAGGGAGAATGCAGACCTGAGTCCTGTAGTCTGACTTGTGGTTTATTTTGATTGTTTTGTTGCTGGAAATGATTAAGGGTGTGAAGTTAATCTGCCCATGTAACACACCTCCTGCCACTCTGACTTGGTTCCTTATCTGCTCTGGGATTTTAGTTGCTGATCCGTCCATACTGCACTCAAGGCAGTTCAGCCCCAGGAAGGAAGAGGATTAATTTCTCTTTATACAAATTGGTGTGTTGGTCACAATTGCTTTCCAGCCTCTTGCTCTAACCGGTAGGCAGACGTGCAGAGCTATAGAAGAACTTCAGCCAACTGGAGAAAACGTGCGTATGTATGTGAGAGCGGTGGCTGGAGATACACAAATGCATAGAGAAGTTGTAGAAGAAGGTAACCGCACCTAGAAATTCATGAGTCGCCTCCTGATATCCATCTGGCTATCTTGCCCCCTAATGATAGGGAAAGATAGAAGATTTCTTCATCTGAGCAATATAGGTAGTGATATAAGCGGACATATCTTCATTGTCTTCATGGGAGTCAGGAAAACCCCTGCTAGTCACCCCTGGGAATGTAGACTTTCACTTCTGAGATGGAGTTGTGTCTGAACAAAGAAAAGTTGAGATGGAGGGACTGAAGTCACAAAGCAAACCATGGCACACCATGCTGAAGTCAGGACATGAGTGGAAAGAACTTCCCTCATCTCAGTGCTCAGAAGAAGAAAAAAAAGTAAACTAAAAATTATTAGCAGTTTGCAGTTTTGCTGCTGCCTGCTCCTCTTGTTGGTTTTCTTCCTCTCTGTTCTAGGAATTCTGTAGTAGTGCTATGAGGAATAATCAATTAATGCTTAGAAAGCAATTATAATGATTCCCAGTTTACACATGAATAAACAGAACGCAGCTTAGGTGACTGAGTCACAATCATTTTCTGAGTCTGATAGGGCATGGGCAGCAACAAAGAGCCGGCTCAGCACTTGTGCTCTAATTGCTATTTTGCCAGAAAAGTTGGGGCTGGAGATCAAACAGACAGAAATGAGTTATAAAGCTCTCTGAATGTAAATTGCTGTGCACTGTTTTTAAAAAAAAAAAAAAAAAAAAAAAAAAAAAAAAAAAAAAAAAACCAAACCAAAAAATCACTACACTGTGTAGTGATTTCACAAGTACTACTACATAGCTAAGGCAAGACTTGCCTGAGGTCTCACAGGGTGACCGTGGGTCATACCAAGGACAGGATCCAGGCATCGTGACTAATGCTGTGCTTAAGCACAAGACCATCTTTCCTCCCTCTACGAGCTTGATATTTTATTATAGAGTACCTTATCATGTAAGTCCATATCTGATACTTTCTCACGTGTTCAGCCTGAAACATGGTTAATGTAGAAATGTCCTTTTTATGTGCGTCATAGCTCATAATGTCTTGCTTTTATTGGAAAATTCACAGCTTCAGTTCAGACGCGTGGCTTGGTACTGTGATCGCTCATTGACGTTGTTCACAGTTCTGTATGTACACTGCATAAGTGCCTTCAGTGCTATACATTGAGATAGGAGAGGTTATGTTGTAAGGATCACTCTTTCCTCCTCCAGGGATGAAGGTGTGTCGTGGTTTAACCCCAGCCAGCAACTAAGCACCACCCAGCCGCTCGCTCACTCCCCCCACGGTGGGATGGGAGAGAGAATCGGAAGGGTAAAAGTGAGAAAACTCGTGGGTTGAGATAAAGACAGTTTAATAGGTAAAGCAAAAGCCGTGCATGCAAGCAAAGCAAAACAAGGAATTCATTCACTCCTTCCCATGGGCAGGCAGGTGTTCAGCCATCTCCAGGAAAGCAGGGCTCCATCACGTGTAGCGGTGACTTGGGAAGACAAACGCCATCACTCCGAACGTCCCCCCCTTCCTTCTTCTTCCCCAGCTTTATATGCTGAGCATGACGTCACATGGTATGGAATACCCCATTGGCCAGTTGGGTCAGCTGTCCTGGCTATGCTCCCTCCCAGCTTCTCGTGCACCTGGCAGAGCATGGCAAGCTGAAAAGTCCTTGACTAGTAGACTACTTAGCAACAACTAAAAACATCAGTGTGTTATCAACATTATTCTCATACTAAATCCAAAACATAGCACTATACCAACTACTAGGAAAAAAATTAACTCTATCCCAGCTGAAACCAGGACAAGGTGTTACCAGGTTGGGATGAAGTTCCCCTTTCATGTCTGGGGACATATTTTTGTTATTTGAAAACCCATGGAGCCCATATAACTGCAAAGAATGAGCACAAGCCTTGCTATCCTCCTTCATATCCTATCAGCCAAACGAGCAAGCCAGCTTTTGAGTCCTCSGGGGTCATTTTATTTTTAGGGCTGATGCCTGAAGCAGGAAGAAAACAGCTTGATCTGTAGGTTCTGCTTTGAGCTTCCAGTGCTGGCAGCAAAAAGCAACTTCTTTTGACGTGCCAGCTGAGTTTAACCAATGGAAAAAGCCGCATGGGCCAGTGAGTTGCCATATTTTGAGTGTTGCTCTTCAGAAGCATAGCACAGTTCCTTGTCTATCACAGAGCTGATTTACTTTTGATCTCTTCAGTCTCTACTTGACATTCCAGCTGTTTTTCTGTCTCTCTATTTAATATCAGGCTTTTTCTCTCCTTGCTTTTTCAGGCTTTTCATTTTTCCTTGTTTGTCTGAAATCCATCTTGGAGACACTTGTTGCCTTGTTCTCTGATCTGTTTTGAGCCCCTGCCAGCTGCTGCTGCTGCCAGTGGATAAAATGACTGAGTCACCACTTTGTGAATTTTGCATTTGCTCGTGGGGTGGCAGAGCCAAGGCCATCATGAACAAATCAAGCAACCACAACAAAGGCCCAAAACACAAACACTGGGAATTAACCTCAAAGCATATGCTGGAGCCCGATGAGGTGACAGCCGGCAAAAAGCATACCGAAGGACCTCAAAGCATTACTCAATCTCAGTCCTACTTTAACCACATCAGAGGCATACACCTCACGCAGCTCTGGATCGGGGGAGAGAGGGTGCAAGGGAAAGGTAGCAGTGACCAAAGGACTTTTTTCCTCCTTCCAGAATGAATTTATCGGAGCAGAGCAGCAGATGAGAAGGAAAAAGGAAAAAAAAAAAAAAAAAAGCTCAGTGTTATTGACCACAGCAAAGCTGCAGTTGAAGAAAGCAGCACTAAATGCACAAAAGAAGGCCCAGCTTGGCAGGCTGGCTCCTCCTCTGCGCTATCTTGTGTGGCTGCGGGCCCAAATGACTGTTTTGCCTTGCTTCAGCTGGGTCGGGCTCATCGGGCAGCTCGCTTCTCCGGACCGGCACCGTTTCCCTCCCTACAGCGATGGCAGTGTGCTGTCACCACAGTGCTTCCACTGGTTTGGCTTTGACCTGTACCTGCTCTCATGAAACTGTCCCAGCACTGACTTGCTCTCAGTGGCTGTGTTTCCTTCTTTCCCATGCTGTCTGAATGTCCTGCTTGTTAGCCTAAGAAACATTATATCAGGAAAAAAACTGTCTCTGGTTGACCTGAAGGGCCAGTGTGTGTTTGGGCTCTTCACACCTCTGTCTGCTGGGACTAGAGCTTGCCAAAAGGGAATTTATACCCTATGTGCCAGCAGTGATTAACTAAACACAGGGTTAATCAGCACGGTGATGCTGAAGCCGGTGGAGGTTTTGTTACTTAATTTTAGCTTGATCAGGGTCACCCCTATGCTGCCAGCAGAGGCATGGGGACATTTAATATAGTCTGGGCATCAGGGCTCTGTGGCTACCTCCAGGTTTGGTCACTTTTGTTGACGGCATGTTTTATGAGGGATAGACAGGGGAAAGGCTGAAATGCACTCATCTAATCTGCAAGCAGAGGATGGGACCGCATCAGTGTGTCGTTTAAAATATCCTGGCCCGTTTGGCTTGTAATAGCCTGATAGTAAAAAGATTTTTCATTCTTTAGTCCTGATGCAAAAGGGAAATGGGTTCCTATTTGCATTGTCCCCACAGTGTTTGTGTAATTAATGTACGTGGGGGTTCTCCCTCCCCCACCCTCTCCCAAGGTAAAAAATGACCTTGTCAAAACTTAGATTACAAAATCTTAGTTACTAAGCAATGGGTAGGGCCCCACTGGGATGGCATCCCGGCTCCTGAAATGGTATGTATAGTAAAAACTAATAAAAATGGTGTCAGAGGCTCTCAGGCTTCCAAGTCCCCTGCTGTGTGACCCCCTGATCCCAATTTATTAGCTGAACCCAGGGAAGCAGACAAACCTCGCTGGCTCCAGACTGTAGGCTCCAAGAAAGGAAATAATGCGAGCTCCAGAGCAGCGGCTCCAGAGCAGGAGGGAAGGAAGGAGGGAGGGAAATCCTCATGGAAAACAGGGGGCTGAGAGTAGGGCTGGAGGGAGCTGCTGACAAGAGCCATCTGAGCAGGGTAGGGAAGGGAAATTCGCTCTGTGATATCTCAGTACCTTGACGTTCAGATGCTTTAAACATGTCAGAGAGGAAGGGAAGGAAGGGGGTGGGGAGAGCGGGGCTTGTAAGGAGGCAACCAGCCAAAGTTGCTTCCTTTCATGTGTTAGCAGCGTGCTTCGGTCTGAGATCACCTTGTGCTGGTGACCGAGGATTTAGCAGCTGGGGGTGGCAGATGGAGTGGCAAAGAATGTGCCCTGTGGGTCAGAGGGGGATGTGCTTTCCCCTTTCCTGCTCCCCAACTGCAAGAATTTTCTCTTTAAAGCATTAAAGGCGATGCAGCTCATCATGTTGCTGCTAACCCCCTGGATTTCCTCTTTGGTGTGCGGTACACATAGCAATTAAAGCATATTGCACGAGGGGAGTGTGATTTTTCTTTTTTTTTTTTTTCCCCCCCCTCTTGAAAAGCTGCCAAAGCAAAGTGATATTGATGAGGATGGCTCGCTTCGATTAGCGGAGGCTGGCTAAGGAACAGTCACCTCCAGCCCGTTTCCCTCCCCCTCTTCTACCTTGGACAAGAAACCTCAGTATTTTCTCTGCTTTCAGCAGTTGTCTGTCTGTTCTGCACTTCTAATCTATGCCCAAATCGAGCTTAAGTAGGGGTAAGAAGCGTAACAATAACTCTCCTTGTTTAATGCAAACCRCTGCATTTGAAGTGCTTTGGCTTCCCAAGGGTGATGTTATCAGGAGAAGGCATTGCACTTTTTTAAAGGCATGATTATGCGGTAAAACAGCTAATGATGAAAATGAACGGATGAAGGCTACGTGGAAGGTAAGCATATGGCAGTAGAGCGAGCCTGTCCCATTTGCCAAGTCTTTATACGTGTGTGATTTGCTATTTGGAAATGCATCTGGGGTTTCCTGAGGAGGGACTGGCCCAGTGTTTCTCCTACTCAGTGACCTTAATGTTTGTTTCGAAGAGCAAACAAAAGGGCAGGCCCATAGCTTTGGCTGCCTTAGTGCCGTCTGGCTTGTTCAAAAAAGGGTTGTGATTATATTCCTGCTTACCTAGAGGTGTCTTGGAGAAATACCCCTGGATGTTAGACCAGTACAGATGACAAATTTGGGGGCTGGAAAAACGTGTAGACAGGCAGGTTTTCTCCTTCATGCTATTAGGAAGTAGGCTGCAGCTCTATAAATCTGTGTTTTCCTGGCTCTGTTTTGTTTCTTTTTAAATCACTGCCAGGGTGATCACTTTAAACCACCACAACATTTGTGTTTTCCGTAGTCGAACACAGGAATTTTGAAGCGTTGTCTAAAGGAAAGAAATGTGATGTGCTCCTCCTGTCTCACTCCTTAGCTGTAATCAGTGTGAGTCTGACAGCTAGCAGAGGTCCTTGGTAGAGGATCAAGATGTACTTTCTTCCCTGGATACACACTGCAACCAAAGAGAGCCTAAACCTGCACCCAGACTTGGCTCAGGCRTTGCCATTGATACATAAAGGAACCTGAAATGCCACTGCTGATCTGYAGCTCAGAGTTTGCCTCTCTGCTGTGCAGTGAAATAGGCGTGAACCTTTTGAGGGAAAGGTTGGGCGATGAAGGCTGCTTCCCCAGGAGCAGAGGCTGGGGATGAAGAAGAGCATGGCTGGAAATGATGCTGTGCCTGCCCTTCCTAGGGCTGGGGATTTCCACACTTCCCAGCGAGGCTATGGTCCTGGCTGCTGTAGTTCCTACATCCATGTGCTGTGTCCATGTGACTGAAAATAGAGGAGGAAGCGTGGTTCCAAACAGGTAGGCTTCCCTCCTGTACGGGCTTCAGTAAGAAGCAGCCTGAAACCTGAACTAATAACTTACCCTGCTTTAGGGCATGTGTTAGGCTTTCTGCTACATGAGAGTGCATCGTCTGGATGCTGGTCTGGGGATAGCTGCACTGTGCAGCCGTGTCCTACAAGTGCTTCCTGAGGTTTGGGAAGGGGAAGGCAGCTCCCTCGGATGAGTGCTATTGTGCGGTTTGGTTGTGGTGGAGCCTCAGTATCCACAATTTAAGGGCAACGGTCTCTCTGCCTCACTTGTGTGCTGAAGCAGTGCAGGGGTGGGGAGTCCGAGTTCTCCTTAATGTGGATCCCCCGATAACCTTGGGCAAGTTGCATTCACTGCATGGCCCTCGCCATTTGTGCCTGAGGTATCGTCTTTCTCAAGATAAGCTGAAATTCTGTGCATTGTTGGATGATTTTTATCTTGCCATCACAGGCAGTGTGCACTTTAGGTGTGAAAGGAACTGCTTTGCTTTATAACTTGGATGCGAGGAGGGATTATTTTGCAAGAGGTCATGGGAGAATGAGAGAAGTTACGATCAAGTTGTGCCCTCTGGAATATGCTGCGGGATGAAGATGTGGAGTGTGATATCTTCACTTTTCTCCCTTTCCCTTCTTTGCTGATGATTCAGAGCAGAAATGACTAGGGTCATTTTATGTCAGAAAAGATGCTGGGCTGATCTGAAACAAAAGGAGAAAAGCAAGTCACTGTTTCAAGTGCATTTGTGATTCAGTTGAATGAAAGCCCAGTCTTGCCAACTCATGATTTGATCATCAGTGCCGCAATGCATAGTCCTTTCTTTATAGCTCCAGGTCTTGAGTTATGGAAGGTCTTAAAATATATTCTACCCAACCCCCCTCTTCTCCCGTAGGTTTTATGATTTCAAAGAAAATATAGGAAACGTGACCTCAGTGTACCCTCAGGACTGAGGTACTGGAAGGCAGTGGATTAAAAACTGGCTGAGATTGTGAAGTGAGAAGATGGTGATATACAGTTCATATAAAAAGATAAAGAAAAAATGGGTTTTCAGTATTGCTAGCTCAAACTTTGAACACTACAAGACAAGTTCCCAGATTTGGGATCTGAAAAGGAGCTCCAAGTCACCTATTTGTGGCTCCATGGATTGAGCTAAGTGGGTGGGAGTTGAGTTTGTAGAAGTGTCATGGAGATCTGCATTGCAGATGTGAAGGCAGGAGAGCAGCTTTTGCAAATTTTTACCAGCACTGTGGTCTTGGTCACATTTGTGTAAATCCAGAGGAATATGATTGTCCTGTGTGAACCAATGATTTCTTCCTATATTGTGGACCAAACTAAAAAATGTGAAAAGAGATCCCCTTATGCCTGCCTCTGACTCAAAATGACAATAAGGCTTTTTGTTTTTTTGTTTTTTTTTTTTTTTTTTTTTTTTTTTTTTTTTTTTTTTTTTTTTTTATTTTTTCTTTTTTTTTTTTCTTTTCTTTTTCTTCTTTTTTTTCCTACTTTTCTTAAAACTAAGATTTGATTAAGGGAGCGGGGGGAAGTTTAAATCTCTGTTCATAGTGGGACACTGAAGTATCCTTACTGGGACCAAAGTAAGGTGTATGCACACATGTAGTGAATACTTTGTATGACTACTATCAATGCTATTGGATAGTTACGTGCAGAGCGAATATCCTCACATAGAAAATGTATTAATCAATACACCAGTTACTACTTTAAGAGAACTGAAAGTTGCGTATGGATTTGGAGGTATGGCAAATGCAGTCGTACAATGCCAATGAACAAACTAATACTCCAACGTGAATGAAAAATCTCCTACTCCCGTTCCTGACCTTGAGAACAGGCTTGAGGGCATGAAAGGTATTTTGTCTCTTCCTGTTGTATCAGTTGGTCTAGTAAAGAGATTTCCTTGGAAAGGAAAAAGAAGATGCGTTCTATAGTCAGTAAGTTATGGGCTGGTTTCTGGATGGCAGTGAAGGGCAAGGTGAGGTTAGACTATCACAGGGATATTTGGCAGGGTGTGTTTGCTGACAGTGATTGGAGCTGTCAGTGAGAATGACACTGGGGAGCGTCCACCTGTATGTTTAAAACCTGCTCCGTGAATTCAGATGTGAAGCAGGCCAGAGAAGATATAAAAGACATGAAAGGAGTATGGGAGCTTCTCCCTAAGGTAAGATTTTGGACGCAGTAACCTGTTTCTGTCAGGCTGTGTTAAAGTAAATAGGTTAATAACTGTTTTGGTTTTTACTATTAATCCTGCCTCTGATTTCCACTTAGGTATATTTGTGAGTTTGCCATATAGTTCCAGAGGGACTGGTCAGACGTGAATTAGTAAAGAAGAAAAAAAAAAAAAAGTCGTCAGTGAATCCACCCTAATTTCAGTGTAACCTGACAAAGATTATGCAGAAACATTGCTGCCACTACAGAGCAAGATAGTGCTGATCCCTCCTGCCTCGCCCACATGTTGAGACAATGATTTGGGGCATGGAAGCAAACGGGTGTCGTGCTCCTGTGATGGCAGTAGCTCCCAAACCCTGCTGAGTTCCTGCAAGCATTGCAGAGCATGTGCTGCCTCATGGATGGCAAAATACCCTCTTTTGCTTTGGGGTGTGAGGCACAAAGGTCAAAGGGCTCTACCCTACTCTGGAGGGTTCATTTCTGCTGCATTTTTAATTTTAAATACCAATTTTTCTGTTTTAAGAGAGAATAACTTTCTTGGTTTAGTTGGCTAGGTTTTCTTAAATTGAGCCTAATTTATGAGAAGATCAGGAACCCCTGACCTGCATCACGTTTCCTCTAGTTCAAACGTAAGGGATAAAACCAAAGGGCAATGTTGAGCTTGAGGAAGAGAGAATAGCGATTTCAACATAATCATGTTATCTACGCAAACATTGCACTTCATAGGCCCAGCCAGAACCTGCCCCCTTTCTAAAGAGAGCGTCTGAGATGGAGAGAGCTGGAAAGATGGAAAGATGAGAGGGGCAGAAAAGCCAAGAACAGGGCAAGAATAAATACAGGTTGCACAAAGCCTGAAGGGGAGGGAGGATCTAGTGATCAGACTATCGAGTCTTGGATCTATAAATAATGGTACCATGGCCCCTCCAGGGCCCCATTGTCAAAAAGACTTTTTTTTTTCCCTTGTCAACCAGAGAGAGATAGACATGGTTTGTCGGAGTGAGAACAAAGTACGTGCCCCTTTCCCAGGACTTGTCATAGCCGTGGGGATGTGGGTATGACAGGGAAAGGTGCATTTCAAATGGACCTTTTCAGGAGGTGAACTCATTGTCACTTAAAGAATCAGATGATTTACAGTGTCTGTTTATGGGCAAAAAGTAACGTCTTTCTCTATCTTTCTGCAGTACACTTAGGAGAGACATAATAGCCTGGTCATGTGCTGGAAAAAAATGACTCATTTCATATTGGGTCTAAGTGAAACTAATGTATTACTCATTTTTATGCAACTCTAGTAAATTGTACTTATTAAAAAGGGGGGGGAGGGTGGAGGAGGGACAATTACCTAAAGTCTAACCAATATGTACTAGAAAATTAATTTAAATATATGGTTGACCTCAGCTTCCTCATAATGAAAATCTGCTGACAAACCTTGTGATTTTGTTTCTCTTTTTAAAGCAGCCCTCGGGGTTGCTAGTAGTTCAGGTGTCAGGACCAGCTACTGATTTAAATCCTGAAGGGATGATTTTGCCATTGTTCTTCCAAAGAAAGACTCCAGATTCAGTCATCTTCTGGGCTTTCTGCACTGCTTGTTGCTAAAGCATCTGAGTCCGACCCCACTGCTGAGGTCTACCGGTGGTGCGTGAAAGAGCCCTGGGGGCTGCTGAACTGCGCATGGCTTTAGCGGCTCTGAACATGGTGGTTGCTCCTTCTGATGATACTAAAATCCAGTGAGGTGTCCATGCACCAAGGTAGGCTGATCCCTGCCTCATAGCCCCTCGTTGATTTTTTGCTGACTGTCTTCTGCTTAGAGCAAGTAATGCAGAGCCCATTCTCATTCCCAGCACTATTTATCATTGAATTGTGATTAATTAAAGCCACATATCCAGAGGAGCTAGGAAAATGGCAGCAATTTTCAATTAGAATATCCAGAACAACCTTGTCACCTCTTTCATAATCTTTGCTTTTATTTTCAAAGGTTAAATAAGATCATTTTTAACAGCACTGAGTGCTATTTTCCTTCAGCCATGCTTGCAGTGCGTATGGGTAGAAGTCCCACGCACCGCTAAGCTGCAATTAAAATCAGAAAGAGGGCTCTGTGTTCTCTGATGTCGCATTTTTTCATCAGTGATTTCTATTCAAATCTGCTGAGTTCATGGAGGAGAATGGAAGGTCTGTGATACCTGGGAGAAGCATGCTGCTTGGTACCTTACCCTCCTCCTCCCTCCCTCTCCGTGAAGTTTATGGAGTTGGAACGAAGCTGGTGACTCTGTCGCTGGTGTACGAAATACCGCGGCGTCTCCTTTGCGCTCCAGCGGCTGCACCACAGGGTCACCGCACTGGGAGCAATCGAACTTTATCTGACGTGGATTTTGGTGAGAGTTCAACTCAGGAAGGGACTAAGGAGAATAGATATGATTTATCGTAAAAGGGGATTTTTTTTTTTTTTTTTTGCTTGTGCTTTTTTATGGAGTTTGTGCGTGTGTATGTGTTTATTTTCTAAATCACTCTTCTGGCCATTTCTTTTCACAAATGCAAAGAAAGGAACCTGGGGGGAAAAAAGCTACTAAAGTAACTGGAATGATTCTGGCTGGTTTAAGGGATGGGCAGACACTTCTCTGAAACTGGAGAGGTCTAATCCTTGCCCTTCATTCAAGTAAGCTGTAAAAAGCACTTAATGCTTCTGGAAACAAGGACTGAAAGCAAACCTAAGCAGAGCCCACAGAGTCCTTCAGCTCCAGAGGTTTCAATAGACTTGTCTTAGTGACTGTGTAAGAGAGACTGGTTAGGAAGCACCTGGAAACTTATCTAATTTTTCCAGCTATTCCGGTTGATCTAATGAAAGATCTTATTTCTGCCCACAAACACTGTTGTGCCTAGGTCCTTGGGTCCTCAGTGCTGAAGCAAAGCGCTGCAAGAAAAATATTTACGAGACAAAATGGAAATATGGTTTCCTCCTGTTGTCGGTCCTAACTTTACCCCAGTTCTCAAAGGGCTATGAAATGTTGTGCTTTATTAGTGCTTGGATAATGATGGAAAAAACATTATTTTCTTTTTCAGGTTTTTGTATTCACTTTGCACTTTGTCGGTTAAAAAAAAAAAAGGCTGAGGTTTGCTAGTAGGGTAACTATGACATGTTTTCAAAGGCCTTGGTGTGTAGTGTAGTGCTTTTGCTATATATAAAAAATAAAATCTGATTGTCATTGTTGCATTTCTAATTAAAAGTTTAGTGAAATGTGGATGGCTTTATAGCAAAAAAAAAAAAAAAAGGATTAATAACCTAGATGGCTTATAGCTGCAGAAAGTAGCTGTGGAGACCTAGGCAAAGTCAAATCAGAGTTCAACAAATTCACTGCTTCTTTATAAAAATCACATCTATGAGTCAGCAGAACAAGCTCCTCTCTCATCTAAAAATGTTCGTCTTGGAGGCATTCACCACTGCAGCATTTCCAAGCCCCCGCGAGGCGTGGCTGTGCGGGGATGGGCGCAGCTCTCTCCCGGCGGCCGCAGCGGTGGGGCTGGGACCGAGCACACGGCCGCTCTCGACGCTTGCGGTGGAGCGATGCTCRTCATGGCCGCGGGAGGTGCGAATGGTGCGCTCTGCCTCGCGCGTTCTGGTGATTCATCAGGAGCAGAAGCCCGGGGTTGCGGCTCATTCAGACGCCTGGCATGGACTGCGCTTACCCCCTCGCTCGTAAGCACGAACAGGGGCAGCCCTGGTGGTTGGAGCAGTCGGTGACCGGGGTTCACGTCAGTGGGTTTTTGTATTCTGGTTGTGGCTAGAATTGCACCAACCCTTTGTTTAAGGAGAGAAAAAAAAAAAAAAAAAAAAAAATTTTTTTTTTTTTTTTTTTACGCTGTGGAATTACTCCAGGCATCTGACTTACTCTGTCAGCCTTTCCTTGGCAAAGCGGCCTCACCTCCCCGGCAGAGTGACTCAGGACACTCATCTTGCTGACTAAGGCTTTCTCTCCCTTCCTCCATGTCACTGTACACCCTTTCCCTCCCTCCTAGCCGCTGCTCCCTAGCATTTTTAGCAGCGGAGCTCCTTGAGAAACACAACCTTCTTCTTCAGTGTTGATCCATCTGACGTTTTCTGACCCGCTCCTCTGRGCTGCACTTTGCTGATCAGAATCTCAAACAAGCTCCTTCACCCGCTAATGCAGCGTTAAGACGATCAGCGCTCAAATCCCTGAGATCTCTCCTCCTTCATAGAGGTTAAAGAGAATCGTTTTTGAAAACTTTAGCTTTCTGCCAAGTTAAAAGGGAGGAGATCAATGGGATCTGTGCAGTCCTGATACAGGGCCCTGGAGGTTACGTTCCCAGCCTGCTGATAGCATCCAGGCTGCTGAGCCCTTCTAGCGCTGTCTGAATGCGTCCCATCTGGAAAGGTTCAGGAAAAACCATGTGGGTGGGAAATGCAGGACTGCCTTAGGTAGGAGGTTTTGCAGGAAATTTTTGGCAAGGAAGCTGCTAGGTAGCCTGCAATCATCACAGCTCTAGCACCCCTGAGATTTATAGGGCTATTTGGCTGCTGCAAAGTGAGACCATAATGACTTACACCAAACCATGATGAAGCAATCGGAAAGAAATGAACTGGGYAAAATGTTACCCTACTCGGCAGCTGTGGCTTGGTAGGTGAAGTGCCGTGAAGACAGACACTAGCGCTAGAAGAACCGGAGAAGAGCTGATGGTGTCATCGACCACCATCTGCAGAAGTGCTTCTCTGACATTGCTGTCCCATGGTGGCCATGTGTCTCCCTGCATTGCCTCCTAGTGCCCAGGAGCTGGCTGCACAAGTAGGACTTTGCATGTACCCAGGATCCTGAGACTGGAGTATTCACGTATTTTTCTGGAGTCACCCAATCTAGAGAAGACTGATCTGTCTTTATTCAATTAGGCATCGGACTGTCACAGAGGTCCTAGTAAAAAAAAAAAAAAAAAAAAAAAAAAAAAAAAAAAAAAAAAAAAAAAAAAAAAAAAAAGGCATGAAAATACTTTACAGCATTGTTTGATGTTAAGTGGAGGCTGGATTTCTGGGGTTTCCTCTTTGCCAGTAGTTTATTTGTGTGGCCAATTCATTCTGCTTTTATTTGATAGCAGGAAAAGGTTTTATATGTTGACATCAGAGTCTTCTTGCACTTTACAATATGTGTCTGTTCACTGATTACATTTCTGAGACCATCAGAAATGCAGGGTTACCTGCAAGCCGTGCAGGTCAGCCCCATGGGGCTTCAGATACCTGAGAAACGACTTCATTGACGTTACAGATAGATGCTATGTGTTTTGTCACATGATGGAAGGGAGACGTCTGCTTGTCCCAGACTGCGGGTGCAGGAGCTCGGAGACACGCAGTCCATGTGGCTGTATTGCTAATGTGAGCGTTTGTGCATCGTCCCGAGCGATCAGCAGGAGCCTGGGGTGTTACTGCAGGGCACCCTGTAAACTGGCAATAATCCAGGCTAATTGCAGTTATGTTGGATGGAAAAGCGTGTCTTATCTACGGCAGCGCTATGTATGGGAACATTGTATTTCCTAAACGCATTCTTCTTGTTCTGGACATCTTTGAAAGTGACAGTGATGCTTCACGTTGGCATAGCTCTGGCAATGGTGAATTTGATGTCAAATTGCTGTGCCTTACAGCTAAAAACGTTCTGCTTTGACCAGCAGCTAGTTGGTGATACTCAGTTGCTTCTGGTCTGGGATGGCTGTCTGGCTGCTCTCCAGAGTTGATGCCATCTGAAGATACCAGGCATGACCACCTTATCCTTTCCCATTCTCTTATTAGCAGCCTGGTATTGGGCATGGAGGAGGTCAGTTGGGTCCTGACAGTGGGTGCTGTGAGCTGTGGGCAGTGTACTGGGCTTGAACTCGGCCAAGGGGTCCTCCAGCAGCTCAGCYGTGCTGGGGAGGGACTCGCTCAAGCCTGGCTGGTGCATCCCATGGCCCTGGAGATGAGCATGGCTGTGTGMCACCTTGATGTAGGTTGTGTCCCCTCCCCTGGCAGGCCCTCAGTAAAATCTTCAGCGCTTTCTTTCCCCGGTACATCRGCTGGGTGTCAGGCTGTGATAGGGTGCTGATGCAGCCAGCCTGATCTGGGTGCTGGACATAGCTGTGGGAAGAAGGTCCCAATACAGGGCTGTGTCCCAGGACTCTGGGGTGAGAGATGAGGGTGGGTGGGAAAGGGCTGCAGGATAGGCATTGGTGTGCAGCGTAGGGCGGTAGGTGGACATTCTAGGAGCTCGTGGTATGGATATAAGCAGGGACCTTCACTGGGGCAACCCATGGGAATGAGACTGTGCAGTGTGGGGGTGTAGCCTAGGAGATGATGAGCTCATGTGCCTCTCTTTGTTGTTAGTCTCTTAAAGGCGATGTCTGCTAACCACAAATAGGTTGTAAAAAAAGAAGACAAATGGTACAGACTAAATGTAGTTTAAGCCAGTCAATGGCAACAAAAATAGGGGGATTTATTTAAATTGAACTGCATTTGAAAGTCTGTTTTAATCTAGTCCCTGTGCTCCATTCATCATGATGTTGTCTGGGCATCGTTTTCAGGGCTGCTGACCCCTGAGCATGTAGRTGCATCTGCAGAGCTGGGGCTGCATTTCCACCATGTCCATGCAGACATTTGTGTTAAAACCAGGGGTGAATTCCTCAGGGGAAGGGAGTGAGGGGGACCAAGGAGCCCCGCCAGCTGTGTTTGGAGTAATTCATGTGCTCTTTTGTGCCCGACTCCCAAATCCTGTCTCTTCTGTTCAGATTAAGGCTAGGTCTGATCAGTAGAGGGTAGAGCAGGGGACTTGAAGGCAGAAATCTGGTTTCTATTTCAGGCGGTGCCACTGCAACATGCTTTTTAAGCGGGCTGGTGGATTATGCGTTTCCCACAACCAAAGGGAAATGTACTCAAAAGGGAGCGTTAAAAGGCAGCCAAGGGAAAGAGGAAAGGGGTGATGTGATCTGATACTCGCTGACCTCTCTTGTATAGGCATATCTCCCCTTCTCTTGGGTACCCTGAGAAACACACAACCCTCCACAGAACGGATGTTCTCTGAGTATTCTCCCCCACACCCTTTTTTCCCCTTCCTTTAGTCCTTGATCTGTTTAGAAATTCCCATTTGTTTGCCTCTCTGGTTTCCATAACCTCACTGACACTGAAGCAATGAGGAAAACCTAGCGTTAGCGGCTTAGCAGTGGAAGTTCAGCTCAGTCCAGCTGTGGGCAGTTCAGTGTTCACTCTTCCTTTGTTTTTTTGTTTGGGTTTTTTTTTTTCCACTACCATGTCCATTTCTGCAGAAGCAGCTGACACCTTAGTCACAAGATCAGAGTCACGGATCTACCAAAGCTCTTAATACCTAGTTGTATGTTTGTGTGTGCATTTTCTTTTTCAGGGTAAGTACATATTTTAAGGATGGAATAACAGTTTCTCCAAGAATCAACAGTCCACAGGGAGCCAACTAGTCTAGCAGCCAAGGTTTGTGCTGTTTCCTTGAGGTTTTGGGGATGAGTTGCTTGCCTGTCCTCTTACATAAAAGCATAGCAAATTGTCAGAATAAACACATTTTTAAATATACGACACCATCAGTCAGAGCTTAAGAGAAGCTCATTGGCTGGAAAAGAGATCAAGGCAACCGGGAATTTGGATGACCTGACTGAGGCGTTTAGGCTAAAAGGTTCTTTTTCATTCACTGGAGCTAGTAATTTTTTGGTTTTTTTTTTTTTTTTGTTGTTGTTTTTTTCTTGTTAGGTAATCAGCCAGGAAAGAAATAAAATATCCTCCTCCTTCCTCCAGGCAGTGAATCTGGAATCAAAATCCTATTGCGTTGTTTTATAATTTTATTTTTTTTGCTAAGGACAGATTGCTACTGGGTATGAGTCCTTGCCTCAAAGCATGCTGGAGAAGGAGCCAGCATGCAGCTCTGCTGTCTGGGGAGTTTCATTGCTCACTGATTCACAAGCCAGTGGTAAATTTAGGTGACCATTTTTCAACTATGGTCATCTGGGGATGATGCCCCCAGTTTTACAGTCTGGGTTAGGTCAGCTTTAATCAGCCCTGCCCAAGGAGGGAGCTCTGGCAGGAATTACACCGGGCAGAAGAAAAGCCTGGTGCATTACTTTTGGAGTGAGCTGCATGACATTTCTGTATGGTTGGTTGGCCATGTGAGGAGGAGAGGTCCTTGCAGCTATTCTTTTTCAAGAGGTGCCATCAGGACTCTTCCAGGACAAATTCCTGCTCCCTGGCATTGCTAGGTTTGCAGGTTTCCCTGTGATTACACCAAGCCTGGGGGAGAGGCAAGGTGGGACAGCTTGTTGAGTCATCTTTCCTACGTATCCTCAGAGCAGCAGGGCACTGTCTGCGACATAAACGCAAAGGAGTTGTCTATGAAGTTTCATTAAATTTACAGGCAGCGATTGTTATTCCAGAGCAAGGAGAGGGGATGGAAAGAGGCTGAGGTCCAGCTAGGAATTGGCTAGACTAGTTCTTGGATTGTTTTCCACACTGTGGTTATCCTTATCTGCAACTGGAAACTGGAGCATGTTGTATGTGTTTGTAAGAGCAAGCGGATGTGTGAAGTGTTCTGGCAAAGTCAGAAATCTCATTTTCCCTTCAATATAATGCAGCCTGATTAGATTGTTATTGACATGCTGAGAACCTGCTAGGGTTGTTACATCTCTGTGGAAAGGCATCTGTCTGTTCCTCTCCTCCCTTCTGCCTGGAAGGATYGCAGAGCTGGAAATGGGAAGGACCTTTCAGACTGCAAATCCAGCTGTGAAATAAATCTGTTGGGAAAGCACAGTGTGCCTGCCAGCTGACCAGCAGTTTGACAATGTATGTGGAACAGCAAGCCAATTAACAGCAGTTTGGAACAATTAGTAATTCCCTAATGGCGGGGGGGGG